>OZ037782.1:10131590-10189090 GCA_964035525.1 Porites cylindrica | reverse complement strand
ATCCAGGTCTACTAAAGATCCGGCGGATCCTCAATGGTTTGTCGTTGTGGTTTTGCCTTCACAAGAGTCTCCTTGTGGGAGTCTGGGATCAAGTGACGGGAGCTGAGAGAGCCCCAGAGTCCTTAGAGAGTTTGCTTGCAGGCTACTTGAACTACAATACCCCACCGGAATTCTTTAATTCACTCCGACAAAAGGCTAGTGTTGAAAAGCGCAGGTTGTGAGCCATTTATAGGTAGCAGATTCATATTTTATCAACTTGATGGACAAATCTTAACTTTGCCAACCTCGTTCCCAGGGTTCTCTCCTACCCGTCTCGCTCCGCACTCTGGGAACGAGGTCGTAACTTTGCATCAGACTGCCGTGACTGACCACTGACTGACTGATCACCACAGAATTGCCGACATTCAAAGTAATTTCCTGTTGCGTGCAGAGGCGAAACTTTCTTTGTATGAGCTGGCTTTTCGCACGCCTGCAGTTCACACTCGGCTCGAAGATGAACCCTTTGCTCGCAGGATATCAGACTCGTAGTACCCTGTCCCAGTTCGGTGCTTTTTTTCAACATTGTTGTCTATAACTCTCCTTTAATTTTTTTCCCATTTTTTTTTCGCAGCTGAATTATCAGGGACGAGTGATAAGCTACAAGGCAGAAGGTCGCATCCACAAGCTCAAGTGGGTGTACGATGGAACAGCATGGGACATAGAGAGTGGAACAAGTGTTAAAGCTAAACACTATCAAAGCAAACATGGAGCCATTGAACACGCTGTTAAAGAACTAATTGATAAACTCAAAGCTAATGGAATAGTAACTGGTTGAATCCGGGTTCATTTTTTTACTGGTTAAGTTAAGAGTCCTTTGTTCTTATGTCTTAAGTGGGCTGCCTGTGGCAAGCCCACGCTTAAAATTCTCTTCTGTTCGGTCGGCTTCGTCCAAAAACGAGAACCGGTTATTTTAAACCCGGCGTTGTGTGTTTTGGTAAAGCATTGGCTCTTTATTTTAACATTTTCTTTCTTTAATGTAACACACGCCTTTTGGAGGTCTAAATATTAAAAGATAATGATAAATAAGACACGGACGCCATAAAAGGAACCGCTAAGAATTCCGCGCCAGTTCATCTCAAAACTTCACGTAGCTTGAGCCCATATGATATATGAGGGCCGGAAACCCAGCTCTAGGTGTACAGATAGTAGAGTGCGGAATTCAGATCCGTACGGCGGGGAAAACGAGGGGAAAAAACGAGGGCTGAACGCCTAGAAACAGGCTAAATGAATGTGTCAATGACTCAGTTAACTCAACAACTGGCGATAAAAAATTAGTTGCTAAGTGTTATCGAAAAAAATAGTAGTTTGGAGCATTCCTTCCCGGAATTTTCCACTGGAACGATACGGAAAGCTGTTATCCGTTTTCAACCAAATTTTACGGAAACATTTCGTATTATCATGCCATTTTCCACGTCCAATGTAACTCCACGCTTTCCACCCAACCCCTAAAGTATACAACGCTACTGCACTACTCGGCACATCCCTAATACACATAAAAAAACTTCACACACGCCTAGTACATCGACGCCCAAAATCAAATTGAGGGGGGTGAATAGGTCCGCGGATCGGCGGATTTGGCCTTAAAAAGCTCACGGATTGTGGATTTCGGCGATAAATCGAGCGGATATGCGGATTTGAAAAATACCGTGGATCGCGGGTCAGCTGAAAGTTTTGGCCCGGTTTCCGGATTCTGTCAGTCTAGAAGTTCGGATTGTGGATCAGATCATCAATTTTCGGTCGGCCTTGGTCAATAGGGCCATTTATACGAGGAAAAATAACACACGTCTTACATAAGACGCGTCTTAAATAAGACGCCAGCTTTCCGTATAAACGGCACATTTCGTCTAAAATAAGACGCGGCTTAGCTAAGACGCGTCTTATTAGATAAGACATGCTCGTATAAATGGTACAGTTCGCGTCTTATTTTTCCTCGTATAAATGGCCCTAATGTGTTGGTGTTTTGTCGGCTAACGTTCCACTTCCGAGGTTTCCGGAAGAGACTTTCTCGTGACCCGACGCATATAAATGTATTCTAGTATAGACAGCGTGACGGAAATGACATCAGGAAACCCTTGTGTGGTGACACATGGTTCAGGTCTTGCCCAAGAACACAACGCAGTGCCCCGGCCACGACTCGAACTCGGACCGTCCGATCCAATAATTAACTGAGTTAATTGGTAATTATTAAGTTATGGTAATATTGTAGAACCACCCGGAAACTTAGAAGAAATGTTTCCCATCCGGATATAGCGACTTCGTAAATAGCACGCAAACTTAACAGAACGTGATGGAAACTTTATAAATAGCATGCATACTTAATATAATTCGTGTGAAAGCGTGATCATGCAAACGTAACAGAACACATGCAAACCAAGAGAGCAGTAAAGGAGACAGAGAAGACATCCTCCATACACACCCTATTCCATAGGTAATTCGTCTCGAGTTATTTTTAGAATCGGGATAAAGTAACCTCGCGCGCTGCGTGGATGTTTCGTGGAGGTTTCGTATGACTAAACGCCGTGCAAAACATGTCGGGCGAAAGGCAATGAAAGCGTAAAGAGACCGAGAGCATTTCTGAATATTGAAGCGAAATGAGTCAGCGCTCACCTGGGAAAAGGGAATCGCTAGACTCTTTGACAACCCGTGAAATCAGTTTAACTCGAAGTTGTCGTAACCTCATTGCTTTAATAAAATGAGAAATTTCGCCGGTCTATTGAAACTGGTCGTTTGTATAATAAGCAAGTAGGACGCCAAGTGTTATTTTTGTTGAATAATAAAAGACTAATAAAAGAATAAATATCAAACCAGAAATTGCTCTCTTCAAACCGTAAATTATAAATGATCCTGAGAGAATATTCAGTGTGTTAAGGATTTCCCTGCTGTACTGTTAGCTTCATACAAGAGAGGAAGGGAGATTCTTTTTTAATTTCCGTTTTGCTGACACAGCTTTAGCAGAAATCTCTCTGTATGTCGTTTTCGTCGACAAAACGAATAGCAATATCGCTCTCCGCGTCTTCCGCCATTTTGTTCTGCGTCAATTCGTGAAGGACGCGTGGCGTTGAGCGTGGGTCATCCACGCAGAACACATTCGCGCTATGTGATTGGCTGTTGTCTAATCCTCCTTGAGATCTGTGGTGTTAAAAATAACTCGAGACGAATTACCCATGGAATAGGGTGTGTATGGGGGATGCCTTCTCTGTCCCCTTTATCCTCTCATGATGCAAACTTAATAAATAGCATGCATACTTAACAATACGCGTGCAAACTTGCTATAGCCGGGAAAGCATGCAAACTTAACTGAACACATGCTAACTTAATAGAGTGTCTGAATGGGGGTAACTCGATAACACCAAACACTTCATTTTTGGCTTCGTAACATGAAACAGTTAAATGAGGGTCTCAATGGGGTTAAGCGATAGGCGTAAAACGGCCAACAATTTAGTCGATAGCTGTAAAAATTGAAAAATTTTAACCGTTAGCCGACAATAGGGTGAAAAAAGAGTTAACCGTAAAAGAAATTGTTCCCTAGATTTGCTGATGGTTGCGTTATCTATCTCCCGGCTACTTGACTTCGTACGCACGTTAACCCAAGCTCCTCTTAGTTTTTACCTAGACCTAGACTCCATTTCCACCGCTCTCCCGGGAACTAACTTTTTTCCATAGCAAAAATCTGGCTTTTTGCTGGGGATTAAAATTTGCAATTTTCAGGAGGTCGTGCCCTCGAAATACTAGTGAAACAACAACCAGAGATGGCACTGTTTGTAAAACACGTTGCCGATAAACAACAATTCCTTGTTTTTCTCTGACGCTACGGTAGTCATTCATTTGCCATGCCTAGTCCCTATTCGGTCCCCTGTTCGGCGTCTTCCCACGCAATCTCGGTCAAAGCATTTCGCTGGCGTATCTGAGAAAAAACTCGCTCGGACCACGTGACCCGAAACGTATTAGCTGCGCGGAATAATGAGGCCCGTGGACAAGGCAACGGCAGACAGTCGTTCTGTACAGTCCTTCGCTATCACTAAAAACACTGGACACGGGAATTTTGTTATTGGCCGTTTTCAAAAAAGAGCTAGAAATGGATTATCCGTCTGAGACTAGCCTGTGTACAGTCGCCCCCTCCCCCACAGACACCCCTTAGTTCTCCGATTTTTTCTGAGGGGAGGGGGCGGCTGTACACAGGGTATCTGAAACGGATAATCCATCTTCAAACTGTCCGACAAAAATTGACGGATAAAGTCAGGCGGATTGTTCATTCAAATTTAAACCATTCCATTTTCAAATTAAGACGTATTGCCTATCTGACGCGAATTATCAAACGGATAACCCATATCTCACGAATAATTCGTCTGTAGTGTGAATGCGGCCATTTCTGTTATAAATGAATATCCCCCCTGCCTTGAGTTGGGCGTTCGCGTGTCTGCTTTTGCTTTTTCACAAAGATGATTTTTAAATTAACTACTGACATTATGCGTAAAATAATATTAGAAATGGAATACATTTATAAAATCTACCAAATGTTAAAATTTTTCAAAAGAATAGCTTTATTTCATCCCGAGATGATCCTTAGACCTTTTAATATTTTGCTTTGAAGATACAAACAATACAGGTTTACTAATATTTGACTGTTTGAAACAAAAGAAATTAATTTTTAATTTTTTTGTTAACCGTAACTGAAAAAAATTAACCGACAGCCGTAAAAGGGCCAAAATTTTAGCCCATAACCGTAAAACCCGCCACTCCATTGAGACCATCTTGAATTTTAGACATTTTAACACTAACAGTAAAAAATTCTTTGAAAGAGTGCATTTTTCCAGAAAGAAGCAAAAACGGCTCCAAAAAGGCCAATATTATTTTGCTTGGTACATAAAGGAGTTTTCGGCCATTTTACGACAACTCCGGATTATTTCAATAGATTTCCGAAGGCTACCGACGATTCCCGAATATTGTCGAAGATTTCCGAGGAATAACGAAGAGGTCCGACTATTGCCGAAGATGTCCGAAGAACCCTCCAAACACTTAACAGTAGTTTCTTCGGAAACAGTAAACATTAAAAAATTGGCCAATTTAACAGCAAACGCTAGAAATTATGGGCAAATAACACTAGACGCTAAACCCCATTCCGACGGACCCTCTTAACAAATAGCATGCGAACTTAACACGTGCAAACATAATGAGTGAAAGGGCGGGGAGGGGGAACTGCTTCAGGAAAACAAGGGCAAAATGGCCCTTAATATATTTTCCAGCGTTCGTTATCCTTCTTTTTTAAATGAATCAAACTTACGTCTCGAAAAAATTGTGTCACGCTAAATGAAATTGCGTGACTGGATAATTAATTCCCAGTCCTTTCTGCTCTTCTCTGTGCTTGGCAACATGGACAACGCAGATTTGGAAAAGCTGTCCATTTCTCCTGGCAAAATAACACCGAAATTTCATCCTAACACCACTGAATACTCAGTAACTCTTGGAAGCGATGTCAAGCAAATTAAGATTGATCCACTGACAAGTGATTCAGGCGCTTCTTACTCTATTCATGTAAGTAAGCTTTAACACTTCGCCTTCCCGCCAATTTGATCAATTTCTACCTCCTGCAAACGACATTTTTTTACTCGCTACAGTGTTTGTTTTGCTTTTTCAGGGAAGTGGTGGTGGAAAAACAGTTCCCCTGAAAGAGGGAGAAGTTACTTCGGTAAAAATAGAAGTTACAGCTGAAGATGGTAGCACGAATAAAAATTATTTCGTTCACGTTACACGACTGTCTGCAAGTGATGCCTCGCTGACTGACCTCAAACTGTCAGTCTCTGTGAACTTGTGTCCAGATTTCGCCTCTAACATCAAGAATTATTCAACCAGTGTCCCGTTTAGTTGTTCTTCTGTCGAGGTAACGCCTATTTTTGCCGACAAAAAGACTCTTGTGAAAGTCAACGGTGTGAATTCTAAAGACCCGATTGCTTTGAACTATGGAGAGACAATCGTTGAAATTGAGGTGACTTCGCCTGACGCTAGTAACAAGCAGTTCTACACACTGTCAATATCCCGTTTGAAGCTTCTGTGGCCTATAAAGTTCGCGGACGAAAAGGAGAAATCGAGATTTGAATGCCCAGTTTGTTTAGCCGTTCTTTATCAGCCTAAGTCAATAAAAAACAGTGACCCGAAACATGTGTTTTGCAAGAGCTGCATCGATGAACTGACTCGAACATCAAAACAAGACCCCTTAGATGGCTCTGCCCTGTCCGATGAATGGCGTGTTGATGAGTTCGAACTGGACAAGGAGCTCTCTTCTCAAACAGTAGTTTGCATTTACAAGCATTGGGGATGTTGTGAGACTACTAAATTGCGTGACCTCGGTCCACATGTGAAGCAGTGTGAATTCAGACCAGCTGTGGTGGAGAAGTCAGGGGAACTAGTCCCAGCTAAAGAATTGGATGAGAAAACAAAAGTAGGATGTTGAATAAAAGCAGGCTGCAATTGTTCAAAAGTTGTACAGCTCTATCCATGCGATACAATAAATTTATCCAGGGGCGGATCTAGGGGGAGGGTGCAGGGGGTGTGCACCCCCCCTTTTGAGATGACCTGCGTTTTCTAATACAACTGGTATTCTGCAAAAAAAAACTATGTGGTTTATTGGAAGAGACAAGTGCACCCCCTCCTAAAAAAAATCCTGGATCCGCCCCTGTTATCACTATCCAGAGGGTAGTTAAGGTTATTAGGAGAACCAATTTCATTGTCACTGGATAAAGCTTTATCCAGTGGATAATGCTATCCATGTTTGGAACAACTAAGCACTAGCCCTGGTTGGTCAAATAGTGGATAGGGCTACATGTATCTGTTGTGACTCAATTTTATCCTTGGTTTAAATTTTATTTCCCTTTGTTTTAAACTCATTACCATACTTTACCATACCCCCAAATAAAGGGAGATAAAATTTAAACCAAGGATAAAATAATGAACCGCAACATATCCAGTGGATAAACCACTATCCAGCAGAAAAATATGAGGAAAACCAACTGCGTTATTCACTGGTTAGAGATTTATCCACCTTTAGAGCATATGGCACCTAGTGGATAGTGTTATTCAAGTTTTGAACAGCTGGGGCCAGTGCTGCATGTTAGAAGTGCACCTGCCAGGAGGGTCCTCAATACAGTTTTCATTCCCTGTCATCCCAACCAAAATTCTCCCACACTCCTGAAATTCTGACTATTGTCATCAGGTGATCCTGATTACTAACATACATTCTGAAAAGTGCCTTATGTAGAGGCTATTCCCTCATTTAAGGGGAATCATATATTGGCAGTTACATGCAGTGGTATAGGGTGGTGAGGTTGGAATATTCACATGCCAGGGTTGAGGGATGTCTGTTAAGTTAAACTAACTAACTGGGTTTTTCCAACATTTGACAAAATGAAGAAAACTTTTCTTACCAGAAATTGCTTCATTTGAACAACTTTTTCCAAATTCCACATTGTAAAATTGCCTTATCCCACATCTTGATGATTATGATTACCCCAAATCTCACGTTCCATTTCCTCTTAAATCCCCAATCCTAACCTTCTAATAAGGCATATCCTAGACCCTAAAATAAACAATTGGGGAATCAATGACAGGGCTGGGAATATTGAACTGATCTTCTGAACCTTTTTGATTAATATTTCATTAATCGGTCATAAAAAGTATCAATAAACAAAATTATTTGAAAAATAAATTCAACGCCAGCATTACTAGGACATTAAATTTAGAAATTTTCTTACTGATTTTACCCTAGTCTCTCCTGGTTTCTGCCTTGCATGTGTACCAATCCCTTTTTCATGCCCTGTCATTCATGGCTTAAAGTTGATTAACTGAATAATTTGTATAGGTAGTAGCATGATTAGTAGTGATATTTGGCATAAATACCATGAGTGTTATACGTAATTTCACGAGCCGTTAGGCGAGTGAAACTTGAGACAATTTTGAAATATCACGAGTGGTATTTATGCCAAAATATAAATCATGCTATTATTTGTTTATACTACTACCCGCAAAAGGTTGTATTTTTCACATGTAGGTATTTCAAATTAAGCTGAAATACCACTGCTCTAAGCCAATCAAATTGCAGAAATTTCTCATGTAGTAGTATAATTCTAATTATTAGAATGGTTACATTACGTTTTACAGGATGCATGTAAAGGTTGCCCAGACTGTAACCGACCAGTCAGAACAGCTGAGCTTGAAGAGCATAAGAACTTTATGTGTACAACTAAACATCCCAACACAGCAGCTAAGCATAAGGCTGAAATCAGAGCCTGGGAAAAAAAGTTACAGCAAGATACAAGTGAAAAATCCATCAACAAAATGACTCTTACCGCAAATGAGCAGGCCAAAGAATGCTTCAAGGTTCTGCCTCAACATGGTAAGTTCAGCTGAAGGGCAGTATAAGTACCTTGTGGTACAAATAAAGTGAAGGGGTGTGGTTGAAGCTCGGTAACCAAAGTGGATACTATAAATATAGTTATTTTCTTCCCCTTGTACATTTTGTTTACCAGTACAACTGCTGCATGTACCTCCTTATTGTAAATTAAAAGAAAGTTGGTCCATTTCGACCATATCAGAATCTATTTTACCTACAATGTATACACAAGAAGGTGCGAAATATTTTGTCTTCTTTTTTTTTTTAAACAAACCCCTGTTGTTATTATATTACAGGTAATGCAGGTCATTTTGATGGAGAGGTTTCACCGTTGAGGTATCTCGAGATGGCTGCTGAGTGGTTTGCAACAGCCATCAAACTGTCACCCAAAACAGCTGAACTACACTTTCAGCTTGGACAGGTTTTAGAGGAACAACATTATGTGCAGGATGTGTATGGGATAAAACCTTCTGTAAGTTCAGCATTGTTTATTTAACTTTCTCATCCAGTGTCAGTAAGAGAGACATGAAGGGTGTTGCAAAGGTGTCCTCTAAGGTCTCCGGATTACAGCTGTAGTAGCACAACCTCTCAAACTAGTGTATTGGTCAACATGACAAGTAGAAAAATTTGACTGGGATGACTTAGATGGCTGGGATGATTGAGTTGAATAGGATGACCAGGATAACTGGGATGCCTCGGATGTGGACTGAGATGATGGAAATGACTAGGATGGCTGGGATGACTGAAATTACAAAGATGACTGGGGATGACTGATTAACTGGGATGACTAGGTTGACTGGATGACTAGGATGTCTGGGATGATTGGGATGACTAGGATGACTGGGATGGGTTGATTGACTGTGATAACTAGAATGAAAGGGGATGACTGGGACTGAGATGACTAGGATTATGAGGATGAATGGGATAACAGAGATATCTAGGATGGCTGGGATGACTAAGATGACTAGGATTACTGGGATGGCTCAGGGATGATTGTGATGATTAGGGTGACTCGGATGACTTGGGATGACTGGGACCAATAAACTGACGGGGATGACTAGGATGACTGTGATGACTTTGATGACTGGGATGACTACAATGTCTGGGATGACTGGGTTGACAGGGATAACTTTTTTGACCAGGATTTATGGGATAACTGGGAAGACTGGGATGGATAGGGTGACTGCTGTGACTAGGATGACAGGGGATGACTGGGATTACTGAGATGACTAGGATTACTGGGATATCTGGAGTGGCTAGGATGTCTAAGATCACTGGGATGACTTGGATGATTGGAATTACTAAGATGGCTGGGATAGCCAGGATGACTGGGATGTCTTGGATGAATTAGACAACTTGATGACTGGGATTACCAGGGTGAGGATAATGTGGATGACTGGAATGAATAGAGTAACTGGGATAACTGAGATGACTATGATGACTGGGATAAGTAGAATGACTAGGATGACCAGGCTGACTGGGAGGACTGCGATGACTAAGGTGACTGGGGTAACTGATTGACTCTGTTTATGTTGATCACTGGAATTATTGACTGGTGATTGGGTTATCTGGGATGACTTGGTTGATGAGGCTGAGTAGGATGAGTGGGGTGACTGGGATTAATGCAATGACTGACTGGGATGACTGGGATGACAAGGGTCAACTTAGAAAGCTAGCTAGGATGACCTGGTCAATAAGAAAATGGTGTGTACCTCAGGATAAGTTCTGGCTACCCCTTTCAAATTATATAATGTTATAATGAGAGGAGCTCCTCCACATTGACCTTTCAGCAAATTAATATTATTATTTGCCTGAAGGCTGGCATTGACAGAAGGGAAAGCAAAGTTTGTTGACTTCAATATTAAAGAGAATACATTAACATACTAAATTTGGCTTGCTCTTAACTCTATTTCTATCTTTGTTTCACCCCACTAGCACTGCAGTTCTACAGTGTAACTTTTGAGTCTGTTGACTCATCAACTACACTGTAAGTCTGTTGATTGTGAGGTGAATTGTCCACCCTAAAGGCAATGAAGATTTGTTTTCTATAAGTCTGACCCTTCATGTAGGTCTTTTTGTCCTGTAACAGTTGGCCTCATGTTCTAAAATACTTGTATCATTCAAAATGTTAGCTTTTAGCAAATTCCTGCAGATTAAGATTAGTGAAATGGTTGTACTTTTTTTGCCAGAAATTCTCGGATGATGAGGAAATGGATTTTAATATGAAATCCAAAGAGAGCTCAAAGGAAGATGATATTCAAGCCATCTGTGAGATGCGTGGTGCAGGACGGAATGCCCCTCTAGCCCTTCAGCTGAAGGCAATTGATGAGGAATATCACTATCTTTTGGACCAAGGACAGTCTGACAGGGCGGATTATGTTCAAAAGTTGTATGCCTGGAAATCAAAACAGGCTACCTTGGTAAGGAGGGTTACTTTAACTTGTGTTACAGTCGAATGCTCCTTAACGAACACTTGTAGTGGGCAGTGCTTTTAGCTGCCTTTACAAAACTTTGTTTGAACTCCCTGGTTTGGAAACAGTTTGTATGGCGAAACGAACAAATTTCCTCCAAATCCATTCCCATAAGTGGTTGACTCAATCCAGTTCCATGACAAAAAAAAGGGTTAAATGAAACGTTATTTGAATTAAATCTTTGTGACATTCAAAAAAATCTAAGTTACCTTGACCTTGATTATTCCAGATACCATAAATAATAAATCTGTGTGCTGTTTATTGTAAAAATCATTGCTGACAAATTATAAGAGAAACTAGATTTGAACTGTTGTCAAAATGATACTTCCAGATTTTAACTGATGGTGAGATCTTAACTGTCTTCAGAATAAAACAGCTCAAAAGGCCACCAATGAAGAGGAGCCTCTTGGAAAAGCATACATGAAGTATTTAGATGCTCTTTCTAATGCAGCAGATAACCATCTGTACAACTTGCATGTTGGCAGAATGCTTCTTTTACAAAATAAACCAGAGGATGCTGTAACACGCCTTCAGGTTGCTGTGGGATTGAAACCAACCAGTGTTGATGCCAGGTCAGTTTGAAATGAATTTGCTGAATTTTGAGCTGCTCACTGATGTTTTCCTTGGGTGTTGAATTCTTTGCGGTATAAAGCATTTCAGTTTTTCAAAAATTTTTTCTGGGGGTTACATAAAATCTTATGAATGCTACATTGTGTGTTCGCCTGAGACTAGTTGAGACCAGAGTGTTAGCTTGCAGTGGTGCTTTATCTCGCATCATTAAAGCACTTGAAGTTAGAATGGTCTTCACCTGGGTGTAGGTACCCTTAAGAAAAGATTGCTTAGTCCTAGATTTCCTTTCTCAGCTAGAAACATGGCAGAGTTAATCGTTAAAAGTTAGGTATTTTGTTTCTTCTGAATTTTAATATGCCCCAGATGTAATTTTGTGTTTGCAGATTTTATCTTGGACTGGCTCTTTGTCAACAAAAAGATGGACCTGGGAAACGACAATCAGAAGCAATCAAATATTTGTCTGAAGGAGTACAACACCTGCTGATTCAAATGACTGCTGATTCCGAAAAATGGCGACAAACGACTCTGTCTTCAAACGACTTGATGAGACCTGACAATGTTCAGCTGCTGCAAGGGTGTGCTTTGCTCGGAAGTGGATGTAAAGGAATGTCACCGTTGCCAACTGGCACATTGTTTGCACAAGATTCCCTGCACTTGTCAGTCAAATTATCTTCATATGTACTGTCGCATCTTGTTGCTAGGGGAGACACCTACCACCAAACTGAGTGGGTTCTTTATGAGGCTCATTTTCAGCTGCTGCAAATGATGCTTGATGCAGCAAAGAACAAAGAGACTGGAAAAAGTGATGTCATTTCGCGCTTCTGCGAGAATTTGTCTGGTTTGCTTAACTGCTCAAATATTCCACCTGGAAAACAAATTCTAGAATTACAAGAAAAGGTTAGCACACCCCCAAGGGAGGGAGGGAGGTGGTGAGGAGGGGGGTGGTACCATTTATATTGGTAGTTTTTTCCCCGTAAAAATATGGCCATTAATTCGCCTTGCCAAGGCGTGAAATGATGTTGAAAGAGTAGGTTAGTTGGGTAAAGAAGAGATGATTGAATATATAAAGTTAAAAACTGCCAAAAGGCAACGGCCAGGGGGTGTTTTATTTGCTTTACGCTGTGACTGGTTTCTTTCTTTTCTTTCTTGCTGTCTTTACCACTTATTTACTTATTTTATTGTACTGTTTACTCTTTACATTCACAGACCTGCCAGCAAGCTGTTGTTCTCCAACCATGCAACAGTCGGGCTCTTTATCGTTTGGGCGATGCGCAATTACGTTGCCATGACAATGATGACCCTAATTCAAGCGGAGCTAAACAGATCCTTCAAGATGCGGAGCTAAGTTATCGTGCCAGTATCGAAGAAGAAGGGACGCCGTCCGCTGGCATGGAGCCTTCGTCCAAGCTCACGGAACAGCAGTGGCACAAGGAGCGCATGAAAAAACAAGAAGCAGAAAAGAAAACAGTTGCAGCTAAAACTCCCCAGAAAACTGGTGCTGCATCGGCTGGTAAGGGAGCTTTGCCAGCTGGAAGAGGGGGTACACAAGCGGCAAGAGGTATAGTGCAAACACTTGTGAAAGGTTATTTAGTAGAAAAGAGGGTTGTGAGGCAGAATCATAATGTGCACTACTACTCATGTTTACATGTACAATTCAGCTAGAGCTGTACTTAGCCAATTTCAATTTTAAGTGAAAATAAGGTATTCAATTTAATTCTTACGATATTCACCAGATGCAATAATGCACTGAACAGCACCAAATTAACAGTACCAATAACTTTTGCCTCGCGCGAAGTGTCCCCCTGTATATTCTATTCTTTATAGACCTCTCTCAGTTACTTTAATACTTTCTTCATTTCCTTTTTTCTCCCGCTAGACGAACAAAATACAACCTGAGAGTGAATTGTATTCTAATTTTTTAGTCTAGCTGGCACTTTTCGCCATCGTGCACGGCATCAGCCGTAATGGAGGCTTCTTTCGCCATTTGTATTCAAGTCCACATCTTCTGTACTATTATTTTCAGGAAATTCTATTCAACTTATTGGCACATGTGTTTTAATTTTCAGGTCGTGGTGGAGCAGCAGCAAGAGGCAGAGGCAGTACTCCACCATCCCGTGGTGCAGCAACTACTGCAGCTAAAGCAGCGGCTGGAGGAGCACGAGGCAGAACGTCACCTACAAAGCCCGCTGGAGCAACAGCAAGAGGTGGTACGAGAGGAGGTAGTACAGCAGGTACCGGAAGAACCACAGGTATTGTGTTAGCTCAGCTAGTTGGGTAGCTGACAAAGTGTAGCCTCTCTTTTACATCTAGGAATGGTTCGACCTTTGTTTCCTCTCGGGTAAGGATAGTTGCAGTAACAATAACAATAACAATACTTTATTCAGGCAGGGTTTGAGCTAGGATTTGATCACTTTCCTCTTTCAAGAACAATACACTCCAGAAATGAACCAATGGCAAAGCCTTTAACATCATGGCTAATGCCCAGTTTTTCGCAACATAATCTGTTTGCACGTTTCAGTGACGAAGTTTGCAAGTTTACGGCAAGTAAATAGCCCCTATGGCTGAAATAACTTTCAAATATGTTGTACAGACATGTATTTGATAAGACTTCTACCGAATTTCGCGGTATTTTTCGTGTTTTTGTGAATTTCGCGGCTCCTCGACCGCGCGAAATATCAGAAGCCCTGTCAGATTTCCGACAAAAATAGCATTAGAGCGTGACTAAAACGTGACCTTAGAACGAACTTTAAACGTGCGATAAAATATACTTTCCACGTTCTGTTTCAGCTTTCAATTTCTGTATTGTAATAAATCTCTTCGTGTGTGCTTTCTTTCGAGTTTTTTCCCAAAATTTCGAAGGGGACAAATTGTCCCCTTGGCCGTTTTGTAAAGGGACAATTCCAATTGCAGTGCGGGATTGGCGCAGTGGCGCGGCCTGGCTCAAACCCTGATTCAGGGGATAACAAAACAAAACGAATTTCCTCTCGGAAGGAAAAATCTTGAGGTTAGCCCCATATGAATGACTCCCTAAAGTAAAATAGAAAAATCTAAAATAAAAAAAACTAGAATCTAAAACATTATTTACATATCATAGTCGTAACCATTTAAAACCGTTCGCCTTGTCTCGCAGCACTTTCGCTTTCTGTAGTTCAGAACTTCTCGCGTTGCTCAAGGCACGGAGAGAAATAATTCCTTCCAAATGGCGTGCTAGCAGTTGCCATATGTGGGAGCCTATGTCAGTCTAGTGACAGAGGATATGATGGTGAACGTTTTTTTTGTTGTTGTTGTAGCCCCATCATCAAAGTCATCAACGGCTTCAGTTTCGAGGCATAAATCAGGTGCGTGTTCTCCGACGAAGCAACCAGCTTCAACGAAGTCATCAACACAGACAAAAACAGACACAAAGAAACCAGCCACTCCGACTCCAGTCACCCCTGCACAGCCCAGCCCTGCAACTGAGCCTGCGCAGAAGCCAAGTGGACCACCTAACAAGCCTTCCTTCCAGGCCCGACTTGGATTGGCGCGAGTTTTAATGCGCAAAGGCGGCGAAAGTATCAGTGAAGCCCACAAACTGTACGAAGAAGTGATAACAATGGCGCCTGCTGTCCATGATGCATACATCGAATTAGCTGACTCCTTGGTCAAGGCAGACCCAATGAAGGCTGTGGACGTTTATAGCAAGTACCCCTTTCAGGTGAGAATTACGCAGTTATTATGTTTTATTATATATTTGCTGCAAGTGATTTATTGCTGTTGTTCATGTCACCATGTTAACAGTGTTTCTAATAATGGTCTTTCAAAGGTTTCCTGTTAGTAAATATAGTAACGTGCTGTGATGTCCTTATTTTTTGAGTCGTGTTGGTTTTGGCTTGAAAAACTGGACGTGCGTAAACTGGGGTTGAATCCATAGCACCTGCAATGCGTGCCTTAGGAAGAGAAGTCAATTTCAGAAGGTTCGAAAAATCGATGGTATAAAAAACCTAGTTTTTCACACTAACACTTACACCATGGTTCGTACAATCTTGAAATGGTCTTGAATTTTACTAGTCGTCTTGAAATGTCCTTAAATTCAGTTAAGGTCCTCGAAAAGTGCTTGATTTCTTTATTAGGTAGTGAAAAGTTCTTGAAATTCACTACCCTGTTTACCCAAACCATTCTTTTCGGTAAAATAAGATTAATTTGGCGAGGAAACTTTGGCTCATCCTCGGTGTAAGAACTTGTAAAACTCACGGGTAACGTAAAACATATTTGTGCTTGAACAATATTTTATTTCTAGTTATATATTCCAAATGCTCTTCTGTACCTCAGATGCATTTGCAAGTCATACCCAGTCATTTTTGCAAACTTTTGTTGCGGAAAGTAGTATAAAATATAGTCCTTGAAAACTGTGATTTGTCCTTGAAAAATCCTTGAAAAGTCCTTGAAATTTGTTTGTCTGAAGTTGTAAGAACCATGTTAAACATAAGTAAACGTGTTAAAGTCATTTACGCAGTCCTGAACAAACACCTCTAACGGTTTAGATCTTGGCTCTTTTGAGGCCGTTTGAGGCCCAGTGTGCTACAGCTGCATAGTGGTTATAGCGAAAATTGACACTTTGTGAAAGTTGACATTTTCTTCACACCATTCCTGAAACGTGTTCTAGAGGTAGAATTTGAAACATTTTGCTGGTTTAACGCCCTTGGTGGAACATGCGAAAGACTGGCAAAATGTGTTGTCTTAAAATTTGCACTAGCAGCATTTTCCCATCCGACTTAAGTATCTTACTAGACACATAGTGCTTCTTTGGAGTTGTAATGTCCTAGTGTATGTCCAAGCCAACTTGATTAAGGAAAGGCGACTTTACCAATTTTAACTGTTAAACCGTTTTAACCGCTTTAAAAAGCAGTTTTAAAAAAGGAGGCGATTACCGGTTTGACAAATCCGCGTGCTTCCAAGAATCGGGATCTCTAAGAGTCATTTACGCGGCTGCACTGAAAATGTGAAAGGCCCCAATCCCGATAGGAGGGCGAGGCCGTGAACACTTTGAATTTTGGATCTTTTGGCCCGGTTCGAGCCTTGCGATCGCGTTGTTTCAAGAATTTTTTTCTCCACTTTGTCTCCCTTTACCCAGGTGTATAAATAGGTACCAGCGGCATACCGCTGGGGGGTAACCCTAGCAATGCTCCTAAACGCTCCATGCTAGAGACACCGGGATAAGCGCCGGCGTGTGGGTCGCATGGCTCGTGTTCGCGTTTACCTCACCTTCTCCCCACCTCCACTGACAAACACAGTTGTTACTCCCTCCCTTCTTTTGACCCAAAACACAATTATTGCCTAAGGCACAAACTACATCATTGTGGTTACTATAGGAGCCGTTAACATTTGACGATGCTTACATCCACGGTGAAATGGTTCGCTTGTTAATGAAGAACGAAAAGTATGATGATCCTCGGCTGGGGCCCAGCATGATTTCACTCGGAAAGGTGATGGGGCTCACGGTATTGGAGAAATACGTGGATACCTTAGACAAGACCTTTAAGTACAGCAAATTGCTCATGCAAATATATGCTGGCGTTCATGGAAAGAGTCCAGATGATCCGGATTTACAGCAGTTTTTCAAGTTCAAGTGCTGGGTTTAAGGTGCACTTGTTCAGTGCATGTTGTAATGGTAGGATATCCAATATCCAAGTAACATAATAAAGACAACACAGGACTGTGTTTGAGGAAAGTGGCATAGTTACATGATCCAGTCTTGTCAGCAACGTCTTGACTGTTTCGTTTTAATCATTTACATGGAAATGTCTGATCCCTTTTGGCATCGTTAAGTTGGCGAAGTGCTAAATTGTTTTATACAGTTTTTAGTGCATATGTAATGGCCATCAGTGTGCGGGCTTCAGTGGTTCATTTGTGTTGTGACAAGTACCTTTTGTAGTTCTCTTTTGGTTGTTGTTGGATATTGTTTCATTTAAGACAAATCTCGATGCTACCCCATCCTTCCATAAGCAAGTATTACACATAATTATAGTTAATAATTATATAATTGTAATTTGACGTAAAAGACTCGATTGGCTTTCTTACAGTTAGCCTGTCCTAGGCAGATAATGGGGAAGGTGCAAAGAGAAGCGAGCAGGAAAAACAGTAGCTTGATTAAACAGCCGACATTTGGCGACGCCATCAACGGTTTCTCCGCGAAATGACGTTTGGGGAATGAGCACGGAAAATACTGATAACGTGTCATTACCCAGGGATCTGAGTAGTGTCGCGTCATCACTATAGAATTTCTGCGCGCGTTCGTCAGACGTCATTTCTCAAGCAAACGTTCGGTGGCGTCGCGAATTGTCGGCTCTTTTCTCAGGCTAGACAAAAAGAAAAAGAAAGAAAAGAAAATACCTGCAGAGAGTTAGGGAAGAGGGCAAGGATATTTCTCTCCTTGCTTCCTCTCCATCTCTTCCGCTTTTTTTCTCCCTGCTCTCCGTTTCGCGCCTCTCTCCACTATCTGATCGCCTGGAAGAGGCTATCTTGAAATGCCTTAATTTCAACCGTAAATCGCTACTAAGCGTACAGTTTCATACCGTTTCTATCTCGCACACGAGTTCGTACGTACAACAAATCTACAGGTTTAGTTAACTATAACATAGCTGGCTTTTCTTTAGTACCAAACTCTTTACTGGTTAATTTTTTTTAACCCAAGAATAACATTACAGAAAGTAATGGTGTTTGTTAATTAGTTTTTATTTATTTATTTAGGTATTGTGAAGGTATTTGTTATATGAAGTTTTCGTTTAATTTGGCCAAAAGGCTTGGTAACTTATTGAATAAATGTTATATTTCTTCCATCAGTGTTCAAAATAATAAATATATTTGTTAGTCTAACCAGTATTACCCTGCCTTTCGCGCGGGGTTGCATGTCTAGAAGAATATATTCTTAAATAGAAAAAAACCGAGGTCTTTCCGTTCACTAAAGGCCTTTGGCAGCGTTTGACCTTTCCGGAAACTTTTTTTTGCCGAAAAGCTCATGAGCTCCTGGTGGTCACCTATGGTAAGACCACTTTTACGATTTTACCAGATCAAATTAACTTTTTGTTTACAAGACAAATTTGGGTAAATATGGTTATGTATATTGCTCCCACTCAGATAACTCGGTAAAGCTGAGGTAATATTTTTTCGCTTTAGAGTTTGATAAGCCTGTCGCAAAAGGTAATACCTTAAAATGGAATTTAATGTGGTAGCTTACGGTTAAAAACTTTAAATTAAACTTCGAGGTTTGCCCTTTGGGAATGCTCATGTACGCAGCGAGAAAGAGCTTCTTATGTTTGAGGGTGAAAAAAAAAAAGCATCGAAATGCTTTCATTTTTCTTTTAACGAACATATTTTTATAAACATTAGGCAACTTACGTCCTTTTGCAGGTGCTATAAAAATAAAAATGAAAAATCCTCTGTTTATATCTTCCTCGAAAGAATAGCACATCTCCTATGCATCTCATTTTCTAAAGAAAACGCGTCAAAATTCTCACCAGCGTCAGGAGCTGTTGAGCAAGTTGCTAGTTGCTATTATCTCTCGTTTTGTTCCACGTTTTATCACAGCGGTTTGTTAAGGCCACTCTGTGGCGAGGAATTGATCTAATAGAGTGGTGTTTCACCGGGGGTCGTGAAACCAAAACAAAAGTGATTGATTTCAGTTCATCGATCACGAGAACCGAAAAACGAAAATAAGTACTTGGGCCAATCACTATACGAGCAGGCAATCAAGTAAACGAATCGTCTCTCAAGTCAAATGCTTTAAGCCGACGCACGGCCAAGGGCAGGAAAACGCTTCCTGGTAGGGAAAAAGTCGCGAAAATGTTTGAGCAATGCAAAGCCCAAACAATTACTAAATTGCTTCCAAAACCGATCTTATCTGTTATACCTTTGAGTCTTTTGAGTGATTTTCAATTGAATGATGTCCTCAAACCGAAACCACACTGATCGGAAGGCCAAAACTCAAACAAAGCCGATATGGGAGTAATTTAAGATTTTTTGTTTTGTGCTATTTTCAGTTAGGACAACGAAAGATTTTGCTACCAGTTACTATACAAAGGAAAAATCGCTGGACACTCAACTGAGAACCCTGTAACGAAAACAATTTTAGGAAAAGTTGATCATCTCTGGAAATTTTTAAAAAGAGTGCCTATTTTGTTGATTTCGTCTTTTTGCTATTTTGCAGCTTCCTTAAAATAGTTTTAATCTTTTTCTTGTTCTTTCCCTTTCCCTCATTTTCATCTTGATCTTGTTGTGCAACTTTTCCGCTGTTGTGTTCATTTTCGTCTCTGTCATTCTGTTCACTTGGAAGGCTGCCTTCACTTGTGAAGGATAACGGACTTGCTAGCCTTGACAGCGGTTCTGGTGCTCTTGTACCAACTGAGCTGTTCCCACTGATTGTGTCTGCTGTTTTAGAAAGCGAAAATTGCTTTTACTGAGCTTTCAAATTACAAGAATCTGACCTACACCGTTCTTTTAAATCCTTTTTTTCTCTGTGGAATATTACAAAGGAATAAAAAGGCTCTTGGGAAATCATGTGTTCGATGCGCCGAGAAACTTACCAGATGAAGTCAATGCTTTGCCAATGCTCCCTCCATCTGAATGTTGATCATTTAGCTCTGCAGACAGGTTCAAGGGTAGCAACTCCTGTCAGAAGAAAGAAGATGACAGTGATGATGATGAGGAGGATGAATAGAGAAATAATGACCTTTGCTGAAACATTTTTTTCAAATGATTGAAGTCCGCCAACGTGCTTTGGAGCTCTGATTAATAGATCCTTAAAGAGGCCTTGTCTCGTGAGGAAGCGAAAACAAAATTACCGTGTTTTCTAGATCAAACACTAGGCCTCGAATTAAAAGAGGGAGTTGAAAAACCCCTCAGACGTTCAGACGGCACGTGACTCTGGCCCGATCTGCTGCGAAGGAGACTAGTTTGTGGTATGAAAACCCGTAAGATACAAGCGAAAGATACACAGGAGACTTATGGGCTTTAAAGATTAGCACGCTTGACGAAATTACAGATTCAAACAAACGCTGGGTCCACCACGCCCAGTCTGAAACAAAATTTTGGGGTGATTAATTGAATTGGTGTCATGGGCTATCTGACTTAAGTCGTGGTTGTTCGCGGTCGGCGAGATGGGATGAAATATTGACCTTGCTGACGTCTGATTTCATCTCTCTAGTTCTTCCGCAATTAAGCTAGTTCAAAACTGGCACTGTTTCGTTTTATTTTTTACGATACCTTACGAAGAAATCCAATTCAGACTATTCAACAATTGACTGATTATTTTAAGTGTATTACATGACAAACGTGAAGGTGAAGGTGTGTCCTGGCTGAACGGGTGAACTCCCAATTAATACTTTATAGCATCGTTTTTGGTTACACCTATACCTTGACCAATTTCTTTAGCAATTTGTGAAATGAATCAGTCCAGTTCTACTTTAACGACAGGATGTCACTGTTTTATCTGGGAATATTCTATTCCTTATGGCTTTTACATTATCCAGCTCTCCAACTTTCGTTATGCTGACTTAATTTGTTTTTTGATACTACAGTGAAGCCCCGGTTTATGGACACCCGCTTAATACGAACACCTAAATATTACGGACAGTTTGCTTTGTCCCTGGGGAAAGAAAGTCCATATTTTCTCTAAATTCAACCCGCTTAATACGGAGACTTTCTATGGTCCCCTCAGTGTCCGTATAAACGGGATTTGACCGCACTAACAATGTGAAGTCCTCTTACCGGCGTTTGGGTACGTTCAGTGTGTTGTTTGTGCTGGCTAAAAGTAATGTCAGTGGACGCTCTCTGCTGGAGATAGATAGGGTCTTGTCTTGCCGGTCGTTCCTGTAAACCTCTGCGAGATACGCTCCTAAGATCCCCATTGGATAATGATCCCCACAAGGGTAACTCCTGTGACACTGACTCATCGCTTAAAACTCCTTTGAAGCTACGAATTTCCTCTCTTAGCTTCCCAATTTCTAGTTGTAGCCTCCTGTTCTCACTCTGTAGGTTTACTAGTTCTTTCATGGTTCTGTAACTCTCTGCCTTAATGCTTGACAAATCAGACTTTAATCGTTTATTTTCGGATTTAGTCGAGGACATATTGCGCTCGAATTTAGCCTTTTCTTTTTCGAGTCTTGACATTTCTTCTTGCATGGCGAGAGCTTCTTGTTGTAATCTGTTATTGTCATCTTTTACACTTGACACCTCCTTTTCCATCCTTTTTACAGATAATGTCCTCTCACACATTTTAGTTTTGAGGTGATTATTTCTGCTCAGTAACTTTTGCACTTGACTCTGAAGATCCGAATTGTGCCTCTTGATAATTGACAACTCATTCTTGACCAGAACATTGCTGCATTTGGTCTCTGCGAGTTCTTTCTGCATCTTTTGTAGCACCCTTATTTCGGGGCCTATATTGGTGCTATCTTCTGACGAAATTTGATCAGAGGATATACTCATGTCGAGATCCGTTGCGGACACAAGCGAGCTACTCGTGTTGTTAACCTCCATGCTGGAATCATTATCGTCAGAATCGCGCGTTAGAACATCTTCAGAGGCATCATACATTGGATCAAAGCTGGCATATTTTCTGGAATTGTTCTTTAGCCTTTTCCTCTGAGGCAGCCTGTTTACCATAGGAGTAGCGTGTTTTAGGGATTTCTCGGTGAGTACTCTTTCATAGTCAGTCAGCAATGGAGGAGTTCTACCATTTCTTGCATCATGACTTGACCTCAAGGGCTGATGGCTATTCTCTGCTGTCAAAGGACCTCGATCCCTTTTTATGCTTTTCTCTTCGTCAAGCGAATTTCCCACGTGGTCTATTGACAGTTCTGTTTTCTTCTGGCGAGAAACAATTGACGAACGTGGGAGCTGATATGTGTTTTCTCCTGCCTTGCCTTCGGCTTGACGTGGCGTAACAGGGCTGACAGCTCTTCCTTGACCGTTTTGAGATGGTGAAGAATTAGTTGAAGGCAACTGTATCAATTTTTCACCAAGAGATAGCGTTAAGTTACCTTTTGAGGTAAACGGCTTCGTTGATGTCTCAGCTTCTTTTCTTTTCTCAGACTGTCTTCCTTCGCCGTCACTTTCATCTTCTGTTGTTCTTGGGGAGAACTGGGTGCAGTTGTCAGTGATTTCCATAATCTTAAAGCTCTTTAGCATGTTGTTCTCAGCTTGAAGTGCCGAGAGCTGTGCCGTCATTTGAGAGTTCTCATCAAGCACGCATGACAGCACTGTTTCCAGTTTAGTGTATCTTTCAGTTATATCATGGAGTTGTGTCTCCAACCTGAGTTTTGACGCATCTGTGTCCTCGGAACTTACGCGAAACAGCTCTCGCTCCATCGCCTCTTTTGTTTCCATAGCGTCTGATAATTCAATCTCAAGTCTTGCATTTTGGCTTTCAAGGTTCTTTTTAGCTTCTTCGATCTCATTTTTTTCTTGTTTTAAATCTCTTAGGTTTTGCTGAAGCTCTTCAAGTTCCTCGTCGTTTAGGATTTGTTCCTTCAAAATCGCTTCATTCTGTGTTTGAAGCACAGCTGTTTTTGCCCGAAGTGACTCGCATTCACTAACCAATGAGCTGATTTCCCTTTTCATGCATAGCTTTTCTTCCATTAGCGCGCCAATTTCAAGCTGGTTTTTCTCGTGTTCCTCAGCACGTTGTGCCAGCTCTGACTTTAAACTGGAGATATTCCACTCTAATTCACGTTTTGTTTTTGAAATATCAGTATCAGTGTTGGTGTCAGGGATTTCCGTGTCATTGGAGCTTATCTGTTCTATTTCCATTGGCTTGCTGCTTAAGGCATCGCTGGGTGCGTCATCAGATATTTGCTGGTCAGTTAGCAATAAATTACTTGGAGCTTCGAGGCTGGACGTTTCACCTGGTTTCAGGACAACCGTAGTATAAGACGCCCCCGGATACGCATTTTCCATGATTGTGAATTCTGTTTCCGAAGGTAAATTTATCTCAAATGTCTTTTCGTTCATATCTTGTAAGGTATTGTTGAAACCAACTGGACCCTCTGGCTTCATCTCTCTGCAACGTTCTTTGTCCACGGAATGCGCAAATTTCTCGTTTTCTTCGTCTGGAGTGCTCTGATCGTTTGGTGAGTCACATTCAAAGTCTTCGATGCGAAGACTGAATGTTGCAGTGTGTTCGCTTCTACTTATGCCAATATCATCGAACTGCGACACGATGATTATTGGAATAGGAAGTCCCTGGTAATAAATTGCTTCTTCTAACATCTTTGGTCCTGTGCAATTTGATAGTGTCATCTCCGCAGTTTTTTCTCGGTGGTCGTAATTACCTTCTGGGATATCGGAACGGCTGATGCTTTGAACACCATAGCTGTTACTCTCGACAGCGTTGGTGTTGTTTGAGACATCCTCAGTTTTGTTCTGGTAACTGTTTTCTTTATCGTTATCAATCCCTTTAGCATTTTCTTCATGGCTAGCGTTGTCTCCATAGCTATCGTTTGCCACGGTTTTGTCTTCAAGAAAGTTATTTTCCCATTTATAGAAAGAAGTGGTGGTTTGAACGCACCGACTTTGAAAGTTTTGCGTGCTAGGATTTGTACTTACAGAGTTCCTTTTCGGTTTCTCTGCTTTTACCAGCTGTAAGCTGCTGTATTGCGCTTCATTCGCATCTTTCCATTTTTTCACTTCCTCTGTAAGGTGCTCGTTTCTGTCTTGTAAGTCTTTAATTTCAGCTCTACAGGAGTGTAACTGTTTTTCCAGATCGGTCATTTGTTGAAGTTGGTTTTGACACGTTTGAAGCTCACGTTTCAACTCGTTTTTCATCTCTGTTTGAGAAAGTAAGTCTTTCTCAAGTTCCGTTATCAGATTTTCAGCTTCTTTACTCTTTCTCCGAATATCTTCAAAGTCAGATTCGATCTGTTGCAATTCTCGCAGTTTTTCCTTAGCGTTCCGACAATCACTACTTGTGTTTTCGACTTCTTTTAACAAGCTTTCTTTTTCTTGGCTATAGGATGACAGTAAAAGTTTCATCTCTTGTTCCTGTTTCAGACAGGACTCTTTGTTATGCCTTAGCTCATTCTCCGTCCAGTTTTTTTGCTTATTTGCTTCCTCTAATTCCTCAAGTAAACTCTCTCTTTCTTGTTTGAGCAATGCATTTTCTTGTGCGAGATTCTCGAGACACTTGTGGTCATCATGTTCTACCAGTTGCTCCCTGCCAAATTCAAATTGAGTTGTCTTTAATTGGTAGACATCTTTAAAAGTTGCTTGTTGTTCCTCTGTCGATTCTTCGCTTAGGGCTTCATGGCCTTTCTGTGCTAGGGCATTTTCCACATCATCCTTATCAGTTTTGAAGCACTGATTTTCTTGAACCAGTTCTTTCGTTTCCTTTTGTGTTCCTATTTGATCAGCAACATCAGGCTGCACTGATTTTGGTTCGCATCCGTGATTACCAGGCAAGATGAACTGCGGAACTTCTCTGTCAAGTTCCGTGGTGGTTTCCTCGTCAACTAGATCGCTTTCACGTTGTGGTTGTTCAACCTCGATCCGGGATGGTTTTATTAGACAGCTTTGATTATTCGCCGTGGTTAATTTTTCTACCTCGATTACTAAGAGTTGCAGATCTTCCTGTTGCTTTGGGGCGTTCTCCCAACTTTCCTGTTGAAGTTTCAGCTCAGCCATTTCAACTAGCTTCTCTTTTTCCCTTCTTGATTCTTCAGCGCCAGGCTGCAGTGGGTTTGACGGGCACTCACTGTTACTCTTTGCTGATTTCAACGCTTCGTGCAAGCTGGTTTCACAGTCTGCATTCTCGCTTTTGCCCTGGTCTTTTGTCGAGGGCTGTGTGGCTTTGTCTTGTTCAAATTCTGACTCACTGTCGCTGGATATTAGCACATTTTGCTTCAAGTCCACGGCAGATAAGTGCGCTGAGTTCTTTTTCTCCAGTTCATGTACTTTCTCACGAAGAATCTCAAGGACATTTTCTTTTTCGCCAACTTTGGCCTTTAACATTGCATTTTCCTTCATCGCCTTAGCAAAAGCTTGCTCTAGTTGCATCTGTGTTCTGGCGAAATGCGTTGCCTTCCTCTCCAGTACCAATTTCTCCTTTGCCATCAACGAGTACCCTGTCTCCATGTCGATAGTTAAAGGTGTGCTTGCACTTTCGTTTTCAGGTTTTGCATTTGCTTTGTTGTGGTCTTTTAAGGTAGAAGGCGTTACAGTGTTAAGCGTTTCCACGGTCTCATCCTCAGATTGAAGTTCCGTGGTTTGAGTACCCATAGTGGCACGAGGTGCTGATGTGACTGCACCATTACTTTTTTCTTTGAAACTGTTGAGTTTTTCTTCTAATTGGATCTTCTCGTTTTCCAGAAGTTCAATTTTAGTTTGCAAGTTCTTTGCCGTTTCCTCGGCTGTTTTTCTTGTTACAGATGTAGCCTCTTTGCTGTCTTTTAATGCAATCGGTTCCCCTTTGATTTTTGCCTTCGGCTTATTTTCGGCGTTGTTTGTTTTCTTCTTGTCATCCTTCCGTCGGAGTTCTTCATTTCGTTGTTCCAGGCTCTTAATTCTACCTTTCACAGCCTTGTTCTCCTTCCTTAGAGACTCGTTCGCCAATTCAAGTTCTTTGATCTTTTCTCGAGTTGATGCGAGTTCACTCTCAAGATGTTTCTGCATCTTCTGAAGCTTCTCAAATTGATTTTGGAATGATACGTTACTCTTTTCTGAGGAATCTTGACTAATATTCCTGCTTTGCTCTTTAAAAGTGACAAGCTCTCTACCCAGCTCCTCTATCTCCGCTTGCAGTTTCCTGTTGCAATCCTTAAGGCGTTCAAGTTTTTCTTTAAGGGTAGCGTTTTCTGACTCCAGCGATTCCCTGCTACGTTGGTGATCTGTCATGGCTTTGCTCGTGTTTTGTATTATCTCCACCTCATGCGTCAACCGCTCGTTTTCTTTGTGAAAGCAATGAAGCTCTTTTTGCAAGCTTTCCAGTGCCTTGGTCTTTACTTCTAGCTCTTGTATTAATTTATGCGAGTCGTCGCACTCTGTTTCAAGTCTCTGATTTAAAGCACGGAGCTCTTGAAGCTCCTTCTGTAGCTGTTCATGTCTTTCCTCTAAATCTTTTCTTCTCTCCTCCTGTGTTTGCGTATTCTCCGATGCGTATTTGATGACTTCGAGTTTCTGCTTTAGCTTACTGCATTCTTCTTGGACTCTGGTTAGTTCCTTTTCCAGAAGCCTTTTCTCTTTTTCCAGTAATATTGTATGTTTTTCAATTTCTAATGTATCAAATGTGGTTCTTTCGCCCTGAGACTTGTTTTCAGTTTGGTAGTTAACTATTGCCTCATCTTCCTTTGCTTTACATTGGCCACAATCATCTGTTGTGGTAATTGTAATATTTTCATGGCTTTCTTTAACATGTTTAACTTCCTCCAGTGGATTTTTCACCTGGCTGTGGTCGGTGGTAATGTATACTTCTTCGCGATGACACGGTGATTGTTCCTGATCGTCTTTATTTCGCTTATTGCGACCTACAAAGTTTTCCATACCAGAATCGCTGTGCGTCATCTTTTCATCTTGGTTCTTTTCGTTCTGTCTCGTCTCGCTCCCGGCTTTCGACTCCTCAAATTCTAGTTCCAACTTTCGAATCTGTGTTTTTACGTTTTCTATTTCTATCGTTAGTTGGTCTTTCTCTTTTTCTAATTTTGCACTGTTCTTTTCGTTCTCTCTTCTTTCCTCGTGCAGGGTATCCAACTCTTGACGCAAAAAGTTGTTCTCTTTGAGAGCATCTTCTAAACGCTTCTCCAAGATCTCTTTGCAAACACTTGCTTCGTGTAGGTGAAAACTTTCTTGTCGCTTCTGATTCTTCAGCATGTTGATCTCTTCCTTAATCGTTTCACAAGAACATCGCATCTCCACGAGACGTACTTCCAAATTTGCCGCTTTCTCAATATTGTCATTCAATTGCGAATTCAAGAGATTTCTCTCGGACTCACTGTGATCAAGGTCATTCTTAAGACGTTCACAGTCTTTGTTAGCACTTGCTAATTCAAATTTAAGCTTCAATTTTTCGCTCGTAACTTTCAAGAGATCCTCTTCGAGCTTTCGCTTTATGACCTCGTCTTCATCGCTCGTTACCCTGCGATAAACGTCTTTCATGGGTTCTAGTTGCAGTGGATTCGGTAGGCCACCGCTGGTGCTTTGTTGCAGAATTTTATCATCACTTTGAGCTCTCAACGCTTCATTCTCACTTTTCAACTGGGTAATCTCCTGTTTGGCGTCATCTAGTGACCTCATTAGAACAATTTTAGCCATTTCATTTCTTGATAGTTCTTCTGCTTGTATTTTCAATTGCCCATTGTCTGCTTCTAGCTCTGTAATTCTCTCTGTTAGACCTGAAACATCTTTCTTCGCACTTAATACCACTTTTTCTGTTCGGTCTGTGGCAGGTATGCTTTGTATCAAATTTGTGGTTTCCCTAGCCACTCCGTCCGCACCTTTTTCTTTGTCGGTGAGAGCCTCCTGATATTGCTGTCGTAAGATTTCATATTCTCTGGTCAGCTCAGCATGTTTTTCTTCCAGTAACTTGTAGTCATCGTTCGCATTATCAGGGTATTCTTTAATCTCCTTAATCGTATCGTCCTTGTCTGAAGGAGTTTTACAGTCCTCTTCTGGTAACTCCTTTTTCTGGTCTAGCAGTAATACCTTATCTTCGTTAGCTTGTAGTTTGTCTATGAGATCATGAGCACTTTCTAGGTCTTGCCTGTACATTGTAAGAACGTGTTCACTTTCTGACAGTTGCTGTTGAAGGTACCCATTCTCGAGCTTCAGTAGCTGATATTCGTGTTCTAGTTGCTTGCTCTCGTCTGCAGGCGATTCAGCTATGGATGAAGATGTGTCCCCTATTTCATCCTCACTTGTATGTGTGATGGTGTAAAATTTCTTACTAGGAGTTTTGTTAAACGTTTTCTTCCCCTTGATTAACTCTGGCTTCTGTGTATTGTTGTGCGATTCCTGCCCAAAGCTCAGACTGTCTTCCCTGAAGTTGGCAATCGCTCCTTCAGTGTGACTATTTTGTGTAACTGTGGCGAGTTCTGTTTCCACTTCAACCACACGAGAACATACTTTAGCTAGTTCTTGCCTGAGACTCTGTTCCATACTCTTTACCTTCGAGTATTCATTTTCTAACGCTTCCTGGTATTCCGCCATGCCTGCCAACTCTTTCTGCAAATTACAATTCAGTCTTTTCTGTTCAGACACCTCGGATTCCAACAACTGAGTATTTTGTATTTTGAGAGTTTCGAGTTCATGAAGAGCCTGTTCGCACTCTTTCTCAACCTGAACTCGTTCTTGGTTGAGGCGTTGACATTCCTTGGACGCAACTTCATGTTTGCTTTTACAAGAAGATAAATCAGATTCCATTTTAGAAATCTCCATTTCGAGCATTTTGTTGTCTTTTTCTAGTCTCGTGCTCATGTACGAAATGGCTTCAATGTCCTTCTCGAGACGCGATGACTTGTCTTTGTACTTCTGAAGTTCGTCCACAATTTTCAAGTTGTTGTTTCGTATATCAACAACTTCACCTTCCAATTTCATCTTCTCTTTTTTAAGAATGGCGAATTCGTTTTTGAGTCGGCTGCATGCATCCTCGCTCGTTCTTAAGGCAGCTGTCATCCTTGCTGATTTTTCTTCTAGGAATTTTTGTGACTTTTCCAATCGAGCTTTTTCCTGTGTCGCTTTATCTAGTTTAACTTTCAGTTCAGCCGTTTCTTCTAGGAGGCCAACCACTTCCATCTCGTTTGATGTGAACTGAGTTTGAGGAGGATTTCGAAGGTCAATTTTGCCGACCTTTGTTTTCCCAGGAGACTTCAGTGAAGACTTTGCCGTTATCTTGGTTGGCGAGGGAGGTGGATTGTCGCTTCTATAACCTTGAGACGTTTTCAGTGCAGCACTAAGAGCATTGTTCTCTCTCACCAACACCCTCTCTAATTCTGATCGTAAAGCCTTTATCTTTTCATCGAGTATATCTCTCTGGGTTTTGACATTGAAGTACTCTTCTCGAACCTGTTCACAATTTTCCTTCTCTTCTACCAGCTGGTTTTCCAGATTGGTTATGGTTTCTTGAGCCTCTGCTAACTGTCCTTTCTTGTGATCGAGCTCTTCTTCCAAATCTTCGCTACTCTCTTGAGCTTCCGCTAATTCTTGTTCGGTTTTGTGCAACTTTCTCTTTAACTCTTGTATTTGTTTCACCAGTGCTTCCTTTGATTTGCTTTTCAAGTCTTCGTTGTTATCGTTTGCCATAATCGATTTTTGTCTTGGACCTAAAGCGGTAGCATTCAGCTTCTTTCCATTCTTACTTGGTGATGTCGCTTCGCTTGATTTCTCTTTGGCTGGGCTTGTGCAAGGTGAACGGAGACTTCGTGCAAGTTTCGTAATAATGATCTCTTCATCGCTGTCGTCAATGTTCGCGTCGGAAAACGTCGGCTCCTGATCATCAGTTAATTCATCGTCACTAGCTGCCTCTACGCCAGGGTGAGGCATAAAGGGGTAAATCTTGGATATGTTCTCCATACATGTTTTCAAGAACGCTTCTCTGGACTCATGTCCATCGCTCATCTGAGAACTGTTTTCACTGTCGTTACTTTCATGTGAAACTTCCATAACGTCAGAGAGCTCTGGGTAAGTTCTTACCACCTCTTTAGGCGATTCAACGACGACCTTACCGTCATCGCCATCAATGGGTTGCTGTAAATTCTCTTGGCTCTGGGACCTTTTGACATCATTTTCCAAGTTTGATTTTTCTAGTTTAAGGTGGAACAATTCAGATCGTAGTTTCGTGACGTGATGCTTCATTCCGAACAGTTCTTCTTCAACTTTAGTCTTCTCTTCCATTGTGGAGAAGAGCTCTGTTTCAAGCTTACTGGTGTCCTCGTGTACTTCGCTGATTTCCTTTTCAAGTTCTGTTTTACTGTGTTTGAGATTTCGAAGTTTTTCGCGCCTTGGTGATATCGATTCCTTTGGTTTTTTTCCATTCTCTTGACCTGCGAAGGCGCCTTTTCTGTTTCCGGTACTCGTCGATATTTCAATATCCCCCTTAACGCCAGACTTTTCGTTGTATGATTTATTTGGATTAAGTGTGTCTTCTTGCGCAATACTTTGGTTTGGGTCGGTGGGAAAGTGTCGCCTTCCTTCGATAATTTCACAGGCTTGTCGTAGATCTATAAGCTCTATAACAAGCAGACATGCCAGTAGTGTTTTGTCAATGATCACAAACCGGAGACAGTTCTCCAGAACAGAGTTTAAATTTTCAGAATTTGCCCACAAATCGACGTCAGTTAAACCTGCAAGGGAAAAGCCATCGTGGTTATGGAGAGTAACTTTTAGTTTTAAATGAGATTCGATTTTGTCACTCATGAAAGCTCATATCACATGTACCAAGTACATTGTGAACAAGTAATGAACAACACACGCAATGATAACGCAACGCACTGAATTCCTTTTGCTGGCTACTATTGCGAATTACATGACCAAAAAAGTTTACACTTAAGCCTACGATAACCCATGCAATTGCATTACAAAGAAGTAAAGAAGTGAATACACCAATAAACAGTAAGATTAGGTTTATCACTAGCCAAGAGATCCAAGTCCAAACAGATGTTTATTCTTACTTGGCATGTTATTTCGTCGAAACATGATCAATCTGGTGAGCTTCTTCCTCAACTCTTTCCACTGCAACGTTTCCGCCAAAGATTCTATAAAAGGCATTGAAGCATGCAATTAAGTGCCGCGACGTTACAAGATTTAGTTTAGTTAAGGGAATAAGTAACATGGAGAATAGGTTGAATCAAAGAGCTTCTTCAAAATATATTAGCTGTTTCGATCAAATTTGTTCATTCTTTTTGTGTAAAGCATAGTTATTAAAAGTTTTCACAAGGTGTAAATTAATTACTGGGCTGCCTCAAGGCACGCCCAGTTATAACTCCTCTTCTGTTCAGTCGTCTCGGCAACATCCGGGCACTTACATACGGGCACTGTTAATTGTTCACGCAGTTTAACCCAGAAAGCGGTGCGTGTTTCGACAAAGCATGTTTTCTAGTTCAGCATTTCAGTTTCGGTACCCTGCCTTCCTATAGGTTACAGTTGTTCTCAACATATTGTCAGAGTTTTTGCTATTGTTTGTATCTGTATCTTGCTAAGCTTTTATCTGAATTAAATTTGCGTTTGACCTCGTTACGCTAATCTCCCATTCAAGTTCGCTCGCTTTACGTTTTTCGCCATACAAACCTTTTGATGAAGGTGTAAACTAAATCCATCGAAAGTACGATCTTAAAAAACCTATATAAATCGATTTCATTCGAAACGTCACATAACATAAGGTAACACATGTATTGTACTGAAGGTGTTTTGAATTCGTACACTGTAAATGTGGCGGAGAAGTACAGTATCATACGAATGAACCATAGGGCTTCAATTTAAGTTCTTGCAATCATCACTATGACCCAGGCTAGATGTAAACGAGGTCACGAGCTATTGTGTTTCGAGGTGAGTTTAGTTTGGTCCTTAGCCACCCACGGATTTACCTGTGGAAAGCGTTTAGCCTAAAATTTCGGAGGAGTAAACAAGAGGATAAAATTTCTTCCATGAAAATACGTTAGTCACGGCTGAGGAAAATGGCGAATCCTCAACTCGTATTACGATATAAAAAAATTGTGTTATCGACAGTTTAATCTTTTTAAATTTTTGTAAAGTTCATTTGATGAAATCAACACGTGGGTAATCAAATCTTTAAACTTTTTGACGTCGGAAAATGCAAACAGCTAATTCCTTTAAGTTGAAGAGAAATAACAAGAAACGAAAGGAAAAAATCTTTATCTTGTGGCAAAATCCGCTTTCGCGGTGTCGACCATAATTTTAAAATATGATTATCATCTATTTATAGTCTCAGTGCAATCGGTTGAATGAGGCCCATGGATCGATCGGGATTGGTTTAATGGGTGGATTCCTTGTATTATAAGCTGTTGCCTGTCTGTTCTAGAAAACCTCTCGTTTTTATGCAACACAGGTTTTATGGCAGCCTGGTGAGGTCGCTTTTCGGCGAGTCTAGTTATTTATAAATTCAGGCAACCGTGAGTTCACTTCACGATCATGGTTGTTTCCTTATTTTCAGTTGTAGTGGATGTTTGAATCTAAGGATAGTGGAGAAATCGTTAGCGCATGATTTTTATGTAAACAGGATGGTCAGACACGAAACCGCAATACAACCAATGCCTTGGAAAATGAGCATGTTCAAGACGGGAAAAAGTCAAGTTGTAGGTGAAAAACCAAATTACAGAGTACTGAAATTAGTAGGTTAAGGTTTTCAAAGTTCTTTTGTCACAGCAAAACCTCTCAAGGCAATTTTCTCCCTAAAATTCGCAACCTCTGCACACCACCGCTGCACCACAAGTATCTGACGTCTCTTTCACTAACCTTCACTGCCATTAACTTGTTCCTCCACCAGCGACGACATCAAGTTTAACACTTGCTGCTCCACGTTTCCTTTCGAATTCGACAGCTGTTTTAATAGCGCTTTTGTCTCAACCATGATCTCCCTTCGACCAGGCATAGTCACCCTTCCGTCATTTCCGGACAAGGAGCCTTGTCCATTAGAGAATGAGCGGGCACTGGGCTGTGCATCGGGAGATGTCCTTTCCCTAGAGTCTCTACCAATAAGTTTAACCAGCATCTTCCTCACTCCCCCTGCTAATCCTGTACTGGTTTCATCACTTTCTGGGTTGCACATGGATAGACTTAGATTCGGTTCCTGGAAGACACTTCTAGAGGAGTCTTTGGGAGACATCTCCACTACGCCTGGCCGAGGCAAAGTAAACTGAAGATGATCTTTTGTCCCGGGCGCTCCGTCCTTTCTCCTCATAAAATCCTGATTACAGACCAGATGTAAATCTAGCAGTTGCAGAAAGCAGCCAGCGTTGCTCAAAAGCGCTTCTTGGGTTTCAAATAAAGCTAGATGGCTTTTGACTTTCGCAGGCAACGATGTGTCAGAGAGAATACTCTTTGCTACATCCGGGGTTTGTAAATTTGCCAGTAGGTCCAAGGACATGAGTTCTGCCAGCAGAATGGCCTCGACATCAGGGGAGCTTCCCATTGGTTGAGACACTTGTTTCTTGAGACAGACCAATTTTGTTTGGAGATTGTTCTTCTCCTCCTTTTCTCTCTGAACGCTTTTGGAGAGGTTAGCAATCACAGAAACCAGTTTCTCATGCTGCAGAGAAAAAAAGGTAACAGACATGACGAAGAAGTAATTTCCTGAAACAAGCTGAAAAGATATCATCCTATTTATGGAAAATATAAATTTGCTTTTTCTTGTCAACTACCGAAGGTCAGCCTAAATGGACATGCAGTTTGTTGTTTACTTTAAAGTTAAATTTGCTATTCAGTGCAGCGAACATTTTCGTCAACTGTTTTAAAAGGTAAGTAAATTCCCCAAAGCTGAAAGGTGTGAATGTTGGAGGGGCCGTTCTGTTAAAGGCGATGATTGTGAGAAGGTGGAATAATAAGAACCCGCGGTGAGAGATTATTCTGCCATTTCCCCCTTGAACGTTTCTATACGTACATTGATTAGGATGTAGTGAATCGTAGAGACTTACATCTTTTCCAGCGAAATTCTCGCTTTCCTGGTAGCAGGTAATAGCGGACTTTAAGCGTTGTATTTCTCTGAGGTATTCCAACTTCTCGAATTTGTACTTGATATCTGAGTATAAAATATTCACACATCATAAGGATTAAACTGTATGGTGTTTTTGCGCTCTGCATTCCACTATCACAACTCGCCTTGTAAGCAAGCTGATAATAAGAGATACCGAGCTATACGTAACACGACCAATTCTCTTTTAACGGACACCCTTATAAGAGATACATATCCATAAAAAGACACCTGGGCCCAGTTGTTCAAAGTTCGATTGGCGCTTAACCCGGGGTTAAATTTAACCCCGGTCTCCTTTTTCTTCAAAAGTATTTTCTTGGATAATTTTCTCTGTTATATTTAAAGCTTCCAATCATCAACTTTTAGACAAAAAGAATTGAATCTGAGATGCCTTTTAAGCTTTCAAATCTGAATTCAAATCTCGCACTAACCCTGGGTTATCTTAACCCAGCTTTGAACAACTCGGCCCTGGAGTTGGACCCTGCCAGTCTTTTCTTATTTCCTTATAAGAAAGACACCTAGTTAAATTGGACGCTTTTTTAGTGTCTCAACGCCGTCGGTCTAAGACAGTACAGTACAGTACAGTTCAAATCCTCCAGTCGGTAAACCTGTTGCCATGGAGTTGCACTGGCGACTACTCGGTCGACTGGTGCAGCGAAACCACTCTCATCCTGTGTAGTGTTTATTGTCTTTTTAATGTCTTGCAAAGTGTGTCAGCCCATAGATAAATCAATTCAAGTTTTAGATGGGTAGTGGCATTTTTCCTTAGTGCCGTTATACCGCTGGGCGAGTGCACGGGTCAAACGCTGTGACCATTCATTTTTTAAAACCACTGATCCAGAGTACCTTCCCGTGACATTTTGTTTTCTGTGCAGGGTGGTTTTCAATTTGAGAAAGTGTTTAAAATCTTCAAATATAACTTTTACAATGGTACCTATAACAGAAAAGTACTTGCATTCAGTTAAGGAGCAAGGGCGTAGAGATAAAATCTTCTTAGGAATAAGTTAGGAAGGGCGCAATAATCTAATCTTACCGTGATCTTCCAGTTTCTTTGCCAGTCTTTCAGCCAACACTTTATAATCAACCTGTTGATGAATGCATTTAAACAAGATTCAGTTGCATACGATCTCACTTTTTTATGGTTTAGCTTGCGCAATGGAGCTACGGTCTCTCATTCTACACGATGCAGCGTAGATGAAAATACCTCACTCGACATTCACATTTAAGAGTATTTTTTCTTCGATACTTTTATTATTAGTAGTATAGGGCGTAGGAAATAAACCTATTTTGTGCGGGAATGTCGACAAGGTCATGACTTCCGTGATGCACTGACGACATAGACTCATAAATTAAATGCATGGGATCTCATTGAGAGATTTTCTGTGTTGTGTTCATTTTATGGTGGTCATAGTTGGTATTTAATAGTCAGATTTGTCAGGTTTTAAGTTCCTTTTGGATCTAAGATGTCAAGATTATTTTCATTTGGTTGACTGTATTTCACGAAGACGTTCATAGGTTGAATCGTGTTTACGAAGCAATATAGACTGTTCCCGCATTCCTGTGAACAAAACCGCCAACTCAAAGCTTTTGATGACAAAATTCAGACCCAATCCTTCTCCTCGTTTTATAGATAGAAGAAATCGTTGTGTTACGTTGCCATGACAGCAAAATTTCTGGATCTCAACAAACCCTGGTCCTGCAAATATGACGTGTATGACTTTCCTGTGCATGACTTTAATCAGGAACGAAACAGGAGCCCATACTTTTCTTCCATCGTTTGACAATGCCAATTGCCTTCTCTGTCAAGAAAGATGGTTGAGGTTGAAATTTTACTACCATGGTAACGTGACGTCAAACGTCTCCTCTGTATTGTGTACGCTTACTGGTGTGGAATGCGGGAAAGGTTTTGGTGGTTTGTTACCGATCGCCAGCTGTTATGTAGCTTCTTACCTCAACATTGAGTCGCGCAACGTTTGTTATTCTCATGGCTCTAAGACCAAAGTTTAAACTGCATTTTGTCTCGTTAACCTCGGCAAGCGACGGGGCGATGCAAATCTGCATACAAAACAACAAAAAGAGAAACAAAGAAGGCAATACGTTGGCAGGTTGTTATTTGGCTGACTTTTAATTGACATAAACATGGTATTTTCTATTTTTGATGTGGTCTATAGGCACAACACAGTTGTGAGAAAGGTATTTATCAGGGTTTTAGTTAGACAGATATAGAAAACTGTTGTGGGATATTTTGTTCACACTCTGCTTGTTTTGTCTTATGTTTCGTCTCCAAACACTGTAAATGGTAGGGGGCCTGGCCCCCGGTGTTGTAGTCTATCTCTCACTGGAGAAAGGATCTGTTAGGTGCCTGCAGTAATGGTTGCCACGTGTTGTTGCGGTGACCCTGTCAAGAATCGGCGAATCTAGGCCTAGGTAAATAAAACATTCATCTTCCCTTCAACTTTCGTACTTGTTATACATACATTGTGACCTAGATCATGACTTAAATGTTGTTTTCTTTTTTTCAATAGCCCTGGATTTTGTCTTCAAAACGAAATTGAGTAAATTGTGTACTCTAAAATTAATAGTGAGTAATCATGATGCTAATGACGATAATGACGATAATGACGATTAGTTTCATTTTATAACTGTTATAAGTTTCCTACTGTGCCTGAGGCCTCAAAAAGGCATTGCCAGGTAAGAGATTAGATAAACAAGTACTGCTAGTTATTTTCTTACTATGAAATTCGTTTTTCCATTGTCGCCGAGGCAGTCCTGCAAGAGCCTGGTAAGAGTTGAATTCCTATACGGCACATGACGCTTGTGTCCCCGTGCAAGAGCATAAATCACATTCCTGAGGGGTGGGGTAAGAAAATGAATCGACACTATATATATCTGTCCTTCTTAAAAAAGCAAAGCGGGGACAGTATAGTAGTTGAACTTCTTTTGCTTTTAAATTGTTATCGAGGAGGGGTTTTCTTGAATGCAATCGGGACGTAATTGAGTGGCCATTGCCCAAAAGGCGGGCGAGAGGTTGCCGAAAAAGTTTAACCTAGGATGATAGAATGAATTTATGGACTGTCTTCCAAGAGAAATAAAGTAGCCATTGTGGAAGAGACGGGTAACCGTTAGTAGAGGTGCGACTCTAATATGCGCATTTCTATTTACGCTTTTTCATCAGTTATAATTTTATATGCATAGCATTAAACTAACTAATGTACGCGCTTCTTTTCGATGTGAACTTTGTAGCCTGTGTTGTTGACTTTCCTTATTTTTACAATAAAACGTACTTATTGCATCACTCGTAAATAGAAAACGTCAACATTGTACAATGAAAAGTTTTGTACTGTCTTAGTACAAGTAATAAGAATCTTCGGGACAGTCCTACAGAACGGGCGCCGTCGTGATGATGAATCTTACCTGCACGTTTCAGGATTGTTTAAAAGGTCATTTTAAGTGAAAATGCTTGCCAGTAAGAAGTATATGAAGCATCGAGCTTATAGTTAAGAAGGAGGAGCTGAATTCTCACGAAATAATGTTATTACGTTTTTTTAATCTATATTTTAACCTACCCAAGCTCAAGCAATGATGTGTTCAAATACTTTGCCTCTGTTAAGCGTACTCCTTCAGCTTTTGTCTTAGTTAGCCTCTCACTTCCGGCTAAATCACACCTGAAAAAGATTTAGCCATGATCGTTTATCCTTCGTGCTTTTCATTTCTCTACTACCCAACTGTAAAGAAACTAAAAAATACTTACAAGTTGATTTTTCCTTTTAGAATAAGATCCCCTTCAAAATTGTTTCCGTTGTTCAGCTGGAAACAGAAAAAAAAATCATCATCATCATCTTTATAAAATTAAAATTGTAAAAAGGAAAGGGACAGTGAAAATTTAACTGAAGAAGTCATCTACTTTGTGATTTACCGTAAAGGAAAAGTGTGATATTCAAGACGAACTTCTCACAATTAAGTGCACGGTTGGACGTTTTGTCGACTATCTCCAGATGCCACTGCTATTATTGAACAGTGCATTATGCATTACTGATATTTAACATGTCAAAGGCTGCTGAAACATTTAATCAGGTTATAACTTGCTGAACAGCGATATTGCTCGGCCGTTTAATTGAGTGACACGTAGAAGGGTGCTAAATCTTGTATCATTTGCTGTAAAACGTTTTGTGCATGTTAAAAGTAGTCTCAAGTTGTCTTTTATCTAAGTAAAGGACTAATTCACCAAAGAATCTTTTTCCACCTCTTTCTCCATTAGCTCTTTAAGGCATTCCCTTTCACGCTAAAAAATTGAAAAGAACATTTTATAGCTATGATGAAATATAAAATTCAATCAAATTATCAAGAAAACAACAAGAAAATGAAGCTAGCGAATACTGAGTATAGGAAATTTAGCAGACTCAAATTACATAAGAACCAGCAAGAAGGAGGTATCAAAAACTGCAAGTGAAGAGCGCATATTTTACAATACTTGCTTTTAGTATCTAAAAGACACTTTAAAACTTAGGGAAACTTTTCTCCCTATACAATATATAATGTGTCGTTTTTGCCTTTTTTTTCATACATTCTTCGAAATTTTAGAGTCCAAACACACCATCTATCTGCGACAAAAGAGATCAGAAGGTAAGTTAAATTGCCCGCATAAACCTTTAAATGTGCCGCATGGCTTTACCTTATGGTGGCTTTTCCTCTCCTGTTTGAGTTCTTTAATGAGGTTGTTAATGGTTTCGTCAACAGCCATAATGGATTCTTGAACAGTCTCCTGAGAGGCGGAGGTGTCACTTTCACTTGGTGGTTTTTCTTTTAAATGAGAAATGAATGTCTTAAGAACGTGCGCCTCAATAACAAGACTTGGTGATGGTTTTAAAAAAATACGAGGGAAGCCTGTGATCAGACTCCCAGGGAAGCGTGTTGTGCTTCTGGCCCTCCCTCCTGCCTTTCCATCCCCCTTTCCGCCTCCCCGGCTGTTCTTAACTTCTCTCCTTCTTTTTTCCCCATTGCCCACTAGAGAGTCACTTCAAAGGCTATCGAAGGGATTTAATATAAATGAAGTCGTTTCTGTGTTGCTGGGACATCGGAAGGTGTTTTGATAATTTTTGTATTTTTGATTTTAGAGACTGAGGGCATTAAATCATGGTGTTGGTGGCTGTGATTGCGCGGAGTTCTTTGCCTGGTTTAAATTTCCGCCTTCAAATCTAGTCAATGTTGTTGGAGTTCGACTTGCTTTAGAATTTCTTGAATTGTTTACTCTCTTACCATTGGCGATGTGTTCCTTGAGTCTTCTTTCTATAATGAGCTGCATGATGGAGTGAGACCTGTAGGGAAAAAGAAGTTCTTTGTCGATTTGCTTTTGTTCGTCGTCGAAGCTTCATCTTGCTCCTAAGTGGAGCCTTTACCTTGTTTTGTGGTTACAGTTAAACCTCTCCACAGAAGCCACCTTGGGGACAGAATAAAGTAGCCTTTGAAGAGCGGTGACTGTGGTAGAGAGGTTATTATTTACCAGTAACGCCTACCCTTCGAAGCCGAAGATTGATGGCGTGGGGTCAGCTAAATATTACGAAAAAAGAAAAATGCAGAGTACATTGTTTTCGAGTTTACAGGACTCTGATTGAATGAAGAAATGGACTGTTTAAATTTTGTTAAATTAGTGTTCTCAAAGAAAGACTAACACGGTTCCACTGAGTGATTGTTCTCAGCAAGGGTCAATGTATGGACTCTCAGCCAAAAACGTAGCCGTTGTAGAGAGGTGGCCGTTATTGGAGGTCCGATTGTATTAGGAAGTAGCCAGATCTCTGTCCAACAATTAAACTTGGAGAGTAAATACTGAAACTTCACACAGGAGCTTCCATTGGTTACTAACAACTGAAGTGTCAGAGGGCTTACGATTTACAACACCACCCCCACAATGCAATTTGCCTGATCTTCTAGAGAGACGTCTTCAAATCCAGAGACATTTTTAGATTCAAGCCGTGCCTTTCGAAACTGGGGAAAATATATACTCGCAAAGTTCGGTTCACAGACAACAACAACAACAAACAAAGAAAATTAATTCACCATGAAATGATGCCATCTTGACTTCACACTTTGTCATTGACGCATATTTATTGCTGTACACAAATTAATTTATATGAGACTCAACTGAGTGTCAGATCTTTGAAAACGAAAGCTGTTTCCAGTAGTGCTTTACCTGCTTGAATGCCTGACCATTTTGGTCTCGGCAATAACAAGATGTTGCTTTCCAACCTCCAAAAGCGCAAAAACATCTCCAGCGCTCTTCACCTCGTGCTGTGTTAAGTTTGCAACGTAAACACCTGGAACAAAATTTCATGCAAATGAATTTTTTTTCTCTCGCTGAGGCCCCTTCCACACGAATGCGGATATTTTTAAAAATCGAGACTTTTTTTCTCCGTTTTCAAAAAATTATGCATCTTTATGTAGCGTATTCGAATCGTTTTTGAAAACCTCCGCTTTTGTCCGTCCACACGTAAACGAAAAGCCGGCGTTTTCAAAAATCTCCACCCTGGAGAGCATTTTTAAAAAGATCCGTTTTCCGTGACCGTTTTCAACGGATACGTGTGGACTGTAGGCCAACCGGAGAGAAAATATCCGTTTTCAAACAAAAACAATTTCGTGTGGGCGGGGCCTGATTCGGGGTAGTGCTGTTTATACTGAAAAGTTCAACAAGCAACAAGAGAAACTGATACCTTTTAATAAGAAGACCATTCCGCATAGGGAGAATGTCAGTGGAATTTTGAACTAAATTTTTCCCTTGGTGCGTAGAGCTAAAAAAATCCCTTAAAATGCCAACTTTCGATCGTCTCCAATACAGAGTGCTATCGAAAAAGAATTCAAAGTTCTCGAAAACTTCTTTTTTTTTTCAGAGAATTAGACTATTGATTCGCTACAATAGATTATAGAATATTGATAATAAGAGGGAAAAGGTTTCCTTGTTTCACGTCCTCTTGGTATTAGCACTGTGACTTAAACAGCGAAGATAACCGTCATTTTTGGTTACAGATATTGGCCATTTTTGATCACTTTTGAAAGTGTAATTTATATTGACTAGCATACGAAACGTCAAGCGTATGTAAAAATGCGAAAGTTCACAATGTTAACCACCCCTTTTGAGTTCTATTTTTGAATAGAACCCCAGCATCTGGCGATCTGTGGATAATTGACAAAATTTGGTTCTTGTTAGGAACGCGTGCGTACCTTTCTTCGGATGTTCCCTGACTGGTAAATCTACCATAAGCCGAGGATTCAGTAGATCATAAACTTTTTCTTGATAGACTTGCAGAAATGAGCACATAACCTGGGCAGAGATAACCAATCCAGCCATGATTAAATCCAGATGTAGTTAATCGATAAACCGATAATCGACGGTAATCGATATGAACCGTCGATGAATATCGATTTCCGATATCGATGGATAGAAATCGGTAAAGAAAAAAAGTTGTGACTTCGATTAATATTCGACGATTTTCCGATAGAAATCGATGATTTTTTATCGATTGTTATCGATTACTATCGATTCCTATCTATTCGATTATAATCGATAAATTATTTTTCCTGTGACTTCGATTTCTATCCATTTCCGATATCAATCGATATTAATCGGCGGGATTAAATAGATTAATATCGATGATATCGATTGATTTCCGATATCGATTTTTATCGATTAATTACGTCTGGTTAAATAAACAACGAAGAAGAGGTTGGTTCTTCAAAAGAAACTGTATAACTGCGTCATTCAGTTTGTAATCATAAGAAGGTTCAAGGCTACTCCTTTTGTCAGATTAAATAAAAACTCTAAGACTTATAATTCGCCACTTCGACCACCTCTTTAACCGGGTACTGCCTTTTATATAATGTCGCCGACCTAACTTAGTCATCGTTGACTATGAGGCAGACAGCTCTCTAAAGCGGTCCTTAGAGTTTTCCAACGGATTAGGCCTCTTAAGTAAAGTAGACTGTGTTGAATATTGTTCTTGACAAACCCTGTGGAGTCACAATTAGGGAGCCATCAGAGGCGTTTCAAGTTTCGTTTGGCTTAAGCAAGTAAGAACATCAAAGAGAGAGGCCTTACAAAAAGTAATTGATCGCTGCATTGGAAGGAAGCCTTCAATGGAACGTAATAAATCTGGCAGGAGTAGTAAAGGAGGACAACGTCAAAAGTACCTTGTATGTGTGAATCTCATCGTTGTCAATTTTCTCAAAACAGTGTTGAACAACTCTTGTGGTAATGCCATCATCTGACAACAATGTGAAGGTTTTTCCTGAAAGGTTTAATGTAGTTTAAAAGGTTAGATTTAGATTTTCACCTGAAAAGCAAATAACCCTGAGCTACGTCGCAGATACTTCATTTTCCCACCTCCTTGGTAGATTGCTTATTACGGAGTCTTATCGGGCTAAACGAGGAGGTTCACTGGACAATTTGGTTTTATTCATTGAGCTGATGGTCGACGATGGGCTTGTCACTGAATAGACTAGCTTGTATATTATGTTGCAGTTAATTTTTGTTTTCCCTTTGCTTAAAATTCATTAGCATACATTACCATGCCCAAACACAATAGAAAAATAAAAATTAATTGAGTTAAAAAAATTAACTGCAACATATACCATATTGGCACTCCCCAAAGAGGGCTTCTCAGTCATCATACTAATTAACTATTACTAACGTAAGTTAAACTGATGGCTTTTTTAAAAATTACAATGGTGTAATAATAAATAAAAATAGAGTATGAATTAAGCTTAAAATAGTTGCTAAAATTATAAGATTTAAACTTGTATAAAAGAAGGAATGTGGTGGTATTGATACCCAACTTAAATTGTAGTTCTGAAAAACTATATTCTGATACCTAATTTAAATCGTGACCTGATAATTTTTGTCATGTTGTTTTTAAACAATACCTGTTCCTGTTTGTCCATATGTCAGCAGAGTCCCTTTGTATCCATTCAGAGCAGCATAAACCAGCGGCTTTCCAACTTTAAGATAAAGCTTGAAAACGGCAAAAAGTGAATCCATTTTACAAGAGTAAGTGCACGTCATGTTAAAGGAAAATGTTGCAGTTGGAATGTATATAAATGTGCCGAAGCTATGAGCAAACAAGGACATGCGCGGCGTATTCTGTTGTTCAGACAGTGTCTCAGAGAGTCTCTGCTTTGGTTTGTAATTGGCTACAATATCACAAGCCATGTTCTTTGATTGAAACCACTAATCGCGACTTTTGCATGAGTTTCCCGTCCTTAGTTGTAATTTAATTGCTGAATGTTATTGTGCCGAAATTTGACTGGTTTATTTGCGTATCAGTTCATTTTGTCAATGGGCAAAGAAATTGTTTGGGCTTAAGTTCAACTAAAAGATTTTCCGCGGAACTCAAATAAGGAGTATGCCAATCTAGAAATCAAAACATGAAGACAGTCTTGGATAACACAGTACTTAAAGACGATATAGATTTACGGCAGAGTTGTTTGTGGTGAAGATCGTGATTTAAAATTACCTCGTGATTAGTCGCCTCTGGGCTGAACACACCGTCGAAGAAATAGTTTGTTCGACTTCTTGGGTCGAGAACACGAATCTGATTATGGAAGAAATACGAAAATTAAAGTAATTTTTACAAGTTCATATGTCGGTTTACATGTTAAAAAATTATGAAACGTTTGTTTCAATTGCGCAATATACCACTGCGTCGAATCGGCCATTTCTGAGTTGCATCAAACCTCTGTTTTAGAACGAGGTTAAGGGTGAAGCCTTTGATATGGAAATGAGTTTTATTCTCATGCACATAAAACTCTTTTTTACAAAAAAGGCTTCGCACTTGACCTCACAGTTTTAAAAGTGAGAGGTTTTGGAGTACGGAAACGGCACATTGTAAATTAATGAACTTTACCTTATGTCGTATTACGGGGACCATGATGTGACATGATATTCGTAACACATACCAGAGAATGTTCTTGGTGAATTTCAATCGCATTTGGTTCACGCTTTTCCTTCTCTCTTTCCGTAAATGGACGTACTCGAACATAAACTTGGATTTTCCCTGCCTCTGTGTATAAAAATAGAACCAATGATCGGTTAAGTCAAGGGAAGGAGACCTATCACACGTACCACATACAATAGGCAGGTCGATAAAAACTTTGAAAAGGTGTCCAGCGTTGATCCTGTAATAAGTCAGCTCGGATTTCATTTGTTTATTGTTTAGCGCTACTAAAGTGATGACGTCATAAAAATTAAATTTGTGAAATTATGAGATTCGTCAGGATATTCTGAAAGAAAAACGTCCCAGAGGCCTACTTGCCAAGAACTAGCATTGTGGGGCAAATCGTCTCTGAGATATTAGCCCAGTTATGCTCTGATGACTCTGTAAAAATCCTTCTAAATTTGACTTGGGTCTAAACGTTATGACCCAAGTCAAATTTAGAACATTATGCACCCACCTTTTCCCTTGCTCATGGTAGTTGTGTGAATTAAACTCAGTGGCTTCTCTTACTGATTCCAAATCAGGGCTTGATTCTCAGGTCCAGGGGCCAGGGTATCTAGTAATCTGGCGAAGGGAATCAAGCGGATTCGCCATTTCTCTAAGTTTACATGGCTATTTTCTTCTGAGATCTGGAAAACGAAAACATAAAAGAAGAATGCATTGGTTTAAAATCATGTGACGAAAGGAGATGCGCAGTTACAGTGTAATAAAACAGTACTAATTTGTCTAAAGTATGTTATACGCTGCAATTTATTGAAAGAAAATTTGATATTTATAGTAAATTTTATCACTCATATAGCACTGTTTATGATGGACGAGAGTAATTATAAATTGAAGTGTTAGAGAGGACCTATAAAGTCCTCCGAACATTATATATTAGCCCTATTAATGACGTGAGCCCGGATGTAAGCCCGGAGTGCTTTCTGTTTTTAAACCCTGCACCCTCCAACTATGACCTAATAGATACTAATCACCTCGATTGGCATTGAAAACGTGGGAATTTGCAACAGATACCAGTTGAAAGTCTGTCTTTTTCCTCTCAAACCTGGACCGATGGCGAAACACCATTTAAGAGAATTCATCCATACACAGTATATTTAAAAGCAAGGTAAGTGCAACCATAGTTGATAAAGTGGAATCATGGCTTTGAAGTCGGTCAGACTGACTTTGTGTCGCTTTTAAGGACTTCTCATTTGCATACATGTCATTTAAATCCTTGCTTAGACCAATAGAAACGTCGCATTTATGTATTCAGTCATAACTTGTGCACAGCCACGAGGGAGTTTTACAACTTGAACTGCAGTTAAAACTGCAGCACCGTTGTTTTCCGACTTTTATAACCAGTGCTCCTCGCGCTAGGGCCCGTTTATACGAAGACAGCCTCCCTCGGCTAGAAGGGTCACCTTCAATCTCGTTCCCAGGGGCCGATATCCTTTTGATCAGCGACGGGGATTGCGTCACCTCTCAGCTGAGGCAACAGCGCCCACGCATGCTCTGGTTGTCTAAAACAGCGCTCACGCATGTTCTGATTATCTCACCTCGACCGAGTTTACAAGGCTGGGCAAGCCAAAGTGTTTATATGGAGAAACCGTTCGCCCGGCTGGGAGGATGTCTTTACCATTGCATGGCCGAATCAACGTTTTGTTTTTCACGTAAACGGTTCGCCACGTTTTGTAAGGAAATGAATCAAAAGTTGACTCTCCCTGGGTAGCTTGGGTAGGCGGATCACCCGGGGAAACGTTTTCTTCATAAAAACGGGGCGTGAATGAAGTATGTCAAACATGAACTGCACGTGCCGGTAATATTGGAAATGTCGGGGGAAGAAGCAGAATCATTTGAATCTTGATATTCATGATTCCTGCCCTTTTTGCCTCAATGATTAAAGATTCCTACTAGAAACTTCTTCCAGATTCATTGTTCTCTAAGACTTTTGATCTCCTATTGACTTACTGATTCTCTCAGTGGCAACTTAGTCTCCTTTTGTATACTTTCTTCGGCGTTCAAACTTTTACTTCATCCAAACACTGTATCATCATTTGTTTGATCTAGGTGTGGAGTTTTTTTGTAACTGCACATTAAGCGCCAGGTTACTGGAGAAACAATTGAACTATCAGCCCCGATTACTCGAATTATATAGGGGGGTCCGGGGGCATGCTCCCCGGGAAAAAGTTTGGAAAATTGGACTCTCTGAAACCCCATATCCTGCATTCCCTGGATCGAACACAACTAATTCATACGTGTATTTTGTTGAGCTTTTCTCAGAGTCTCGTTATTCATGATTCCCGAGCCGAAGTGCAAAGATTCATGATTCCCAAGTTCTTAAAACAAAGATTCATTATTCTTACATGTTTTGTAAGTAGGATTCATGATTAATGATTCCGCTTCCACCCCCGAGAAATGAAACGGAACAACGGTGTTTAACTGTGGTAAAATGCGATTTAATTGACGTACTTTTTACAATTAAAATTATTTTGCTCATGATAGTGCTTGCTATACAAACTCGGAACAGTTCTTCTGAGCTCAGCAGGAAAGGGAGAATTCACTAAAGAAAACGTGGCCTGAGTTACCCAGTTTTCATCGCGGGGTGGGTGGAGTAGGGGTTGGAGGATGTCCATCTTGCATTTTTACAACAATTCAGCATCAAATTACCTTACTTAGAAAAAAAATCACTATTTAATGTCTACAGACGCAATTCTCAGAAAATTCAGGTTGTGAGAGTTTAGCTTTGATGAAAGCGTTGGAGTAGTTCGAAGCATAATTTTCTATTTACATTCAAGCCGGTTTGTCTCTGAAATAATTCCCATTAAGCAATAGGAACCAAGAAGCCTAGGTATTTGCTTGAAATTAGTAAAAGAAATTCCCGTTTAAACTGGTGTTATTTCCCGTACAATTCACGGAGCTTTCGGAAGAAAATACAATGGCTCCGGCTCGTAATGCCATATTTTATGGCTAGAACCAACCACCTGTTGCGGCCACCTAACATTGTTTTTCCGTTGTTCGGTTATCTTTTTGAAAGTTGCTATTTGTAAAAACAACGAATTTTCATAATGTAGGGGCGTACGAAAATTGCTCTTTCCAAAATGTTCTTAAAATTTCAGCCAGTTTACGTTCGCAACATCAGCAAAAGCCCAAGACATAGTTCGCGGCCAAAAAGGTCTATTTAAATCATTGCTTTCTAATCACCATTAAATTTTAAAGAACGGTTATAAACCACAGCGCCTTTGTAATTGTCACAGTTAAAAACATGACTTCAGACCACGGTCAATTATATCATTTTCTAATTAAGATGTTGCTTAAAATATTGCCAAAAGACACTTCACTCAAATTTAGAATTTCTAGGCTGTATGGTATGAAATATGTCCTGAATTTATAGACAATTGTTTTTGTTTTGATTTTACTAATCGCAGTTATCATTTGAACCGCCGTCCTTTAAGATTAAAAGGTTTCTTTGGATCAGTGAATGCTTCAAGATAGCGTTAACTTACCGAGTTTCTGTCGAATTGTTCTTTTTCCTCTCCTGACTAAAGCTCCCTGGAGTTCATTAGTTAAGTAGGGGAAAATATTTTCCGACCATTAATCTCAGTTGCTTATTATCCCCTCTTGCGAACTGCACTTTAGCGAGAGCACCAGCGAAACACTGGAAACAAGAAATAAATTATTAAGCGTGGTGTAATAAGAAACGCTCAATTTTAGTCTGTCCATATTTTTCATGGTCATTTGAAATGCTCCCACTTATTTGACTCTGATTTTATCTTCAAGCTCTTTCCAGTTCCTCCATATGCCGTCCGGCAGTACATAACCTACGAAAATGCGAAATGAAAAAAAATTATGTTGTTAAAAATTGCCCAAAACATTTTTCCGAGTCGTCAAAGAATAGTGATAAGTTTGCTTGTTTTACAATTAGTAGAAGCGCATAACCACTCAATTGTGAGAACGACTTTACATTCGAAACGGCATCAAAATATGTGATTATAAATGTTGGAAAAGTGTTTTAAAAATTAACGGAAGGGTTATAAAATATATGAACAGGGGGGGGGGGGGAGGGGATCTAGGCTTGGGTTTTTTTGTTACCGTATATGACCTAATAAACACCCACTTCCAAATAAACGCCTCTTATCTAATAAACGCCCTCTCTACGCTTTGTATTAGACGCCTCTCTGTAACAAACGCCCCCTGTCTAATAGACAGAATTATGAGAATTACTCAAAAGTACTAGGAATTAGCAGATTAAAGAAGCAAAATCGTTCAATTCATTTAGTATCTTGCTTGATTAACAAGGGTTTGCGTATTTCATCTTGTTCAATGTCAAGTTAAAAAGATAGCAGAGAATCAGACGTTTTATATTGTTATATATGAACTCCGATGACGGCAGCTGCTGATTTTAACACATCATCGTAGTTAACAGCATTAGGGAGGTTCTCCTTCATCCACTTTGTGCCTCTCTCGGCGATCATCTCCCATTCATCTTTCTGATCCGAGAACGTGCCCATCAACAGGACCAGTGCTAGTGCAGTGGTCCATAATAGCTTCCCTTCAGCTGTCCCAACTGCTATCTCTCTTGGGCATCCTGCGATCAAGGCTTCTTGGCTTGTTGTACACAGGGTCACCAGCTGGTCAGTGAGGTCCCAGGCCCCTGAGAATTTCTGTAAGGACATCAGTAGTAACAGTATAGTTGACATTGTTTTTGACATCTTGCAATGCGAGCATCTTGCAATGCCAGCACGGAGTGTACCGCTACTACCCTTCGTTTTGCCACACAATCTCCCTTTTCTTCTTCGTAAAAGTCATCCTGGTCGATGTGATACTTTGCCACAGGGATGTTACACAGACCCTCGCAGTCCTCGTCTTCACACTCGTCGTTTGAACTGCCCTCCGAATCACTATAAAAATCACCTCCTTCCTCCCAAACCCCAGGTCGTTTTTTCAACGGTTCTGACACCGGTTGATGATTGTCTTGGTCAACAGCGACAAACGAAGTGAATTTGGAAACTATGTTCGTTGCTTTGCTAATGAAAATCACTGTGTGTTTGAAAGCATCTTTTTTCTCGTCACTCCAAGTCCGGCTTCTGTTGTTGTAGGCATCTTGTTTTTCTTGTAAGAGCTGCTTGGCTGCAAGACGATGAATACTCCCTCCATTCACTTCAGCTTCATCCCCTTCACGAGAGAAAGTAAAATGAATCTCGTGGTGTATCGCTGCCTTTTTGTTCCCCAGTCTGCCTTTCAGGATTGCTTTTGCAGTCAATTTTCCGTTGCCCTTTTTACAACTTTTGGTAAGACCTCCTTGCCGACAATTGAGGTCACCATACACAACAAGTCTGTCTCCTAGAAACAACAGAGGAAGGATTGCGGGGATCTGGTACCCATTCCAGTCTTTTGGTAGTTTCCATGACAACTCGGCATCTGTTATAACTGGTTGCAGAGCTCTCTTTAATGTCTTGATTACCTAAAGTTGGTAAAAAATAATAGGAATGAGCAGTGCTGCCGTTTATTCACTAACAATCCTGAAGGGAAGTAAATGAACAACACAAGGGTAAGTTCGACTGTCTAGTGCAAAGCGTTTGACGAACTGAAACTTGACCCTTGATTTCCTTTTTTCTGCCCCGCCATAAGTGTATTAAAAAGAGATTTTTGTTATCTATTTTTCCCCTTATTAATTTCATCCAAGACATGTGAAAAACCAAACAAACAAACAAAAACACCAACAGAACAAATTAGACTATAAGGGGCATTGCCACAGGCAGCCCAATACAAAGTGACAGGGACTCCGCAACTGCATCCCACAGCAAAAACTTGAATACAGTAAACACCCGCATATAAGAATAATTAAGTAGATTTAAAACATCAGACTGAAAGCTGGCTAATAAAGCACTATTATATATAAGAACCGCGCCGGCAACCTTAGAGCGCAAGTCGTACGATTAGAAGAACCTGTTAATCAGACCACTTAGAAAGAGCTCGTGAATTTGAGTCTGGTGTAAGGCTGGTAAGGAATCGAGCTTGAGCAAAGGCGTTTGTGAGCTACGCACGTAAACCGAAAGATAGTCGTTTTCTCTTTTGATACGTCTTGAGGCTACTAACTTTGCATAATTGCTTACTGTTCTCCTATAGAAACAATTTGCCTAAAAATATGGGTAAAACCACCGGAAAGGAATGCAAAAAGTTCACTTTCGGTTTACGTGCGTCGCTAACCCAACAATCAGCCTCTCGCCAGCACAGCAAAGAAGGTGCTTCTACAGCCATTTACTACGTAAGTTTGATTTGTAGTCGGGTAATTGATAACCTGGGGGTTAAGCAAATGGGACTGTAAAACAGTTTATAGGTGCTTCCCTTCGTAACTCTACCCGAAGAGTAAGTCGGAGTTGGTCCTGCCCGTTCCAAGAGTTCGCCTCTCTGTGGGCTTGTCCCACACAAGAGCGATTTCCCATACCTTATTACCAAGTCGTGAATACAGTCAACTCCCGCTAAAGGTGATGTTACACGGGACGATTCGCAACGACGATTTTTAGTGCAACGCACTCGTGTAACATCACCGTAAGATGGACACCTTTGGGACAGGCAGTAAGTGTCCGTCCAAGAGTGATGTCCGTCTTATAGAGAGTCAAATAAAAGGCGTAAAGAAAGGCAGGGCCCAACTCTAGGTGTCCGTTTTACAGAGGTGTCCGTTAAGAGAGAGTCGACTGTACCTAGGGTAGAATATTACACTTTGTTATATTCCTAGACTTTTACTCAACTAAACAGGGACTGCCATTGGTTGATTCTTAGTCACGTGGCCTCGACTAAAATCAAATGTATCCCGATCGTGATACATTACGCAATGTACCCCGCTCGGGATACATTACAGCACATGATCAAAGCATGGTTGAAAGTGGCGGGACAGAAGGCGGGAAAAACACTGCCACTTTTCTTTTTCGTGAATGAACACAGCAACACAAACACGAAGCCTCAAGCTAAAAAGCAACGATTTTTAAAGTTATCCCTGAAGAGAAACAGCAGCTAGTGGAGGAAAAAGATGCAGACAATATATAAGGAAAGTACTTTGTAAATCATTCATTCAGTGGTTTTGAGAATTATATTTGTGTTGTTATAAGTACCGAGTCGACTGTTTTGGTTAGCTCCGGTTATTCTTTTGTTGCTGTTGAAGTGAAAGTCTAGGAATATAACAAAACACTTAATGTCAGGTCCCTCGGGAAACCAGTTAGTTTTGTTTTCCCTCGAGTCCTGATGTTTCCCTCGACAAAACAAAACTAACTATTTCCCTCGGGATCTGACATTAAGTGTATATTATTGCCCCTGCCAACTATACTCCCAGCCCCGCCCCCTCCATTGCATGAATGCAATACCTTTTCTGGTCACGGTTTGCTAAAACTCATCATTTACGGATTAAGGACTCCAAGTGAACATAAGGGACTTGACTTAGTTTAGGTCCAAAACCTTTCTTTATTATCTTCTATACGTGCATTAGATTTGTCAATGTTTATTTATTCATATTACTTAAAGTTAGCTATCCAGCCTAAACTGTTGGGATGTGAAGAAATACATTTGTTTTGCTGTCCGTAAATAGCCTTGCTACCGTGAGGAATTGTGTTGAAAAAGGACCACGAACGGTTCCACCTGGGGAGTGATAAGCTGAGTAGCTGGTTGGATCACAAGTCACGTGACATGGACAGGTTCAAGTACAGCCCAATCGGAATTTTAGACTTCATTGTCGTGAGGAAATTTTTAATAGACCTCACGTGATAATACTACAGAAAACTGTTTCTTTCAAAATCCCCTGAGAGCTGAGACCTTCATTGGGAAATAAAACGTACAAGCTAAAGAGGTCTTTTAGGTTATGGAATTTCCGGAGTTTAAGTGGATACGAATTAGCCGGAAATCAAGTATATCTGCGGCACGGAAGCAGCAGGGACTGGGGCGGTTTCGGTTGAAGTGCCGTATGGGTAGACTGGAGTCCTATAAAAGGAATGCTTATCACGTGGGAAAGCATTCTAGGCCGACACCTCGTCTAACCCACGTTATTACTTATTTAGGGAAAGTTCATTTAATATGACAAGGGGGGGGGGGGGGGGGGGGAATGAAGATATTGAAACTCGAAGCTTGAAATTTTAGCAGCCCCCCTCGCTAGCGGTTCAATTTTTTAGGAGCCCCCTCCTTGGTAGTCGAAAAAATTTCAGAGCCCCCCCCCCCCCCCCCTCCTCCTTTAATTCCTTTGCTCCCCTGAAAAAAGATCGCTAGACTGTATTAAATATATTTACCGTTATTGTCTTCAATGGTTTATACTATGACAAACTTGAGATACAGTTGTGATACAATTTTCTATAGCATTTTTGGGATGAACAAGAGTGTAATAATTACTGAGACTACATTTGTTATATCTGTAAACCACGTGATATAGCTGAGTTGCACAGGTCATTAAATTGTTGAGTTGAAAACCATCCGATCTGTATGATGATGTCATGTGTTGGTTTTGAAGTATACAAATTTTCGGAGCCCCCCCTCCTAGCGCAACAATTTTTTCAGAGCCCCCCCTTCGGGTGTCTAAAAATTTTCGGAGCACCCCCTCAATATCTTCATTCCCCCCCCCTTGTCATATTAAATGAACTTCCCTTACTTATTCATTTATTTATTATATATTTCATTTATTAAGTGATAGATCGAGTTTCGAGAGGGTGTTCACTTGTTTTCGATATTTTTCGTTTGTTTTCCAATAATTATTTCGAATTTACCGTGCTTTGTTGGAATACATGCTCAGTATTAAAAGTGTGGGCTGAGACCTTCGAGTCGTGTAGCCATCGTAGGATAGGCTTTTCAGAGCACGAGCCATGGATTCTACCCAGATTTCCTGCCGAGTTTTTCCGTACTAGCGCTGACTAGGGAGGACTATACCCACCGAGATCCAATGGAATACTTGAACATCCGTGGACATGTGGAGGCCGCGGTTTGCTAGGTTTCCTTTCTTTTTTTTTTTTTTTCCGGCAGGTTTTTTCTCGCCTCCGTTCTTAAGGTATTCTTTGGTAACTGTCGCTCAGCTCTGTTCTAGCTTATCTATACCACATGTTTGAATCTAATAGAAGGTGTAGTATAACTTACTGTTATATCTTCGGTGCTCGGCCGAAACAGAGCTTGCCGTTAAGGGCGGCCGTCTTGGTTTCAAGTGTACAATTGAAACCAAGATGGCTGCCCATGAGGGTAGGAGCTCGACCTCGGCCATCTTACGGAAAAATAGGGGACTGTGAGCAGTCTACTTTACTGCTGACATAGCGTCCTTTCTTAGGAAATGCAAAAGTCGTAAAAGCCTAAGATTTGAAAAGGCTCAATTTAAATTACGGAAAACGAACTTAAAAATTACAACTTTAAAATACGGTCGGTACAAAGACCATGACCTCACAAAGTTGCGCTAATAAAATGATTGTGGTTATATTCACCAATACTAGCAAGTGTTCTGTCTGCAAGCTTATGAACAACTAGTTCTCAATATTTGAGTAATTTGTTCAGGTGTTCATGATATCTGGACTCCAACTGTAGCTGCTGCAAATGTTATGACTTCGTCGTATTTAATGGCTGCTGGCAGATTTTTCTTCATCCACTTTTTGCCTTTCTCTTGGACCATCTCCCATTCATCCTTCTTATTCCCGAACTTGCCCATCAACAGCACCAGAGCCAGAGCGGTGGCCCATAACAGCCTCCCTTCAGACGTGTCAACTGCAATCGCTGCTGGGCATCCCGTGATCAAAGAATCTTTGCTCGTTCCACACAGGGAGACCAGCTGGTCGGTGAGGTCCCAGGCTCCTGAGGCTTTCTGTAATGATATAACTGACAACAAAGCTGGGGCGTCTTCTTCTGGTTCTTTTCCTTGTTTGGTTATGTTATCGCGTTCCACCTCTTCCAAGCCACACGCAGCATTAGAGGATTGCCCTTGATCTTTTCCCTTTGGTCGCGACAACGATGCCCCGCTAAACAGTTTCGAGAAAAAGGAGCCTATAGACTTCTTCAAACTCGCCTTTTCCTCAGCAGGGGCTGGTGTACTTCGTATGCTTGTTATGCTACTCTCTGCAATGCGAAGGTCACGCTCAATGGCGATAGCATATGATTTCAAACATGCCACATTACCGACCACACTCGTCTGTTTTTCAGTAGGGACTGGTCTACTTGGTCTGCTGGCCATAATCGGCAGACTTTTCAACGCAGCACCTCGGCGTTTCAAACATGCCTCATTATGATAATTGACCACAGCATTAAGCCTAACAAACGAAGGAACAACTTGTCGCTGAAGAGGTCCAGATACTGGCTGATGGCTCTCTTTATCAACAGCCACAAACGACGTAAACTTTGACACCACATTTGCTGATTTACTAACGCTGATTAACAAAGTTTTGTGGCCTTCATCTTCCACGCCGCCGTTATACCCTTCATTCAGGACATCCTGCTTTCCCTGGATAAACGTTTTAGCTGCCAGGCGATGTAGGAAGACACTTGCATTTGCTGCATCATCTGTCACACAAGCCGTCGGCAGGAGAGAAGTAGGAAAGGTGATCAAATGTTCAACTTTCTCATTATTTCCAAACATGCCTTGTAATCGTACTTTATTCATTCCTCCTTGTTTGGCATTTTCTGAAGGCTTCAGAAGACCATACACCACAAGTCTGTCACCACTGAAGAGCGGAGGAAGAGATGAAGGGACCTGCTGCACAGTCCAGCCTTCTGTTAGATCCCAGGCTACGCTCACATCTGAGATAACTGGTTGAAGAGCTCGTTTCAGTGTCTTGATAACCTGAAATCAACATGTAAGTGCCATTTACTTGTTTCCATGCACTGATGTCAACCTTTTTACAAACTAATAATTCAAACTTAATTTTAGCAATTCAACCGTTCAGTTGACCATTCTTATTAGTATCGTAAAACAGATTTCAAAATATATAAAATATCAGCAAGTCCACAGCAACAAACCAATGAGTGGTGCCGGATCTCCCAGTTGTAGACCTGGATCAGTACAATTAAACTTGTAGAAAAACTGATCGTTACGGCAAGGCGATGAAGATGGAACAAAAGAATAAAACAAAAAAATATATATTTAAACAATTTGGGCAATTTGTTTAAATATATATATATATATATATATATATATATATATCTATATATATATATATATATATATATATATATATATATATGCAGAGTTGGATTATTTGGTCGAAGACATTTATTGCTACTCAGAGTTTCATGCTCCTTGCGGAGCAATCATCAGGCAACTGCATATATATATCACAAATGAAGACAGAAAACAGTTTCCTTTCAATCCACCTATATTTCGATCAAATTAAGTGATCTTCTTCAGGGTGACTAACTAGCCGTTAACGTACAGAACTTTTAAATTGCTGAATTACGAGGTAACGCGCGCGCATCACAACTGAAATGACTGTTATTTTAAACGTCTAACGGAAAATGTCATAGATGACACTATCATCGCCTGCGCGCGCCCGCGCGCGTCTTGCGGTTCTGGGCGTAAAAACCATCATCCTCATTAAGTCCTTGAGGGCGCAGCGTTCCCAATCTATACATCCACTGTCCCTCCTTCTTCCGAACCTCCCTCTCTCCCATGGCTCTGTCTATTAACTGTATAGTTAAATGGCTTAATCCTAAGTGTCCCGAACTATGAAAATGCTGGTAAAGAAAATCGTCATTCCTCTTATTTTCAGAAGACAACTTGAGATGGGCATTGATCCTACTTCTGTGATTATTGAACCTAGACCGAAAAGTAGTGGTAGTGGATCCAACATATTGAATGCCACATACCTTACAAGTAATAAGATAAACCACGTTTTTAGAGTTACAATTTAAGTTGTAATTAATACGGAATTCCTTCACTGCCTTGCCGTAAGGATCAATTTGCCGTTTCATATTTTTCTTTTTTCTACATTGTAGAACAGTTTTGTTTACAAAGAAAAATGGCTGGGATTGATAATCTAACCATCGAAAGACCTTTAAAGTACAGTCGACTCTCGCTTCGTTGCGGACACTTCGCTTTCATGGACAACCCCATCAGTACCTGAAGACCCAAAATGAGACCAAAACCTGCAACTTAAACCTCTAAGACCGCCCATTAAAGTCCTTTTCTCTGGTCTGATACACAGTAGCCTCCCACGCAGACGTTGTGCCTTTATATCAGAGATGGCAATTTTAGATATCAACAACTTGATGAACGTTCGTGTAGCAACGTCTACGAGAACCTACAGTGGGTGCAGTTGTAATCGAACCGACTGCCAAAGGGTTTCTCTTCCCTAATCGTTGCAGTAGTCTACCAGCCTCACTGGACAGGGAAAGAAAATGATTCTATACTTGATCATTTATTTCAATCCCTCCCAGCGGCTGAGTCAAGATACCCTTATAGTGTCCTTATTCTGGCAGATGACTTCAATCGTCTGGACGTCAGGTCGATCACGAAACACTTTCGACTTAAACAAATCGTGAAGAAACCAACCAGAAGAAATGCGGCAATCTTTGACTTGGCTCTTACTAATCTGCATATTTACTATGACGAACCACGTTTATTTCCGCCCTTTGGTGTCTCAGATCACAATATTGTTACAGCCGAGCCAAAGGTGAAGGACAACAGCCGCTGTTCTACAAAAATTTTACTAAAGCGCGATAGGCCGGTGAGTCGTAGAACTGAATTTGGCAGGTATCTCAGCGTTGTGGACTGGTACATCCCGTTTTCCTCCATTGAAAACTGCGAGGATACGTTAAACGTCTTCCACGCGGTTCTACGCACAGGTCTCGACCTGCTGATGCCAATTAGAAGTGTTCGATCGAGCAAACACATCTGATGCCCCTGACCCAACATTTGAAATCACTGATTCTGAAAGGCAAAAGGCTTTTCACAAGAACGACCCTGGGTCACCGCCGTACAAGTTTTACAGAAACGTTGTAAACCGTGAACGAAAGGGATATAAAGCTAACTTTTATAAGTCTAAAGTTGAACATACGAAAGAGGAAAACCTGAAGATGTGGTGGAAAGCAGTCAAGCGGCTGCGTGGAGCGCAAAGCTTCTTGGAGAACGTGACCAGCCAAATGCAGGTAGAAGGCGTTGAAAATCTTTAAGCGGAGGAGCCAGCTAATGCGATCAATGAGGCTTTCCTTGAGCCCTTATTTTATATTATTTATTTTATTATTTTGCCACAAAGAATAAATTACAAGTAGAATAAAAAATAGGTTATTTAACAGTAAATTTAAAATTAGCACACAACTTGCAAGGAGTGACTGTGGCGGGGAAATCTCCGAGAAGCCAACGGGCTTATGACGAATAGAGATTTCCCCCCACCGGCAATTTAAATACTAGGCGGCATTTAAAAATGAAGAAAAAAGACGTGCATTTGAGTACGAAAGTGTGTTTAGAGAAA
>OZ037782.1:9946590-10126590 GCA_964035525.1 Porites cylindrica | reverse complement strand
TAAATTACGGAAAACGAACTTAAAAATTACAACTTTAAAATACGGTCGGTACAAAGACCATGACCTCACAAAGTTGCGCTAATAAAATGATTGTGGTTATATTCACCAATACTAGCAAGTGTTCTGTCTGCAAGCTTATGACCAACTAGTCCTCAATATTTGAATAATTTGTTCAGGTGTTCATGATATCTGGACTCCAACTGTAGCTGCTGCAAATGTTATGACTTCGTCGTATTTAATGGCTGCTGGTAGATTTTTCTTCATCCACTTTTTGCCTTTCTCTTGGACCATCTCCCATTCATCCTTCATATTCCCGAACTTGCCCATCAACAGCACCAGAGCCAGAGCAGTGGCCCATAACAGCTTCCCTTCAGACGTGTCAACTGCAATCGCTGCTGGGGATCCTGTGATCAAAGAATCTTTGCTCGTTCCACACAGGGAGACCAGCTGGTCGGTGAGTTCCCAGGCTCCCGAGGCTTTCTGTAATGATATAACTGACAACAAAGCAGGGGCGTCTCCTTCTGGTTCTTTTTCTTGTTTGGTTATGTTATCGTGTTCCGCCTCTTCCAAGGCACAAGCAGCATTAGAGGATTGCCCTTGATCTTTTCCCTTTGGTCGCGACAACGATGCCCCGCTAAACAGTTTCGAGAAAAAGGAGCCTATAGACTGTTTCAAACTCGTCTGTTTTTCAGTAGGGACTGGTCTACTTGCTCCGCTGACGGAACTTTCCCGCGGAATTTCACACCGCACAGTACTATTATACGTATTGCCTTTCCTTGCCAAGCAAAGGTCGTCATCCGAAGCATCGTCACTTGATTCGACACAATCACGGATCAAACCAAAAGCCGTTAGCCTAACAAACGAAGAAACAACTTGTCGCTGAAGAGGTCCAGATACCGGCTGATGGCTCTCTTTATCAACAGCCACAAACGACGTAAACTTTGACACCACATTTGCTGATTTACTAACGCTGATTAACAAAGTTTTGTGGCCTTCATCTTCCACGCCGCCGTTATACCCTTCATTCAGGACATCCTGCTTTCCCTGGATAAACGTTTTAGCTGCCAGGCGATGTAGGAAGACACTTGCATTTGCTGCATCATCTGTCACACAAGACGTCGGCGGCAGAGAAGTAGGAAAGGTGATCAAATGTTCAACTTTCTCATTATTTTCAACAATGCCTTGTAATCGTACTTTATTCATTCCTTGCTTTGCATTTTCTGAAGGCTTCAGAAGGCCATACACCACAAGTCTGTCACCACTGAAGAGCGGGGGAAGAGATGAAGGGACCTGCCGCACACTCCAGCCTTCTGTTAGGTCCCAGGCTACGCTCACATCTGAGATAACTGGTTGGAGAGCTCGTTTCAGTGTCTTGATAACCTGAAATCAACATGTAAGTGCCATTTACTTGTTTCCATGCACTGATGTCAACCTTTTTACAAGCTAATAATTCAAACATAATTTTAACTATCGTAAAACAGTCTTGTTTACAAAGAAAAAAGGCTGGGATTGACAATCTAACCATCGAAAGACCTTTAAAGTACAGTCGACTCTCGCTTCGTTGCGGACACTTCGCTTTCATGGACAATCCCATCAGTACCTGAAGACCCAAAATGAGACCAAAACCTGCAACTTAAACCTCTAAGACCGCCTATAAAAGTCCTCCTCCCTGGTCTTCTACACAGTAGCCACCCACGCAGACGTTGTGCCTCTATATCAGAGATGGCAATTTTAGATATCAACAACTCGATGAACGTTCGTGTAGCAACGACTACGAGAACCTGCAGTGGGTGCAGTTGCAATCGAACCGACTGCCAAAGGGTTTCTCTTCCCTAATCGTTGCAGTAGTCTACCATCCTCACTGGAAAGGGAAAGGAAATTATTCTATGCTTGATCATTTATTTCAATCCCTCCCAGCGGCTGAGTCAAGATACCCTTATAGTGTCCTTATTGTGGCAGATGACTTCAATCGTCTGGACGTGAGGTCGATCAGGAAACACTTTCGACTTAAACAAATCGTGAAGAAACCTGAACCAGAAGAAATGCGGCAATACTTGACTTGGCTCTTACTAATATGCATATTTACTATGACGAACCACGTTTATTTCCGCCCTTTGGTGTCTCAGATCACGATATTGTTACAGCCGAGCCAAAGGTGGAGGACAAGAGCCGCTGTTCTAGAAACATTTTACTAAAGGCTTTGAAAATCTTTAAGCGGAGGAGCTAGCTAATGCGATCAATGAGGCCTTCCTTGAGCCCTTATTTTATAGTATTTATTTTATCATTTTGCCACACAAAATGAATTACAAGTACAGTAGAATAAATAATAGGTTATTTAACATTAAATTTAAAATTAGCATACAGCTTGGAAGGAGTAACTGGGGCGGGGAAATCTCCGAGAAGCCAACGGGTATATGAGGAATACAGATTTCCCCCCACCGGCAATTTAAATACTAGACGGCATTTAAAAATTGAGAAAAAAGACGTGCGTTTGAGTATGTAAGTGTGTTTAGAGAAAAAAATAGATAGGTAAATGTTTGCTGGGTATGTGCCGCTGGCCTCTCAGAGCCCCTCCCACATCACAGTCTATTTTTTGGCCAATTTTAGACCCCATCTTAGTCACTTTTTGGAAAATGTAATTTTCGCGATCCCAACTTAGTCACTTTTTATTTATGCATCTACCTTATCAATGTGGTTTCAAGTGGCGGAATGTAATGCGGTCAATGCGAGCTTATTGTTAAATTTAATAAACAACAACTTTCTGATTTTTTTTTTAACCGAACATATTCCCATTTTGAACCCCTACTTACCCCAAAAATCCGAAAATTTGCAACCCCATTCTAGTAACTCTATTGAAAATGCCACCCCATTATAGTCATTCCAGTCGTGAAAATGCGACCCCATCCAGCGGCACATCCCCAATAGCCTCTTCTAAGGGAGTACCCCCTCCCGCCCAATTGTGACCAACATCAATTTTCTCCTAACAATGCCAATACGTAACCAAGAGAAAAGGTTATGAGAATTAATAAAATGATCATCAAAGAGAAAATGCCTTGATCTTTTATTAAATTCTCTCAACTAATTCTTAAAGGAAATGTATGGAGATCAGTTTGGAGAATTTGTACGGGACTTAAAGGGTTAAACAAGCTTTGTACGCAAGATTTACCAACTAGTATAATTTATTGACCACTCCAGAAATACCATAACATACCATAATGCTTTTTGTTTGTTACTCCAAAATTTTGCATAAGCATTGTCTTCAGTTTCTCTTGGGAGTTAAAATGGCCCCAAGAGGAACTAAAAACAATGCTTATGCAAAATTTGGGGTGACAAACAAAGAGCATTATGGTATGTTATGGTATTTTCTGGAGTGGTCACAGCGTATTAAACTTGCTGATGGATGTCTTTCTGACCAAGGATCAGTCCCGTCAGGTGTGCCTCAGGGGACAAAGCTGGTGCCGTGGCTTTTCCTTGTCCTAATAAATGATTTACATCTTAGCGATACCTTAAATGCCCAACTATGGAAATATGTAGATGATACGACGACTTCAGAAGTTGTTGCTAAAGGTTGCGAAAGCAACGTACAGCAGTTAGCAGATCGCGTAGCTCAGTGGTTCTCTGACAACAGAGTAAAGCTAAATAGTGACAAGTGCAAGGAACTAAGAATCTCGTTTGGGAAAAACCAGCCGGAGTTTCAGCCCATCTTAGTGAATGGACAAGAGTTAGAAGTTGTCCAAAGCGCGAAACTGCTTGGTGTAACAGTAACCAGTAACTTATCATGCAATGAACACATCACTAATCACACGTCACACATCACTAGTTAGGAAGGCTTCAAAACGGTTGTATTTTGTCGAGCAGTTAAAAGGGGCACATGCATAAGATCTATCCTAACTTATGAAGCGCCCGTTTTCCATTGCGCACTGCCTTTGTACTTACAGGATGACCTAGAGCGTGTCGAAGGAAGAGCGTTATCAATTATTTGCGCCGGTTAAGATTACAAAGAGGCACTAGATGTAACAGGTATACTAACTATACCAACTATTATTTCATACAATGAAGGTATCTACAACAGTACTTTAACCTCGACCATTACCGACAAAGAGCACAGCCTAAGCAAGTTGTTGCCTGCCATCAGCCATAATTCGTATCCCTCAAGGGAATATGGGCGCTTAGCAGTTCCCAAGTGGCGTACTAATCCTTTTAGAAATACATTCATTATGTCCTCCTGTTTAAAAAACGTTTCATCAACTTCTGAGTTATAAGGTTTTAAAGGTGTTTTGTGTAAATTAAAGTATTCGTTTTCATCCTTTCAGCTTTATCTTTTACAAGTTTATAGAACAGATTATAAAAGTTTTCTCAGTTTTGGTATTATGTAAATAATATGAGTTGTAAATTGACAATTCAGCTTTTGAACTGCAAAAAACTTAAGTAAACTACCTAAATAAAAAAAAATTAAAATGTCTATATTGACCTTTGCGGACTGAACTTCTTTAGGGGCTGTTTGCATGGAGGTGGGGGACCCCACGTACTTAAGGTAAGTCGCGATTGGTCACCCCACTTGTCATGTAAACGTGATCAAATTGAAATGAAAGATTAGATGGACAAGCGGGTTACGTCACCTACCAGGGGTCCCCCACTTCCAAGTAAACAGGTCCTTACAGAAAAAGTACCGAATGAATATCTTAAAGTCATTTACTATATGCTATTGAAATAAAATGTTTTAAAGATGATCATATTGTTTTAATGACGTCCTCGTTCTTGGCCTTCATTTAAATTTTGTTTTGGCAGTCAAAAGTTATTATATCTGAACTCCAATTGCAGCAGCAGCAAAGTTTAGCATTTCATCATATTTCACATTGACTGGTAGATTTTTCTTCATCCACTTTTTGCCTTTCTCGGCGACCATCTCCCATTCATCCTTCTTATCCCCAAACTTGCCCACCAACAGCACCAGAGCCAGAGCAGTGGCCCATAACAGCTTTCCTTCAGACTTGTCAACTACAATTGCTGCTGGACATCCTGTGATCAAAGAATCTCGGCTTTTTCCACACAAGAAGACCAGCTGGTCTGTGAGGTCCCAGGCCCCTGAGGCTTTCTGTAACGATATCACTGACAACAAGGCTGGGGCGCCTTCTTCTTGTTCATGTTTGGTTACTTCATCGCGCTCCGCTTCTACCAAAGCACAAGCAGCTTTAGAGAGTCGCCCACCAAAAGATTTTTTCTTTTGTCTAAACGGATTTGAACACTTGGAGCCTTCAGACTTCTTCACACGCTTCTGTTGTTGTGCAGAGGCTGGTCTGCTTGCTGTCCCGAATCCCGTAAGCCCAAATCCAAACATACTCTTTTTCTTGCATTTCCTTGAAGAGTGATGGTAGGCCACATTAAACGAAGGAACAACTTGTCGCTGAAGTGGTCCCGATACTAACTGATGGCTCTCTGAATCAACAGCCACAAACGACGTGAACTTTGACACCACATTTGCTGATTTACTGAGGCTAATTAATAAAGTTTTATGCTCCTCATTTTCTACACCGCGGTTGTACGCTTCATTCAGATCATCCTGCTTTTCCTGGATTAAAGTCTTAGCTACTAGGCGATGTAGGAAGACACTTACATTTGTTACTTTATCCCTCACGCAAGCCTTCGGCGGGAGGGAAGTATTAAAGGTGATCAAATGTTCTACTTTTTCATCATTTCCAAACATGCCTTGTAATCGTACTTTATTCATTCCTCCTTGTTTGGCATTTTCTGAAGGCTTCAGAAGGCCATACACCACAAGTCTGTCACCACTGAAGAGCGGGGGAAGAGATGAAGGGACCTGCTGCACAGTCCAGCCTTCTGTTAGGTCCCAGGCCACGCTCACATCTGAGATAACCGGTTGAAGAGCTCGCTTTAATGTTTTGATAATCTGAAATCAACATGTAGGCACTATTCACTACTTTGCAAGCGCCGAAACATAATTTTAACTACTAAACCGTTCAGTTGACCATATTAGTATCGTAAAACCGCCCTATTTACAAAGAACTATGGCAAGGATTGATAATATAACAATTGAAAGTACAGTCGACTCTCGCTGCGTTGCGGACACCTGGCGTTTACGGACAACCTGATCAGTAAGGGGAGAAGTTAAATCCCCGGCAAAGCTCACAGACATTTGACTGAAGCAAACTCCCGTCCCATTATTACGGAATACGCGTACTCGTAAAGGTCCAGACAGCAAACTTATATCGGGCAGCTGGCAGCACCTTTAAACATTTATACACAAAGAAAACCATTTCCTCCGTTTTTATTTATTTAATTAATTAATTATCAGACAATTTCCATGTTCAGTGGTTGAATTTTCGATTATTCTGTTGCGCATTAATCACAATTATTGTATATTTGTGTACATGTTACCGCTCGATTACAACTTTATACCCTAAGCGATACCTGTATGGGGTTAAAATAATCGACTTCCTCCCTAAACAATGAGACCAAAAACTGTAATCTACAACTTCACGCGAAACGACGAGCATCCCCGTCACTTTCAAATGGGAGTCTCCCGCCCCCAACCAAAATCCCCCTGGATAGTTAACCAACCAAGTAGGAGTGATTCATCATGTTTTTCAAATCACAAGGCAAGGCCGGGTGGTTTAGAATTAATAAATCACGAACGTCTATTTTAATGAACTGTTTCACAGTCTTTTCTTTACACCCGTTCTTTATTCCAATAATTGTCGGGTGCTTGATTATTTGTACCGAGAAATTAGAACTGAAAACTTGGCCATATTTTGTTACCAGATAAACAAACACTCGTTGAACGTAAATTACTTATGAATTTTCTTCCACTTAAATTAACTTACTGGTGGCCACGCAAGGAAAATACCGTCGAGACGTATCGAGATCAGGGTGGCAAAATACCAAATTTACTTTGGAGATCAAACTTGTTTATAACATCAAGTCGAACACGACACGTTCTTGATAATGTTAAGGTTATAAAACTATTTACTACAGATAATAAGTTAAATGTCAAGGTTTACTGTTGTTCATATTGTTTTAATGACGTTCTTGTTCTCGGCCGCCATTTTTAATTTGTTGTTAATAGTCTACAGTTAATATATCTGCACTCCAATCGCAGCAGCTGCAAATTTTAGCACTTCATCGTCTTTCACATTGGCTGGAAGATTTTTCCTTATCCACTTTTTGCCTTTTTCGGCGATCATCTCCCATTCATCCTTTTTATCCCCAAACTTGCCCATCAACAGCGCCAGAGCCAGAGCAGTGGCCCATAACAGCTTCCCTTCAGACGTCCCAACTGCAATCGCTGCTGGACATCCTGTGATCAAAGAATCTCGGCTTTTTTCACACAGGGAGACCAGTTGATCTGTAAGGTCCCAGGCTCCTGAGGCTTTCTGTAATGATATTACTGACATGACACCCGAAGCTTCTTTCTTTGACAAGTTGGAAGGTTGGAAGTTGGACTGTAGTGGCGGTAGGGCGGCCTGCTGCAATGTGACTCCAAACGCAGGGGGAGGGGCGCCTGGATGTCCACCCCCATATATTGCTGCAGCAAGTGGGGGTGGGGGTGGGGGCGCCCCTCCAAAAAAGGTCGATGATTTTGACTTGAAACTTGCCCCTCCGGCAGACGATTTCAAGCATTTAGCTCCAAGAAGGGTAGAAGAACCTTTGTACAACAATCCAGAACCACCCATTGCTTGCGGCTGACCAAACAGCTGGGAATCACAAGCTGAATGCACTACGCCTAATGTCTTAAAGCACTGTTGTGAGAATCCCACGACTTGCGAAGCAAATGAGGGGACGAACTGCTTTCGCAATGGTCCTGATACGATCTGATGGCTTTCCTCATCGACGGCCACAAATGAGGTGAACTTTGACACCACACTGGCAGATTTACTGACGCTGATTATGGAGGACTTTGCACCTTGGATTTCCCACATGCCACTTATGTCGTCTTGTTTTACTTTAATAAAGGTCTTGGCTGCTAAGCAATGAAGTAAGACACTAGAGTTAGTCTTAGAATCCATGAAATAGGCATTTCTAACAGGCGGTGTTGAAAAGCTGATGAAATGCTCCATTTTCTCTTCGTTGCCTAAAGTGCCTGTTAATCGTACTTTATTCATTCCATGTTTGGCATTTTCTGAAGGCTTCAGAAGACCATACACCACAAGTCTGTCACCACTGAAGAGCGGGGGAAGAGATGAAGGGACCTGCTGCACAGTCCAGCCTTCTGTGAGGTGCCAGGTCACGCTCACATCTGAGATAACTGGTTGAAGAGCTCGTTTTAATGTCTTGATAACCTGTTTGAGTTAAAAGTTGAAAGTTTACACCTTACTCATGACAAGGTGTACACTTTGAAGTACTGTTCAAGACTCACTAGATCATGATGACGGCGCCTGAGATATATCAAAGCTTTGGGGGTTAACTGCACCACAAAAAATCACTAGAGGGAAAATTTCTCTCATTTGTCTAAACTCAGAACACCATGAACAACTGAAATATTTCCGGAATGTTCAGTGTTATGACCAATCACAAGGGCTATCAGGCCAAGCAAGCAAACCAGAAAACCAGAAACTATAATTGCATGCACCACAGTCCCCACCTTTTTTCTCTTTTTTGTCACGCCTAGAAGTCTTTTTTCCCCTCCACATGATAATAAAATTATTTCAATAATTCTTCTGGTACCAAGTGGTACCACAGCAGACCAATGAGGGAGGAGATGGTGACATGACCAATGCTGTCAACATCCTCCATTTTATATTATAATTATTCATTTAAATGTAACTTATCATTCACTTAAAGTGCATTAATTTTACATCCATAAAATTACGTCTTTGTGGGCTTTGTAAGTAGATTTGAACCCTGTAAAGGACTTTCACACTTCTGACTGTATGAGTTATTATTGTCTCATTTCCAATAATAATGACACTAAAGATAATGACAACAACCATAACAATAACGGTGATAGTGTCATGGTGATGATGATGACGACAATGATGACGATGATGATGAGACTTTGTTTCATAGCACATCATAGACATTGATTCAGTCATCTCATAATAAAGTTAGTAATTAATAAATTAATAAAGTTAGGTTTAACTGGACCAGTCTTGCTCCCAGCTAAGAGAGTCCTCCAAAGGACCTGCCAGCTTAAACTTCAATGGGATGAGAAATTGCCAGACGACTTGCTGAGAAGCTGGACAAAGTGGAGAGAGCAATTGGAGCTCCTCAATCAAGTCAATATTCCTCGTTGTTACTTTCCTGACGGCTGCCATGCTGGTAAATCATTCCAGTTACATCACTTCAGTGATGCCTCTGAAATTATCCTTTTAGCTTTATCTTTTAATTTTTGTATTCCATAAACAATATTAGTTGTAAATACGTGATTCAGCCTTTGGGCTGCAAAAGTGCTTATTTCATAAACTATCCATCTACATGTATCTATCTCACACATGTACAGTTGTAGACAGTGTGTATGTCCATGACTTTTAAGTGTGTGATTCAATAAAAAAATGCAGTATTTTAGCTTTGGTTTATCTTGTATTATGTGATTCATTATTGCAACATTTACATGTAATAAAATTGCATGTCATCGCTCGAGTCAACAATCTAATTCATCGCACCTACATTTTGCCCCTGTTCTAAGAAATTGATTTCTTGGCTTTTTTGCTTTTACATGAAGATTGAATCAATGAGCTCATCAGAATGTTTGGAGCACTAGTTGTGCAAAACCAGAAGGACAATTAAAACATTCCATGCATAACTACTTTGAGGTAATATATTAATGTGAGCAGCCAACACCTGTGCAGTCATCTGCAACAATTTGCACAAGGTAGCATAAAGTCATATTATAAAGAACTCATACATTAAAGATCCTGTCCAACAATGACTGCTGCGCAGGAAGTGAAAGAAAATTCAGACATGACTGCAGCAGCATCAACAGATTGAGTCTCTACATGTGTGGTCAGTGAACATTGCAGGCTTGCTAAGGGAGGACATGTATGTACTATGAATTCTTTGGCCACATGCATGTCTCAGAAAATTAGGCAGTATTCTACCATTTACTGGAAGGGTATAACTGTACCTTTAACAAGAATGTTCTTAATTTAGCATTGAGTCTTGCTTGCTTGGGGACAAGATTAGAAATGAGCAGGTGATTAGACCAAGAGCAGTCATCCTTCTTTCCTAAGAGCCATGTACAGCAAGCAAAAAATTAAAATTATGCTCTCGACCTACTGTGGCTCAAAAGAGTAATGAGAGACTTGCTTGCAGTCTAGGAGACGATAATTCTGCGTGAAACAGAATTTCCTTGCTAAAAGTTTTTCACTTCCAACTTTATTGACAGTGGAGTATTCTACTTTATTTCTGAATTGATTAGAACCGCATGTGTAAATACACAAAAATCAAGGAATTAATGCAATGAACATGGCAATCATCTGATATTGCCGAAAATAAACCTCATGCTCATCACAAAACTAATTTGCAAACAATGAAAGTTTCAAACACCCGACCAGTTGGCCTGACCATCAAAGTTTTGCACATTAAAATTGTTCTTTTTTTCGACCACTGAAGTAATCATTTGTTCCAGAGTAATCAACGCTTTCAAGTGATAGAATTCATGGACCAACCTGTTCCAGAAAAGTTTGACATCTTTCGCAGTTTTCTATTCTATGCATGGCTTTCGTCATGTCCCCAGTTTCCATGGTATCTGCTAAGAATGCCTGAGGACCACAATCCCATTTTGCACACACAAACACACACATGACACACAAAAAGAAATGCCTGCAATTTAAGAGTCTCGCTGCTAAAGCAAGCAAGACTATAACCAGGAAAATTCCAGGCAGTAGAATAGATGTGGACACATTATTTCATTTAACCCACAGTTTTTATGAGTGGTAAAAGGCACACGTATACATAAGTACAAAATGCAGGAAACACTATTCTGGCATTGCAGTTAAATCTCTCCACATGTATCCAGGGCAATGAAATAATCTGTCAATGTAGCAAATGCAATGATCAACGGACAAGACAGTGGCTAACTAGCAGAGCTGGCCGATTTAGACAGGTAACTGTTAGTGGAGGTTTAACCATGCTGTTAGCAAAAAAGTAGTACGCAATATGTGAATCAATGGTCACTTTTTTTGTAGGTTGTGTACTCATTAATTCAGAATTTTCATACCTTAACCTGCAGACGATCCTCCTGACTGGTAACAAATTCTGCCGTACCCTTTCCAGCTCTGGCCACACCCTTGATGAGGGCTGTTGATACTCCAGATCCTATACCAAAAGTAAAGCACCTGAAGCAAATAGAATAAACAATCCTTACATCAGTGACGAATAACATACCATATTTGTTCGAATAAGTGCCCAACCTCAAATTGGTGCCCACCTCGAATAAGCGCCCATCCTAAAGGCAGAAAAAGTTAATAAGCGCCCACCCCACCCCACCTCCCTCCCACTCCCCCTTAAACTCAAATAAGCGACCACCCCCACCCCACCCCCAAAAAATTAAGTACTAGTAAGAGACTTCCCCGAAGACAAAGTTTTCTTCAAAGTATTTTACAGGAACCTTGCTTTGTTACATCTTCGTGTTTTGTCATTACCATTTATTGTTTTGTTGCAAAATAAACATACTACACTTGCTAAAAATGCTGAAAATTTAATAAGCGCCCAGCCCCGAATAAGCACCTACCTCGAATAAGCGCCCACTCTTAAAGTCCAAAAATTTAATAAGCGCCCAGGGCGGTTAATCAAATAAATATGGTATTTTAATGTGTATAGGCCACACTTTTTGAGTAAAATAATATTATATTTTGTGCAAAATGATGGCTATATTGGTCATAACTGAAACCATAAATAGTATGTCAAAGTAGAAACCCTCTAAATTTTTGGAAGCAGATTGTTTTTTAATGACACGTACATGTAACATGCATCTTGCATTATCATCTCGTGGGGTGATAACCAAGTGCAGTGAAGCCCTGAATCTATTCTGTGGGGTGCTTAAAATTAGCCAAAACTGGCTGGCCTGACCAGTTTAGTTGTAAAGAGAATTTCGATAAGGGAGTTACATCATTTTGTTCATTGTTGTTGACCCAGTGACTAACATGCATCATTCAGATTAAGAAGTTATAATGGACAACCACTACAAGATTAAGGTTTACCAGAATACAATTCAAAACTTCATAATTCATAGTTAAAAAAGTATTCTACAAACTTCCAAGAATTCTTCTCTAATAAACTTGCAGGGAATGACAATAATTTTTATGCATACAATTATAGGGTATGTAAATAGTTCTAGTTTTGCTATAACTATTAAAGTACATGTAGGTACGTCTAGGTCATGAAATATACATGTACATCTACCAGATCAGTCAATACTGTAAGATTTCCATGAAAATATATTCTGAGTTGTTAATTCATAACATTTATTTTTGTATTGTATTGACTCTAACTTTGCTGAGTTATATTGGACGTCCTGAGATCTGCCACGTCTTCCACTGCATATCAGTGTTATTTCCAACTTGGAGTTAGTGGTTAGTGGTTAGTGGTTAGTGGTTAGTGGTAATGCAGTATAAGGGCAAATGTTACTGTTGACGTTGTTCATGTTTATAACTTGCCCATAATCATATGCTTCAGTGATGATAAGTATACTTGCCTCTCCTTCAACAGAGATCGCTATAAGATGGACACCTAAGTAAAATGGACACCTACATGTAGAGCTGGTCCTTACATCTTCTTTACATGTACTTCCTTTATTCAACTGTCTACAGGACAGACATCTCTCTAAGACAGACACTAAGACTGTGGGTTCCAAAGTTGTCTATTTTGAGACTGTAAGCATTTTGCAATTCAAGTTCAGGTGTCTACAATATCATTTCCTTGTAATTACCATGTACGTAATTCTCTAATCAATATCACTTTTGAAACTGAAAAGGGCATAGCACAACTTCCTTGTTACAATTTCAATTTACTGTGCTAACAGTTTAAATGTCTTTATCCGCACACAAACCCCCCACCACGCCCCCTCAATGAACCAAACATACCGGTATATACTAAACATCATACTTCGGAGAAATAAAAGAAGTAAATTGTACCTTGTGTTACTGGAATTCTTCTGCACAATATTAATAACTTGGTCAGTGTTCCTAACCTCACCATCAGTCAACAGGAAAAGTTGCCTTGGATGGCCTTTCACATGCCCCTGGGAAAACACCCACTGCAAAGGTGAGAGAATTTCTGTACCACCAAGATCTGCTTGCATGGATTTAGCCAAATCAGTGGCTTTCTTCAGGTTTGCATCGTTGTAGAGTTCACTCTTTTTGAAGAGAGTCTTATAGCTACTTCCAAAGCCTACGACATTGAAATAGCAACCATCTGGCAAGCTTTTCAGAAACAACAGTAGTGTCTCTTTGGCGCTGTCCATTCGACTACCACCCATGCTTCCGCTGCGATCAACCACAAAGATAAATTCACCTTTTTCTGACGACTCAGAGCTTTTAAATTCAGGGAAGAAGTTCAGCATTACGACAGGATTCGACATGAAGCCCTCTCCGTCTTCTTTTCCCTCAATTTTGATCCCGTTTTCAACGATCGCCTCGGGCTTGAACGGCTCCCGTGTCAGAACATGAACCACAACATCTTTATCGAACTTGTGCGATTCTGCCAGGCCCACTTTGGCTTGAGTGTTGTCATTCTCGTCAATCTCGACGCGCAGCGTATTTGACGGGGAAGTTATCTCACCGATGGCCGAGGTAGCTTTCACTTTCATGGCAAACTCGAACGAGTAAGGTGAATCGACGGAAGCAGCTCGAGGAATTTGAGTGCTGAGACTTGCAGCGCTGTCCGCCGGAGAATACCTCGGGTTGAGAACGGTCGGCAGCACAAACACAACTCGACCTTCAGCTTCCACAGAGAGCTCTGTGACAAAGCGGAGTTCCACAAGAGCTTCCTTCTTTGGCGGTAAATTTCCAACGCTTATCTGAAAAATATCCGAACTCTCATCGCTCTCTTCCAGGAGAAATGCACTTTGCCCGCTACTAATGGCATCGTCGTAAGTGTCCCGGGCCTCTTCTTTCTCTTGAACTTCTGCAACGATCGTTCGACCATCGATTGTCGCTTGAAATCCGCAAACAGCAGCTTGTTCATCGAGCGGAAAGATGTAAATTGCTTCGATAGGATTTTCTTCCTTGTTCGTGTATTTCATGGAGGCCACGACATGAGCGGTAAAACCTTGAACATCAACATGAATGTTGATGCTTTCCAAAGGGATCCGTGAACCGTTTTCTTTTTGTAGAAGACCGAATCTTGTATCCATGTTTAATACTTCTCGTGGGATGAATCTGAACAGCACAAAAGGAGATGCTTAAATGCTTGGCCTTTCGCAAAGGGACTGCATGGTTTTGTAACCGAGCGCCTTGAGATTTATATATGCTCCATGCAAGGTAGAGTTATTTTTGGAATGGAACACGTCATCTTTGTAGCAATGTATGTGCTAATGACAATTGACTGAGATAAAAAATTAACCACAACATATACAACAGGTACACAGGAAAACAACAACAATGATACATATTGAATTAAAATTATGTCAAATTTATAAGCTGTTTCGCGTATTAGAAGACGTATTTTTTACCTACACGATCTAGGGCACGTTGCAATTTTACAAGAATTTTATCATAAATTATATATAGCAATAGACACGTCACAAATTCCCACACGGAACTGGAAACTGTGTTCTCAGCGATTTTCTTTATTTGACAGACAGGTGACTTTTCTCGAAAAAATTCTAATACTGCACTTTCTATTTTAAGTTTTATACTGTTGTTACAAGGAAACATATTCAGGAAATAGTCAAGACTAAAGAAATGTGTTTCGCAAAGACGAACGCGTGACGGACCTCGAGCCTTGAAGGACTTGACTTTCGTAAGAACTCATGGGATTGGTTGGAGAAACAATAAAAAAAGGACTCATGATATTGCGTTAATAACCGGGATTTATGAGCCGGGCAAATGCTACGCTAGTTTCTGAAACTTGTCCTAGCATTTAGCAATTTAGTTCCAAAATATAATGGTCCAGTTTTGTGCCATGATCAGTGCTCCTTTAGGCCATCCCCATAAAATGTTTCGTTTCCCATAGCCCGACCGACCCATTTTTTTTTGGAAAAGTAAAAAAAAAAAAATCCAGAATCACTTGTAAAGAAGCAAGTACTTTAATTTACAAGCACACAATCTTCCAATTGTCTTAAATTATCGTCGATACTTCGTTTTTGTAGCCTTTTTAGACATTTGATAGTCCTGTTAATATACATCTTTTACCATCTGATTATCTCTTGCAAATGTGTTCATTTTTTTTTTTTTTTTTTGCCCGCCCGACCGACCCACCTTCAAGAGAGGGAGGGCGATGGGAAACGAAACGTTTTATGGGGATGGCCTTATGAAATTTGTTCATGATGTCTTCCTCATATCTCTATGTACGGGTATGGAGGGAGACATGGGGGTTTACGGTACTGAGGTATTGAGCTTTTTTTCAAGCGGTATTTCGGAAATTTTGATTTTAATGTGCGGTATTGCGGTATCATTCAGCCGTGCGGTATGCGGTTTTTCATCCTTCTGGCTAACGGTATTCGGTAAAAGGAGATCCTTCACGGTATTGCGTTAGGTCAATATTTGGAAGACTTTAGGCTTAACCGTAAATGAATACACAATTTCTGATTCTTACTCTATGATATGGTAGGACATCCAATGACCTGGCTTTTCGATCGTTGTACCCATCAGTTCGAGATCTTCTCACGTTTTCTCGCGAAGGCTGGGGTTGATTTCTGGTGTATACATGCTTGAGATAAAAAAAAAAAAAAAAACTCGCGAGATGGATACAACGTTGAGTAAGCGTCACCGATCATACATGCGGTATCGGTATTTCGTCCATTTTCGACACGGTATTTCGGTATTTGCCAATTTTTCGTACGGTATTGCGGTATAGGGTACCCCCCAATGTTCCCCTCGGTATGACATCAGCACAGAATTGACTTAGTGCAGCAATATCGATCCTTTGTGACATAGCCGCTTTACCAACTCCTCCTATCTAGATAGATTTTCCCGCCCAAGTGGTCATGGAAATGAATAAAATGAAATTAATTGCAACCCTAAATGGCCAATCTCGACCCCAAAGCTCTTCTGCGCCTGATGGTGAGCTAGTATAAACTGTGACAAACACACTGCCGCACGGAACACAGATTGGCATTTACTCATTGTTTTCTTCGTGTACCGGACACAGACGACGTAAAACAAAAGAACAAAAACCATGAAACAATACCAAGCAGATTTTTTCCCTGAACAGAAAACAAAGAGGTCTTTTCTTTTACGTCATCTGTGCCCGTTACAGTAAAAACCCGCGTACAAGAACCTAGATCCTAAATAGGTTCTTATAGAAATGGTATTGAGTGGGATTTTCGGCTACTTAGCGGTTCTTAAATAGGTTCTTAATTTGATAGGGGCACTAGCGATCAGCACAGATAACTACTACAGGGCATATGTGATATGGAATATATTACTGATTAAATAATTATCTAGAATACAGTTTAGATGATAACCATACAATAAATTTAATATGTACTAGCATGCCTGCATGTCTTTCATGCTGCAGCGTCCATAAAATGCGTCACATTTTTGATTCCTTGACTCTTACTGACTGAAACCTAGACTAAACTTTTTTTCTGTATTTTCATCTGTGCTTTCATTTTTGTAAAATAAGAACCTATTAAAAATTTTAGGCTAAATAGGTTCTTGTGAAAAGGGGGTTTACAATGAAAATTTTAGCCTAACAGGTTCTTAAGTTTAGCTTCTTATACGTGGGTTTTTACTGTACACGAAGAGACAGGTCGACATTCTCTTGGAAATCTTTCCTTTTGCGCGCAACCTAATGGATTCCAAAATTGAGTAATTGTAATTTTCAGTGAACAAAAACCTTGAACCAGAGTAACTTTAGCGATATCGCATTCTTTTTTATACTTTTCAAGGGGCATAGATATAATTAGTTATCTGTAATAACACCATAGACAATTTCTCGCTGGACGTCGAAATAAAATAGTTTTCATATTTTATAGGAATTGTGAAAACACAGCTAAAATTTCATGTGTAAGATTTCCAGGAAGATTTCATTTCGTGAAATTTTAAATCTATTTTTTCGGGCTCCCATAAGAGTGCTTTATGGAGTCATTTCAAATTCTATAGCCTTGAAAAGTGTAAAAAAGAACGCAATATGCTTTAAATTATATTCAGGTACAAGGTTTTTGTACACTGAAAATTAAAATTGCCTAATTTCCTGATGGATTCTGTCTTAAACATCTTGGTATGTGTTCTTTTAAGGACCTTTCAGTTTATCGTTTGTCCAACGATAGTCAGTTACGAACCTCACTCATGGTTGGTGGGTTTCGATCCGAGGCATTGTTGGAATTATTAGGCCTAGGCCATAGTCAGCTACGAACCTCACTCATGGTTGGTGAGTTTCGATCCGAGGCATTGTTGGAATTATTAGGCCTAGGCCATAGTCAAGTTACGAACCTCACTCATGGTTGGTGAGTTTCGATCCGAAGCATTGTTGGAATTATTAGGCCTAGGCCATAGTCAGTTACGAACCTCACTCATGGTTGGTGAGTTTCGATTCGAGGCATTGTTCAAATTATTAGGCCTAGGCCAAACGTCGAACTTTTCATGAGACGAACCAAACTTAGGGGTGTCAGTAAAACGCGGGGTCTATCTTTTTTTTAAAAGAATGCTGTTTTAGGGTTAGGATTAGAGTTATGTTGGGGTTACACTGTAAATCAGAAAGATCTGTTTTAGCCCAAAAAATAGCGCCATTTCGGTGAGTAAAATACAGTCCTATTTTTGAGTCTAATTTGGCTCCCTTGAATCAGGGCCAATGCAGCCCAGTTAGCTAGGGCTGATTTGCTCCCAGGGCTGAAATGGGCCCTACCGTGGGCTGCAATAGCCTTTTGATTGAGCTTTTTTGGCCTAGATTGTGCTGAAATGGCTCCAGGAAGGCCTGAATCAGACTTTGGCCTGCAGGGCTGAATTGACACTTTGGGACTGAAAGAGATCTTTTTAATTTTCAGTGTAGGGTAAGGGTAGGCTTAGGGTTAGTGTCAACCCTAATCACCCCTACCCCCCGGCCCCGATCTCGAGTTTTACTGGCACCCCAAACTTAGCGAGTTAAGTTCATGAAAAGTTCGACGTCTGGTCCAGCTAAGTTCGTCTGAATGAGTATGGATCGTCCAACACGTTCTATCGGTCTGCATTAGACGGATAGAACGTCTAAAGATTGTCTCCGGGACAAACGTCGATCTTCCGACATGCGATGAACTAAACCAAAAAACTAAAACTTAGTATGATAATGCATATTTAGCCTAGTTCGGGATAATTAAAATTGCTTTTTTGGTCTGATTCTGTTAATTGATTCGACGCGTCCTAGGTTTGAAGTCTCATGACCCAACAGACGAATTAAATCAATTTAGGTCTGATAGGTTGACCCAAATAAGGGTTTGCTTCGTCTCATGCAAAGTTCGACGTTTGGCCTAGTCCTTAGAGGACGAAAACTGTTCCCTCAGCCGTCCATTGTGGTACCGATCGACTGTTGTGTTTTCTGATTGTAGACGTAGGCATATAAGCTTCAGGAATCTCAACTCCTCTTTCCCTGTTGATATGTTGTTAGGGTGAAATCTTGAGTGAATAACCTCTAAAACACTATACAAGTAGGTACCAAAAAAGGCTGAAAAATTTGACCGGACACTTCGTTCTTTAACTGTTCTTGTCTGCTCGCAGGCTCTCTCGCGCGAGTTCGGGAAACATTTTGGCGGCCGCGCCGCCAAAATTTTCCTGGAACTCACAAATGATGAGCCTGCTCACAGACTAGCTCTTTTCATACGGAACTGAAGAACCAGGTTGAATCTATGCAACCACGCCTTTGCAATGGCCTTACAAAAATTTAGACGGTTATGGCGTTTAGACCGCGTAGGTCAATTCTCCCGCGCAAATATTTAGACGGATACGGTGCCTGTTCGTACCAGGCCGGTCAAATTTTCGACTGTATCAGCTAAAAATTTGCCCTCGATCCTCGCGTTCAAACTTTTGAACGGTAAGGTGCTAAAATTTCGTTTCGTGTGGCACACAAGCCAAAGGCCCACACTGACGGAGCTTATACCGGTTTTCGTAGCATGAAGCATGCCTAGGAGTATTGCTACTCCACCCTGGACGGGATGCTAATTCATCCTAGGGTTTACCCCCCAGCAGTATGTCGCCAGTACTCATTTATAAACCAGGGTGAAGAGAGACAAAGTGGGGTAAAGTTCTTTGTCTAAGGAAAGAACGAAACGGGTGAGGCTTGAACCCCAGACCTCCAGATCCAAAGTTCGAGGTGTTCACCACTCGGCCACACACGCCTCCACCGTGTGAACGGAACACCTAACTAAACGCACGAATTTTCAACCAGTTGAAAACTCACACACTATACTTTATTTTCATACTCATCATTTTGCCATCTCCGCCTGCAAATAGCAAAAGCTAGACGAGGCGGGCAGTGTAAAGGAAGTGCCGTGCCGTGTGAACGAAGCCTCAGGACACGTATTCACGCCGTTTTTTTTTTAATCATTTCTCGTCAAATGCTTCCCAACAAGGTTTATTGTATTGCAAGATAAGTTAAGGGGATCTGTCTTAGATTTATTCATAAAAAAAGTCATAGGCAGAAAAAAGTAAACCTAGCTCTTTTATGTATATCGATTTCTTCGTGGAATAAGCTTGCCAAAAGCATAGTACATTTATTAATAACATGAACAATAATTTATATATACTTTTGTTGTTTACGATAATATAATAAGTTTGAAAGCCCTTTACGTGTAAATGGATTCCTTGCGGCTACACCGTACTGTCTATCTTGAACGAAATTGGCAAGAGGGCCTCGTGGACATCCTTTTCTCATTATTTTCTAGCAAAGTTTAGCTTTTGCATCCAGGGAGTAAATCCCTGCAAGTATAGCAGCAGGCTTTCTGGTAAAACTTTATGCAGCAGAATCCGACTGTTTTTACCACAGGACAGTGAGCGATCAAAGGATTGTCTTCACATTTTTCTGGAGGTTTCGTCGTTGGCTCTATATATAAAAATGAAAGAGAACACAAGAACGGTTTAATATGTGTGACAGTAGAACTGCAGTCACTTCCTCGAGCCCACTGATCATGATTCGCCATTATTTACCAATGGCGGCACCTATAGTGCAAAAGAGGTAAAGAGAGGAATTTTCAATGTATGGCTAGTTCGTTTTGTTCACCCCTTTCCTCCTAAAAAATGGCCAAAGTCAAAATTCAACAAATTTCCATTTCTCACATCGTTAAATGCTAAGAAACAAATACCTAGTACCACGTGTAAATACTGCCGAAGAGCTGTCATTTGAATTGTTACATAATAGGATTACATCAAAAGACCCAAACTTTTCTCTGAGAGTGAAAGACCTAACTGCAAAAAAGAAATCAAAGGATATTACCTTGTTTCTTAAGGACGTTCAAATAAGTTCTATCTGTGTCCTTTTCGTAGATATTTTGGGCTCGGCATTCATAATGTCCACTATCTGAAGATTCTACTTGAGATATAATCAGATTTTCTCCGGAAACTCGTAATCTGCCTTTACTAGACAAATACGTGTCACCCTTGTACCACTCCACGATTGGTTTTGGTAAGCCACGTGTCTCGCACGTTATCGTAACATCAGCACCAGGCTGCGCGCTGACACTTTTAGGCGACACAGACACAGAAACTGGAACTATTACGATTAAACGCGCCTGTTTGGCGTCCATTGGGCCGACGAAGTTTGTAGTTGTGCAGGTGTAAATGTCAGTGTCGTCCTCTGTTATATTAGATATTCGTAGGTCGCCTTCAGGAAGGATTTGCATCCGAGATAAGTCAAGACTGGACACGGGTATTGAACCTTTACGCCACGTGATCACTGGTTGTGGATAGCCAGTTGCTCGGCAACGAAATAGGATTTCACTACCGACTGATGCGTCTGGAAAAAAAAGGTAGGTGAAGTTGCACATCAGCTAAGAAACGTTCTCTTGGCTTTAGACCATAAAACAACCCTTCCTATGGAATGCTATTCCATCGCATACTTAGCCCAGCAATATTTGACGGTTACTGCAAGAATATTGTAAGCTCTAGCATGAATGTTGTTATAGGTTAACCCTGTTTTTCTGTTTGGTACGTAATTTTGCCTGTCTGTGCTGTTTTGGCAAAACAACATCTGGTCAAACACGTCAACGGGTCAAACACATCAATCTAGATCTGACGCTTTCTCTATAGATGCGTGCACGCGTATGTTAACTTTAAAATTTGTGTAGCGTGTTGTTTTCCAACGCAATGTAACGTATAAATTGTGACAGACACATTTTTTCCCTGTAATCTTTCATAACCGTCACACTGACGATGACGGATGTACCGTCGAAACATGTTTGTTAAAATTTAAAAAGGTGCATTATTTTTGAAAACAAACGTTCTACTAACAAAGAATAAAAAGCATATGACCACGAAGAGACTTACTTGTGTCTTGTGGAGGCTGAAAGATTTTGGCTGGCTTAATTCTTAGAGCAGTAGTTGGACCTTCAGTCGAACTTTCAGGCAAAGTACTTTTAGATGTTTCTGTTTTCGGGGGTGGGCTAGTGGTCGTTGAAGCCTCTGTTGTCGGGGGTGGGGTAGTAGTGGCTGAAGCCTCCGTTGTCGGGGGTAGGATAGTAGTCGTTGAAGCCTCCGTTGTCGAGGGTGGGGTAGTAGTCGTTGAGGCCTCCGCTGTCGGGGGTGGGGTAATAGTCCTCGAAGCCTCAGTTGTAGTGCTTTCTATTGTTGATACTGAGACACTAGTGGTGGAAAACTCAGTGGTGGGTGATAGGGTGCTAATGGTGCTGCTCTGAGTAGGGTGAGTTGAGGTGGTGGTGCGAGCTTCACTGGAGAAAGGCATGGTTGTAGCAGTGCTAGTTTCGGTACTGAAAGCTTGTGTTGTAGAACTCTGGGTGGAAATTTCTGTCTTTCTGGTACTTTCTGCTGTAAGGGTAGAAGCACTTGGCGGTTTAGTGGTAGATGTCTTCGTTGCCTCCTCTTCTGTTGCAACTTTAAAAGTTGTTACAGTTTCTTCTGTTTCTTTTGCCTTGATTGTAGTACGTTCCTCTTCTACAGTTTGAGCTGCTGTCGTGGTTGTTTCTTTTCTTGTTGTTCTTTCCTCTACTGGTGTCGCTGTTGTTGTCAACTCTTCTTTCCCTGCTTTTGTTGTTTGAGTTTGAGTTGCAGCAGTAGTGGTTATTCCGTCTTCTGCTTCTGATGTCGTTGATTCTTCATATTGTGTTGTTGCTAAAGGTGAAGCTGTTGTTGTCGATTCTTTGTCCCCCGCTTTCGTTGTTTGAGTTTGTGGTGCGGCAGTAGTAGTTGTTCCCTCCTCTGCTTCTGATGTCGTTGATTCTTCAAATTGTGTTGTTGCTAAAGGTGAAGCTGTTGTTGTCGATTCTTTGTCCCCTGCTTTCGTTGTTTGAACTTGAGCTGTTGTTATTATTGTTTCTTGGCTTGTTCCTGTTGTTGTTGTTTGTTCAAATTGTGTTGTTGCTGGTAAGGTTGTTGTTCGCTCCTCTTCTACTGTTTTCGTTGTTTGAGTTTGAGTTTGAGCTGCGGTTGTGGTTGGTTCTTCGCTTGTTTCCGTTGTTGACGTTGATTTTGCTTCCTCCGTTGATGTTGTTGCTAGTGAAGTCGTTTCTGTAGTTTGTCTTTCTTCTGTTTTCGATGCTTGAGTTGTAGCTAATGTCGTAATCAGTGTTTTTTCCTCTGTTTCTGCTGCTGGTGCCAAGGTTGATATTGTTTTCAATACTGCAGCGGTTGTTGTTTTCTCTGGTGCTTTCGTCGTTGTTCCTGCTTCTGATGAAATGAAAGAAATAATGAATTAAGTCTAAAAAGATACAGAGGAAATTCGATTTTCCGTTTACACCATCTTTCGAATGCAATAGCGTTCTCGCTCTCACTCCGATTCTCTTGCATCTTTATTGGAAGACTGTAGGCGAACGGGGCTTGGGAAGCAGGTAGTAACTTTCATTCTTCCCATCTGATTTTTTTTTCAGATGAAACAATAAAAAAGCCTCTGATTGATCAATCTATTCTCGGTTTTCAGCTGACGTCACAGATGTATGCAACTATAAAGCGCTCGCCATACTGGTCCCCATCCAAGGTGTGAAATTTTATGCAAACTTAAGCCATTTCTATACAGGACATCGCTTTCACGTGCAAATAATTTAACCTTTAATGGATAATTTCAGGAACAACGCAGAGAACCACCTCTGCATTCGACTACGTTCTTACATTGAGAGAAGTTTGTTCACATCTGGACGGGCACCAGCATGGCGGATAGCAACCGTCGTCAAGACGGAGGTCATGTGAGTGAATTCCAAGAATTGTTGTGCAGGTAAAGATCGAACATTAAACTGTGGGATTTGCCCTGCATCTGGTCACATACCTGACACCCGAGAAGACACTATAGCTAACAAAAGCTAACCACTATAGCTAACAATAGCTAACCAAAACCAAAGTAATCACAACGGCCAATCAGAGTAAAGGAAATTATCAGAGGGAGCCAATGGCAACTCGAAGTAAACGCGTGTAACCGGCCTGTAGCGCGGGAAAACGCGAGTGACCAAGGAGCGATTGGTTTTAGTTTACATCTGATTGGCTGAGAGGGTGGCGCGAGTTTTCTAGACCAATCAAACAGCACAGTAAAGCAAAACCAATTCAATCCTGGATTACTTTCAACACTCAATTGAAAATTGCTCTAATTATACGGGCTTGTGAGAGGTAAATAACAAGAGGGGGAAGGTCCTTTTTTCTCGGTTTCACGTGCTGTTTTCGCAGCCAGATTCCTCTCGCTGCTGTGATCGTTCAGCTTTTAGTACATTTTTGCGCCAAAGTAAAAGGAGAGAGAAAAAGATCGCACTGTTTGATAAGCTCAGACCACTTGAATACTGTAAATTCTCTCCTAACAGACAACACAAGCACGTGCTCCTCCCTAAAACGAACGACTAGAATTGGTCCTTGCCCTTCCTTAGCCATATTCTGTCTGACGCACTGAAACGGACACTAGCGACCGTCCAAACATGGTCCATCATCAGGAAATAGCATTGCACCTCTCATCTATTGCCTTTTTTTGGATTGAGAGTCTGTTTGCCTTCGAAATAAGTTGTCAAATGAATTATAAGACATAGAACGGTCCCAAAGTACCTTTACATTTTTTCTGGAGACACTGTACTTCAGATACTGGTTTATCCTCCGCTTTGCACCATTTTTCTTCGGGGTCTTCTTTTGAATCAGCAAAGCACTTGACGTTTCGTCTCCTCAAACCTTGTCCACACGTCGTGGAGCACTATGTTAAAGCAATGAAAGGGAAAAGACTAAGTAGCCCATCATAAGTACTGACATCTAAAGCCACGTTCACACCTAGTACCTAAACACTATTGCCTGGGTTTTGGTCACACCTAGCAGGGTACCCAAATTTTGAACATATTTGCTCTATTTCACCCTGTCAGGTCTGAGTGAAGCAGGCAGTTATGCAAAGCGTTGATAGCGCAGGGGCACCCAACGACAGTATAGTTCAAAACCACTTAAACATAGCATTGTTAAACGTATTTTAGTATTTAAACAGTAGATACAGGCATTTTTTTGTCCCCTAAAAATTTTTCATCTGTTCGAATTTCCTAGCTGAAAGTCTAGTGATCCGAAAATTATAGGGATCAAAACTTAACTTTTCGAAAATTTCAGCCAGAAAAAAGGCTCCCGAAAATTCTAGGTGACCTTTTTGGGGTAAAAATCCGTTAAAAATGGGCGATTATACCATTTTTTAGATGTTCGAAAATCCTAGGAAAGGCAGGCAAGCAAGAAATTTTACAACAAATGTTCCGAAAATTCCTTATCTCAAATCGTCTTCCGAACAGATATATCCCGAAAATTGACGTTGGGTGCTTCTGATAGTGAAAGAAGAAGAAGTGCCTTTATTTACCATACATTCATAATTCATACACATAACCTACTACATTATTACAAGGCAGGAGATCAAGCAAGCTCTGTTGAGCTTTTAGAGGATCTCCGCTTTATTCTAAGTTGTAGAGAATATTAGAAGGCGGACTTCCTGTTTTTAGGAATGATATGAACTAAAACTATTACAACTCTTTCTTTATCACATACTCTTTGACTTTGTTCTTAAACATATTGTAAGAACTTATGTTTCTTATATTTAAGGGAAGGCTGTTCCATATTATTGCTCCCTTGAAACCTACAGAATATTTGCCATAATTTGTTGTTCTAAGTTCAATATCTCATAGCGTCGGGACTAAAAGAAAACACTTGCAATCAGGGACCGGTGCTCACTTTAGTGCTCATACTCTGGCAATAGCACCCTGCTGAAATTCTGGCGTGGAATCTAAAAATAGGGTTCATATTAATGCTCAGCGAGAAGTAGAAACCGTGTCAGGGCACAAAGTATGAACATTGTTTAAGAATATCTCTAATGTATGAGTAATTGTGAAGAACTCTTACCGGTTCCCATGGGTAAATGTACCATCCAGCTTGACATGGTCTGACTGAGCACATTTGCATTCCCTTTATCTTTTTTTCGTTGGCACACTGGTCGTTCTTTAAGATTCTAAGCATTTTGGGTCCCTCCCTTGTAGCACAGTACACATTTCTCATTTGCATCCCTACGCCACAAGTAGCAGTGCACTGAAATAGATGATCAATTTAAACAAAAAAGGCAATGTTCCCGGGGGGGGGGGGGGGGGCACTTCCTTATAAGAGGCTAATGGGGATGTGCCGCTGGATGGGGTAGCATTTTCACGACTGGAGCGACTATAATGGGGTCGCATTTTCAATAGAGTTACTAGAATGGGTTCGCACATTTTCAGATTTTTGGGTAAGAAAGTTGTTCATATTTACGGTTAGCAAACGTACCAGAATATTTGTACTGTAGGTGAAAAGTAAAGTGTTCTTCATTCAATTTATTTAAAAAAAATGGGTCAATTCATTTTAGAATGTCCTATTTAAAGGATTGCTAAGGTAGAAGGAGCCTAGAACATATGCTGATTTCGAAGGTAACTGCACTAAGATCGGCTTGCTGGTTAAAGCGTATAGTTAGCCATTATAACTACAGGTTAGTCTTAGTTGGAGACCTTTAGCATCAGGTTTTATTTTCCTTGGGAAACCGAAAACCGCGGAATGCAGTTTGCAGTTACGCGTTCGCAGTTTCAAACGGATAATTTTTCAATTTTAGCAAAGCATTTGTTGTTTAGAACCGCCATAACGGTTTTGGGCAAGTCGCAGTGCTTTAATTTTGTCGCCTGAAACAAAATTATGAATTCATTGATTCGAGTTCAAAAATCTTAACTGGCACATCACAGGCGGGTGTAGAAACCTCTCTGTTGCCTTAAAACGTGGGGCTGTACAATTTTCAATGGAGAAAAAGCTTGCCACTTACCGCTGGAAGCTCAATGCTTCAAAGCTTCAAGCGTGAACTGCAAACTGCAAACGCGACCACTGTGGTCACATGACATCCTCAGGTTTGCCGTTAACCATTAAAGTCATGATGCTAAAAGTCTCTAATAATTTAAAATTATTTTGCACAACGCAAAAAAATTTCATGTCTATCTTATTAACGATAAACGATTTAACTTGGGAGTTCAGTGGAACATACGACGCCTTCATTTGTACAGAGATATTCGTCATTTGGCCAAAGACCTGCCATCGCTCTCCACGGCGCCTGCGCCCTCAATTGACTAATCGCTGCATATTAAATGCAGCGATTTGGAGCATTTGGTAGAAAATTACAGTGAAAATTTGCCGTGAAATGTTGTACTGGTATTTTTTCGAACTGAAAACAGAAAATATGGGATTGAGTGAGTGCTGGTAAAATTTTCGCTTTCTCTCGCGAGGAAGCCTGGCTCTGGTAATGACCCGTACCATTTGAATTCTCCCCGGAATAACCAGATTTTCCGTTCAAATGGTAAGCGCTCCTGCAGACTGACAGTACACATGCTTCGGCATTTTTTCGCTTAGCTGAATGAACGGAAAGTCAAAGCACAAGGAGGCCCAAGTAAACGCCGCCACACCGTCTTGTCTCACCTTACTCCACTGTGATGCATGCCACATGGGTGGACACAAAACGTCACTGGAACAGTTCTTCTCATTTATTGGCCGAGAGGAAACGTCACATAGTTCATCCGGGTATTTTTTGGTTTTATCTGTGATGCTGACGCAATAAACCATTCTTGTACTCATTCCTTTTCCACATTTCGGATAACACTACAAAATTGATAATACTTCGTTATTGTAGTCTAAAAGTCTATTTTAAGCAGAAATTACTAATTATTCAGGCCCTAATTATGACGGAAAGCCGGAAAAATATCATAAAAGGCATTGGTTGCCTGAAAAGGACACCTCTGAAATATGGATAGTCCTCCCTAAAATGGACAACTGGAACTGATCGCTGCCTGTTCTTTGATCGTTTTCTATGGCTCTCTAGGTAGGTCACTTAATTCCGCTCCAGGAGTTGAATATGATCAGGTTCTGAACCATTCTGGCACTTTCCTGGGTCAATGGCTATAGCACCTGGTTTAAGTCACCTTGAATTTTACAAGCTGCAGTGATTCAGGGAGAGTCCAGGAGATCATCGTTTACCATATTTGCTCGAAATATCGGGCCCTAATTCGTCGCCACGTATAGGGGCGAAACTAATAAGCTCCGAGGCGCCTTTTGAACAAATAAGGTGAGCCTCATTTACGGTGAAGTGTTTTTAATGTATCAATCTTTTATTTTCTTTCTCCAATTCGTTCCTTTGTATTTGCGCATGTTAAGAGCAAAGTAAGCGGGCAAAGAATAGCTCCTTCATCGTACCTCGCTCCATTCCGTCGCCATCCATGTGACATTGCAGGGGCCTGGGTTACAGCTCTCTGTCTCTTTTGGTTTTCTATTTGGGTTACAGCTTTCTGGCTCAAAAACTTGCTTTGTATCAAGCAGCTGGCATGTAAGGTTTCGTTGTCTCGCTCCCACTCCACACGAGACAGAACACTGCATTGGGTATGAAATAAACACTGGTCAATTTTAATGACAATTAAAATAAATAGATTGATAATACGTTATTTAACAATTAATGAATGAGGCTGAGTATCTTATGAAGAATTATGGAGATCGAAGAGGGTGTTATCTGGCCATGTCATGGGTTAATAAGTGCCAAACTTTTGAGTTTCTAAGCCACTCTACAATTTTTTTTAACGATGATTAATATGCAATAATGTAAAAGAGTATCGTTTAGACGTGCTAAAGTGATAAATGAATCAATAAATCAGGCGCCTTAGTCTTTTCTTTCATTATTTGTTACGCAAAGCTGATTGTTCCCTCACTATTGGATCCATTACTTTGTTACCCTGGTCCTTACCAACAATTGTTAAAATAATACCGCACACAGTTGTCTGTACCTTTGACCATTGGCCCACAGACCACACTGGACATCTCTTCAGTATCTGACAGTCTCGCATGGTAATAGCTTTTTGACCGGGGCACTGGTCATCCGGGATCATTTCAGCGTTTCCGCCTTCCACCACGTGTTGGCAATGAACTCGTCTGACCTGTTTGCCTCGACCGCATGTTACCGAACATGAACTCCATGAGCTCACGTACCAGCTAAAATAGGAGGTGTAACGGAAAGTAAAATGAATGAGTTCCTACAGTACGAGGCGTCAGTTTTAAGTTACTATCTGGTAAGAGTTTAAGAGATATTTGATTCCAATTTCCCGAAATTGCAGCAGTTGTTCGAAGTAATAGCGGGTTAGTTTCAGAGTTACTACGCTTATATCACCTAATTTCAATTGCAGTTTTACCAATTATTCTACAAAAATGCGACAAAAAATCAAAAACTGTTGTTTTTAAAAGCGCTTGCAAACATCCTTTCAGTGTTCAATTTACTAAGTCAAAGATGAACGGGAGAATACAAATGTGTACACTTAACATATCACAAACAAACAATCATGTTTCGATTGTACATCTTTTCTACGATATAAAATCAAATTCAACCGAAAGCAAAAAGCAACGCCATATAACATGATGACCATTGACTGAAAGACATTGTTTAAAGCTTATCATTTTCTCCCCTCCCTTATTCAGTAGCTTGGTCACTAACCTGGCAGGGCAGGGCTGAGTGTTGCATTTCTGTTTATGTGATGGCTTCTTTCCCTGATCACAATTTGACTTTGTAACTTTTTCCCCAGTATCCTCGCGAACACAGTATACTCGCCTCTTTTGCTCACCTAAACAAGTAGTAGACAATCGATATTGGTTATTAGTAAAATCCAACTAGTGGTCTATTCTGTTTGGTTGAGCTACTACTAGCTATATGTTATAGCCTACTAGTAGCGAAAAGCGCGGGCTTTTTGGCGGCAAAAAAGGATTTGAGTCTAGCTTTAACTAGCTAAATTGTTTGTATTCTCGATATTTTTAACCAACTAGTTGGATTTTACTAAAACAATTATTCCTCTCGCCCTCATGGCCTCTGAGTAAATAGCCCATTCGGCCTTCGGCCTCATGGGGTATTGTCTCAGAGCCCATTCGGGTTCGAGGAATAATTGTTAATTATCTTTTTCAGTGAACAGCTGTTTGCCAGTTTTCACGGTACAACTTAAATGACACATGGATCACAGACTTCGAGCAGTCTCTTAGCTTCACTGCGAAAAATAATCGCAAAAAATTTCACCGTTCTATTTACAAGCATTCTCATCATTTAATTCTTCTTATACAGCCTGGTATGGGTCCTTAGAATCGTAGTTTACCTATCCTCGAGGTTATACTCACGGGACCGGCGATACGCGGGACGTGGGCGGTACTCGCGGGCGCTTGGCTTGTTTCTACTTACGCGCCTTTCACTAAACGAACCACCAAAAAAGGATACTTTTCGCAGTTTACATGTTGTACATTATGGCGTTCCCATAATTGAATTGCTAGGCTTACGCGCTTCGCACCTCTTTTAAGGAAAAAGACTGTGTTGCAGTGTATCAATTAGCCTGAGTATCAGGCCTTCCTAAGGGGCTAGGGGAGAGGAGATTTTAGACGGGGGAGGGGGGAGGGGGAAGAAGAGAAAGGAAAGCCTGACAAATTAATTAATTAAGCAAATCGTGTGACACATCCAAAATCTGGATGTGGCAGTGATTGAATAACACACAATACCCCCTGACGTCACAGACCACAAGTAAATACGAGCAGAGCGATCGGCGAGGAGAAGCCATTGAAATTTTTCGTAGATGCTTTGATTTCATGTGGAACTTTTATGGACAGAGACGCAGAGAGGAATTCAAAGAGGCCCTAGAGGGCGCTCTCAAGTTCTTTTCCGGAATAAAAATAAAACTCGAGCAAGAATCGTGTTTTCTGAAAGCCTCGTAGTTAAAAGGAAAGATGTTCTCGGAATATAGAAAAGCCTCACATACCAGCTTCTGCCGAAACTATGTCCGAGTATTTGTTTCACAAGGACCGGGACAAAGAGGACGATATCAGTGCTTCAGATATCTAAGTTCTAATTTACAACATCCTGCCGTTAAAAGGGTATTGTTACTCTAACTAAAATTAGAGTGAGGTAGCCATGTATTGAGGATAGCCGACAGCACCCTTTTATTTAAAAACAGAGCGTTGGCGATCTCTCTCCAGCACAATTCCTAAAACATGTTATAATTCCTCAAAAACGGCAGGTTTTCCATCACAAGTATTCGAAAACTCCTCATTGGAGGTTTCAGAAAAAAGCGAAATCGTAGCAACACAAGTACCGGAGCTCGGCCAAACGGTAAGGTGAGATTTATTTTAGGCGAGCTTTTTCACACCTGAAGCTGACAACCCAATGACCGGAAGTGATTTTGATTGGATGGTATCGAATCATGCTGTGTGGGGGTGGAAGGCTCCAGTAAAAGCATCTGTGTCAGGCGTTTCTCTCCTTCAGCTCCCTCCCTTTTTCGCTTCCATCTTTCCCCTTTTCCCCCAGAAACGCCTGATACTCAGGCTATGTATCAATTCACCTTTTTTTTATGTTTGGTATCTGTGATGAAATTACTGTTCTGCCACGGGAATCCAACGATGTTGTTCATGTTAACCTGGATTGTCAGGCTAAAACAACAGCGGAATTTAATTGAAACCTTGTGATCCTTGCAAGCCCGATTCCGAGGAGCTTATGACTTCGCGCTTTGGATTTTTTACTTGATTTCCAGTAGGTCGCAATAAGGCGACTTCGGGTTCAACTCCTCCCTCGTTTGTGGATATCTACCCTTAGTGCCAATTTTATATAATATTACACGTGATAAAAACTCACCCCCTGCACAGGACGCACTGCACTTGTCAAAATCGCCCGTCCGCCAAGTAAACTGCGCACGCTCAGGAAGTACGATGACGGATGTAGGCAATGAAAATTCGTAAGAGATTCCAGGATTCTTCTCTCCCATTAGAAGGACCTACGATAAAATGAAACTTTTGAAACCGTTTGCAGTTTTAACATTATCGTGATTAGCGATAAGATTAAAATATCTTAAAAGAAATGTCAAGCAAAATGTTTGGAAACGTTTTTTTTTGAAATATTTAAACACGTAAAAATTGTTTACTTGATCTACATACAAATGTAACGAAGAAATTACATGTAAACGACAAAATCCTAGCTCCTTGTTCAAAAAACTAATATATGCTTAGCCGATTTTTTGAAAACCAACCTAACGAAATTTGCAGTCATTTGGGTGAAAAAGCGTCAAAAGACACGTTTCTTAGGCCCGAGAAGCTCCAAAATCATAGTAACGAAGGAAAAGGAAAAGGAGAAAAAGAAAGAGCGAGGAGAAGGAAAGGAGGAGAAGAAAAAAAAGCAATGGTTACACTCTTAGTTTTTATAATAGCTACTTTGGAGATAGTTTTTGGCCGAAATAAACTGTTGGACGCAAATTAAAGGTCTGTTTGGCGATAACGTTGTCAAAAATCCGGCTAGATGTACTTGCCAAGCATTAAATCAATCGTCTCAAACAACAAAAATGAACGATACTTTAAAAAACCCACAATTTCAATCCGACTTAATTTTCTTTAAGATTGTCCATCTGTGCCTTCTTTTGCATTTCTGGTGTTAATAATAACTCCTTTTAATGTTCTGAGCGATTATTTTTATTTTTTAGTCAGTGTGGAGGAAGTTCCTACTTTTAGAATTTTAATAAAATTCGTGTCACTGTTTTTCTTGAAGAAATTCTTCAGGCTAGTGAAGTTAAACAGTCGATTGAAATGTTCTTAAAACATAGCCAGTCTTAACGTCTTACTATGAACTCCTACTCCTACTATGAACAGGTACGAGGGAGCCTATCAGCTTTCTCCCATATGGACACAAGTGATCTCCACCCCCAAACCAGGGGGGGAGGGGGCGTCTACAGAGTGACTTTGCGCGTTTATTGCAATAATTAACACCTTCAGAAGCCTATTTAAGGCTTCTGACACTTTTAATGTTTTTCAAGTTTCGATGAAGATGGCTGACAGTCATCGAAACTGTCAGCATCAATAAGACGTAAAGACTGGCTACGTTTTAAGATCATTTCAATCGTGTCACTGTTATTTTAAGTCAGAGACAAATATACCTCCACATGGACGGGAATTGAAGTTGGTCCCAACGAAGAGATTCTCTCCTGTCCAAAGCCGGTTCGCTCGTAATTAAACACAGTACCGGCAATATGGAACTTCCTCGGGCTTGTGATAAAATAATCACCATTGAAAAAATAACTTCGAGATGAATCGGAAAGAGCTGAAAAATACAAGAAAAAAGGAATTTATGCCATGTTAGAGAAACTTAAAACTAGCCGGAACTGTAGTAAGTTTTCAGCCTTGGACGAAATTCTAAATGTAAGGCAAAACAGCTGTTTAAAGGTATACTAATCGTTGACAAACCTAGGAAATTTGAAGAAGGTGCGAGTTCTTGTATGTCGATGTTCGTTGCACTGGCAGGAATCACCAGAATTTCCTTGTATCCTGAAACGTAACATAAGTGAAAATCAAAAGATTACCGAGAAGCCGATGCACGCGTTCTGGCTAGTCTAAAGTTAAAGATTAAATGATTATTTTACCAGAAAACTCGTAAACTCGAAAACTTCTTGTTGCCTTTTTTTGTCAACTCGTAAATACCCGAAGCAGCTCAATTATTAGCCTCAGCCTTCAGCTTCGGCAATGATCTGCTCGCCACTGACAAATCTTTATAATTTGTTTAATCCCCTCTAATAATTGTTAATATTTGTCATATTTTATTTTATCACATCACGTCTCTATTTTCTAAACAAAGTATTCACGAGTTGCCCATAGTTTGTACTTATAAATAAATGATTTGCTTTGCAGCAAGTGCGGGTCCTGGAGAACTTTTGGCTTTGGAGAACAGCTTGAAGTGTGTAGAAATTGTCCCCAGTGAAAATGATATCGTTTCTTGTAATAGTCCAATAGTTATGTTACGCTTATTCTAGTTTTTGAAATACAACTCACCATCGCCAACATCTGTAGTGACTCCTTTGTGTGTTTTACAGTTTTCTCCAATGCCATTACATACGCGGCATTTATCCTCTTTCGCTGTAGAGTTCAAAATAAGATCGCAACCAAGTTTCTGCAGAAGAAATATGAACACTTTCTTAGTCCAGACTCTCAAAACTAATGAAACTTCAACATTTCTAAGCGTGATTGGGGGATATCTGTAAACTAGCCGTATAGCTTTGTTAATTTCTACGCTAAATAAAGTGTCCTATGTGCGTATGACCTAAGTCCTATGTCAGTCCAATGTTAGGCGGAATGATTGAAATTTACCAAAACTGCCTTGAATAACATTTTTTTTTCATCGATCGGCTCAAGCATAGCAGGGAGGAGCCTTATTTATCTTGGCAGCAAAACAACAAACGTAAAATGAACTTTCCCCGTTGGGAGCACCGGCAACTTTTAAAGTGTCATAGCAGCAACATTTTTGATAGCAAAACAAATTCTCTTTTGCATCTATGGACGACGGTTAGTCGATAAGTTTATCCTGGACAGTTTCACGGCCTACGACTTAACAAAGAAAGTTTTCAATGCAAAAAGTGAAAAAAGACATTTCATGCAGCGACCAAAAGCTAATTTGGGTGCTTATACATAAAAAAGGAAATTCTCGATCCGTCTGATTTACAGGAACAAAATAATAATAACAATAATAATAATAATAATAATAATAATAATAACAATAACTTAGTAGGGGAATTTTTCAATAAAACGCAGCTTACTGTTTGGAAATTAAGTTAACCATTGGCAGGACAAAGGTCGCAATTTGTACATTTGTAAAAAGTTTCAAACAGGAAATATTTTTCATTATGCACGTTCCCTAAGGGAGGCTTTTCTAGAAATAAGTCTCGCGTTTGGTAGGGCTGAGAACAAAAGGTTTTACATTTTTCAAGGCTGGTGAGAAAAGATTTTGGCGGGAAAAAGGTGATTTCTAAAAAAAATTACGCAGTTTCTAGGGCAGAGTCAGAGGCTTTACATGCTTTCGCGATGATGGGTAAGAAAAGGGAAGTTTTTCAAATATCTCATGAATGTGTCATAGATTCTCTCTCCTCTGACGAGACTCAAAAGGGCAGGGCGCGAGTGAGTGTGGGCGCGAAAATTGTATGGTAAGCGAATCTTTCGGTTTTCGCGCCCGCACTTACTTTGCGCAGCGGAACAGCCAATAACGCGTCATTGAACCACTGAGGAGACGAGAGGTATAGATCTAAAGAAGCTTTTGGCGCCGAGAACTCTCATACACGTGTTCATTACCTCACACTTCCCGTCGACGCAAATGTCATACGAATCCACGCTGCATCTTGTTCCATCTGCGACTTTACTCGCCCATTGCATAAAGAAATTTTTTCCTTTAGGCATACAGTTTAGTACGCATCTCTCATGGGCTGCAAGAAATGCAACAATGTTGTTTTGGGATACCATCAGTACTTGGCAACAGTAACAAGCAAGGTTGGAGACATCTTCAAGATATTACTGTGACCTTCGGAAGGTCAGAGTTAAAAATGCATGACGAGAATGGTGTCAGTAACGAGGATAGCCATATCAGTTAAACAAAGGCCAATAAGGCCTAGGAGCCATAGATAAGATAAACTAACAATTATTGAATAAGGCTTTCGAATGATCTGAGGCGCTATGCAGATCAATCGAGGAGGATGTTATCCACCCAGGCCGTTGGCCTGCATGATTCTACACATCATACGAAAGACGCATTCGATATTTTATTATTCATTCAAAATATGTAAGTTCTTAACAACCTTACCTCCTCGTAGGCTTTCTGCAAATCATTTGCCTCTTTCTTACCCTGGGTTCGAGAAAAAACCTCTGGTGCCCAGGGTACCTCTTTCTGGGTACGGTTTCAGAATTTACAGAAGATGCTTTATCTTGCCGATACTCCTCAAAACGTAGATGACATCCATCGAGCATTATTTTGGCATATTCTTGCATTTGTTCGTTCAGTTTTAATAAAAAAATTCAGCTTTTTCTCGTCTTCAGATAGCCGTAAACTCTTCCGACATTTTTTTAAAGCATACTTTTGCATCAACATCTCGGTTGCCGCGCCGCTGCCTGAAAGGTTGCTATTTTATTTTGGGACAATATCCCATACCTTCACTTTTCAAATACGGTAAGAGCTGGCTGGGTATGATTTATGAATAAATAATAATTTTCAAACTTTTTTCCTAAATGAGTCCCGAACCAATTGACTAATCCCTTTCTGAAATATTTTTGGAACAATAAATTGATTAACCCATTTTTATTTAATGAGAATCAGTTCTCTTACTTGGTATATATGGCACCCACTTAAATTTTCGTCCATCAAGTACGCGGCTGTTGTAAGCTTCGCACTGTTCAAGGCGGAAATCTCTTGAACCTTCAGGACAGTCCTAAAACGCAACAGACGAAACATACAAGACAAGAACTGAAAACATCTCTTAGCTTTTGTTCAACACCGTAAAATTCCGGTTACAAGCCACCCTGTTTACAACCCCTACCCCCCCCCCCCCCTCCTAACGCTACTACCACTTCCACCACCACACCTCCTATATATATCTGGTTTTGATACGCTTTACCGTTATTACGTTGAGTTTCGTTTTTTTTCCATTTAATGAAATAAAGAATGTTTCGTTATCAGTTTGTTTCGTAACGTTTTTGCTATTCCGCCTACAGGTACACTCACATCGGATATAAACGAAGAGTGGAACTCGCGGGAAAGAGAAAGCATCCTCTTATACTAAGTCGCTGTAAAAATAATCAAAGTTTCTTCCCACTTCTTTTTTAAAAAAATCAAATCTAGAATTCTTTCCTGGTACATATGATTTAGCTATTTATTTGAGAGACCGTGCGCTAGTAATACTCTTTGACTCTTTGCGAGATGAGCAAACGATTTGAAAAAAGTCAGAAGGAAATATATTAACGTTAATTTATGAAAGAATAATGAGTAGATTAAACAGTCAATACTTCCTATCTTACAAACCTGAATATTGCACGTCCTGTACATACGCTTATTTCCCATGCAATAATCTTCTGGCCTAGATCACAAAAACACAAAAGTATCTCTTGTTCGTCAATAAAGGCAATTAAAAAATGTAATGAATTAAATAACATACAATTCTGCAGTCACTGAAAGCAATCTTCAAAAATTTTCAAAAATTTCCAAAAAAGAAGACCACCTCGCGAGGTATACCCAAACTTTTGCATTTTTTCTCGCGGAAGTAACTGTTCTTTTTCCATTCAACTTTGCTCCCGAAGTTTCTAGAATTTTCGGTTCAGAATAGTTCGTATTTCGGAAATTAAATAGTTTCTTTTTTCTTGGAACTTTCTATACCCTTTTCCACAGTTTCCAAATTTTCGAAAGTTTTGGTTGGATGGAAAGCGCCCGTTACTTATGTCGGTGCAGCCTCGTTCTGGTGTTGAGTTTGCAATCGGGGAAGGGAAGCTGATAACATTGATCACCATACCTTTGTCCTTTTGGGTCCTTCAGAGTGTTATTCGAGGGCTTTGTCAAAGCAGCTTCTAGTTTTTAAATTACTCGCATTAATTAAAACTTATGTTAGCATTTTTTGTTTTTTGTTCTTTGAGCTTTGCCCATTCGTCTATTCTTTTGAATTTGCAAAGTGAAGGCTTAGGCAAGTGCTCCATCACCTTTAAAATTTGAAGTTTATTTTCGTGTATAATAACTTAATTAGATGGCCAGTTGGTTCCTTCTTGCTGAATTTGGCTAAACGGAGGATTTTGATTATGCTGATTATAACAGGGCCTTCAAAATATGAAAAACAAATTAAATCTCACTTTTCCTTCTCAAAGCACTCTCGTTCTTGGTAAGTAACTCCTACACCACAAGTTCTGGAGCATGGACTCCACTCGCTCCAAGGCCCCCATTTGTCGTCGCTCTGTCCCTGCGAAGAAAAGTGCATTTGGTCAGCGAAATTACATTCTTAAGTTAAACTCAAATTAGTCGGTGCCAAGTTTTTAAGTCCTGAAAAGTTCTTCTCGATTTTTTCCCCACAGCTAGAGTAAACCAAATTTCTGTTAGCGGTCACTTGTTTTGGAAGGTAGAAGTAATTTTTATATTCTTCACCTGCACTGTGTCATTAGAAACAAATCCAGAAGATAATGTGAGCAAATAATTCATATGAATCAACTAAATATGCAGGTTATCCAATTCTCTTTTATAATTGTTTTAGAATATTGTCGTTTGACAGGTCGTTCGTGTTCCTTCAAAATCGAATGGTGTTAACTTTCCTTCCAATGCGGTTAAAACTCTACCCAAACTTCTGTGAAATTTTTACTTGAACATGCCGTCTAGTCCATGTTCATCCCGTTGACTTGTTGCACACTTGATTTCGGTTTTGAAACTATTCAATTGACTTAAGATATTCCAAGAATTGCTATTGATAAAATTAATTAAATACGATGCATTTGCGTTTTGAAGACCTTGCACTAATTTTCTGGCGCAATAGCATTCCATAACATCCTCAAAATAATCTTGTCCCGAATTAAGTAGTCATACAGTGCAAGTACCACATGGCAATAAGAGGCCTATTATATTAACATTGTTCTATCCGACGTAATCTCCTCCAAGACAGATTAAGCTGTAAAGTCCGGACCGATATCCTATAATTAAAGTAATTGCTAGAAAACCACAACACCTTCAAATATCTTACAAGGAAGGATTTTCTAATAAAGAGCCAGAACAGGAGCTGATTACTGGCCAGAAACATTCCTCAACAGGAGAACCAAGCAGAAGTTGGACTCACCAACTTTCACTATTTTTAAGCTGCTATTTTAGGGCGAGAACTCAACTCAGTAGGAAGGGTTTAACCTAATCCTTCCACCCTATCTCAAAGCGTTGTAGAGGGCGTAAACACTAGTTTTCTAGGGTACAAGTTTAAGCCCTTTAGTTTAGATTGGATTAGACACTGAATATAATCAGAGAAGGAATTTAGTAAGTAAACAACGCCCGCCCAGCTGTGACATTTAAAATGTCTCGGTCTCAGATAAGGCTTTTCTAGTTAAAGTAGTAATATTCTTGATAGCACTAACATTTTCAAAATGGCTGTAATAAAGAGCAAAATTACGAGAAAGTAGATTAAATAGCTAGTAAAAGCGATTCGTTCGATGGCTGTCAAATGTGCACAAAACACATGGGCGGGGAGGAGTCTTTTCTGTTTGTGATGAAGAGACTGAAAAAACAAAAAAATAAAACAGGCAACAGCACCTCCCAAACAGAAAACAACAGCAGCAACAACAAAGTAATCCTTTAAAATGGAAAAACAAAGCACCGAGCAACAAAAATGAAGGAATCATTAACCCCTTCACTGGCTCCCACAATAAGCTAAGGTATGCATGACGGGTGAAATAATTTGTTGCACTCTAACTTTCGCTGCATTTGCGGATAAACGAAATTCCAAACGAGTTTCAAGATATTAATTGACAAGCTCGCCGTATCTCTTCAGACAGATCATCGTTAATACCTTTATTTTGAAGTGAACCACAATCCCCTATAGCCGACCACTGGGGTCGCCTTCCAATGCTAATGTTTTACACAAACAACCTTTCCGACACAACACCTTACTTTCCCTAGAGAAGAGTTTTCGCTCAAAACGACATATGCTCACAAGACCATTCTATTGACTTTCTTTCTAGCCGCAATGTCCGCGAAACGTTTGTGAGAGACATTTTTAAATTTCAAATGAAGATGTGGGATCGATTACTCCCTTTGTTAAGCTACGTACGTCATAAAGATACAGAAGCGATTTGGCGATTTGAGTTGTACTGCCCCCCCCCCCCCCCCGCCAAGGGCATTTTGCTTTACAGTATATAACCGTATACAGAATTTTGTTGAAAACCAGGAGGCGTAGATAGCTTCAACTGCTACATATTGCTGAGCCCAGAGATCAGCCATTTCATGTGTGACATGTTTGTAATTACATTAACATGTTGCGATAATCTGAGAAGACACACTTGTCGTTTACGGATTAACTTATCAAAATACATAAAAAAACTACCAGAACACGCAAAATAATAAGGAATGTTCTAGTGATCGAATGGGGCGCCATTCCGATACTGACTGCTTCCCTTGTAGTCATCACCTAACAATAATCTTCTTCTGCAATTAGCTCATAAATAATTGTACTAATTGAATAAAATGTTCGTCCATTTTATATTTCTGTTGCACGCGAGTCAGTGCAATAAAGATGAAATTGATATATATCCATCTGAGGGTTCTGTCGGAAAAGGAATGAGAAGAATTTCGCGTCATAAATACTAAGCCTGGACGGGGGGATACTCCTAGGAATTCTTGGTGGGGGGTGTGCCGCCTGGTTGTCCAAATCATGACTCTATTTCAGACCAAAAAATGTCATTTTTCTCATCCGTTTCAGACCCGACCTCTAAAATCCATCCCCTTTTTCAGACCAGGTCTCTAACAAATTATGTCACCATTAGTTAGATTAGAAAGCCAACAGAAAAGATGTCTTAAAATCAAATTCGAATTTGCATATTTCTCTTTCTTTCTTATTCACTTGGAATTGAAACGATGAATACTTTCATACCCTCCCTAGCTCCCTTGAAAGACATACCCTATTCCAGACCAAATAGTCTATACGCTTTACCCGTTTTCAGACAAAAACGACGCGAAAACCATACTCTTCGGGGTGGCAAAACCTACATGGTTTATATAAGGGGGTACCCCCAGGATACTAATAAAAAGATCTTTTCATCAGAATGACTTAGTGCTCCAACCATTTCATTTTTCAATTACTCTTCCATGTTATTCATAGGCAAAAAGAGTGTGGAAAAAAGGCTGAACAAATACGTGGCGTAACCACCTAATTAAAGTTGCCTTTCAAAGACTTTGCCGAGATGGCCTACGATCATCACACGCTTAATGTTCACTTATCTAAATTCCATTTACGTACTCCATTGACAAATTGTTCTTATCATATTTGATCAGTTATAAACCAACACTACCCGTTAACTGATTTGATTAACATCACGAAAGTCACTCTTTCATATCATGATTAAACAGCGTTGATGATAACTCGTCGAAGTCCAAAAATTGGAATCAATCAGTCGGGAACTGTAGTATGGAGCCATCAAAATCTGATCTATCAAGTTGTCTTTACAAAAACAAATGTTTTTTCACCGAGAAAAGTTTGCATCAACTAATACTGAACCTGCTGTTTTCTCCTAAACCCGAAAAACGCACTGTTATTCATCAATGAAAATGTCCATCATAACAATTCAGGCACTTGTTTGATCTTATGCTGAATCGATCTTAATAATAGAGTCGCAGACAGCTTGGCTTATCTTGTCTCACAAAGGTTATCTCGAAGTTAACTTAACTTGAAACAGTTACAACAAACTCAAGATCCTCAGCGGGAAGAGAAAAAGAACATTAGAAATGAGTTTTTTTTTAAAAAAAATTATTCCATTATTTGTGACCAATGATTTTGATCATTTTTGTCTTAGCCCTCCTTTGCCCCCGACGAAGGTTCGTGACATTTCGAATAATACAACAATTTTTTTTATTTTTTATAAGATTTTCTTTTTCTCGTTTAAAACGTTTGAACCCATCTATGCTTATCACATTCCCGCAACATTTCATCTTATTTAAAAATTTACAAAAGTAACATCTAATTTGAACAATAATGTTTAAACAATATTAAATTGGCTTAAAGGAATGACCTTCGTTTTTCCTTCGTGCAGTTCCAAGCCCTTTGTGATCTAAAAAAAATTCAAAATAGTATTTAAAAGGTGGCAACCTTTTAAAAGTTCCTTTCTGGTTGTAAGACTGACTTACCCAAAGTAATTTTAACTAGCTTATAATAAGCTCCAGCTTTTTTGTCTGCGGCTGCTGATAAAGTCGATAAACGATTATCGTTAAAGGAAAATCGATTTTAAGGCAGCCCGTTTATTCTAAGTAGGTGATGGTTTTATTTACGAACTTAATACCTTCAATACATCAGTTGCTTTTTATCTTCGGAAATAACAGATAATGTGGTTCCCTCGGACCCTACTAATATTAAAGGTGCCGTGTCGAATCAATGCTTCCTCAAGACTCCTAAAACCGCTCCCAAAATGAAAAAGCGGGCGAATTTAGATTAAGAAAATATAAGTTGAAATAACAAAAAACGTTTACGGTACCAAATAAAAGAATTGCCGAAAAGGTTTTATAGGAATGGACACGACAAAGAATTCTGTCCAAATACTACAAAAAATTAAGCTACATTATTGACTCTTGAAGTAAGCTTGACTTTGGTAAGAAATGCCGATGAAGTCCATTTGGTTGCTATGTTTACTAGTAGCGCTGAAACAGCATACAATGAATGGAAATGGAGTGTTCAAGGCCTCGATCGGACGAATATATTTCAAACAGTGATCTACCTACATCGGAGAATATTGTGTTTATAACGACTTTTGATCTGAAAGTTCTGCCGCTTCAAAGTTCTTAATTAGGACTTTAGAACTGTAGTTTGAAAGAGGTATAATCATTGTGAAAAGGTAACGCCGATAACCTTCGAGCAAGCTCTTCATTTGGGGAGAAAGCGCGAAGTCAGGCGAGAGCAGCACGCCCCTCGCGGCTTTGCCGCTCGCTCGCGCGTTCTCTCGCCATACGTGGAGAGCTTGCTAGCAGCCTATAACGCCGAGAGTTTGCCGGGCCGAGAAATTTTCTCGTCCGTAATCCTTTCTATCTTTGATACCCTTACCATTCTTGTTTCATTAAGTAGTGATACTACTGTTTTAATTAGTAAATTTATCCTTAACGATGTAGGGGTCATGGTAAAGTAGACCGCGCCCACTTTAACCTATGTACTAAGATAAGCAAACAGACGTTTTCAACGCGGGATTTATATTAGAAACAGTGATCAACACAAACGGACACAAACCTATTTCAAGTTAATCATTTTTGTCACGACTTCTTTGCTATTTCGAGATACAGACCCAGGGATCAGTCATTGACAGCTTAATCAAAGGGCAAGGTCGCGTATTTTAATAGTCTTAATAATCAAATCTCCTGGCTATGTGCATAGCAGACAAAAAAGAACCCAGAAAATCATGAAACACACCTTTTTGCAAGTTGAGTAAAACTTGGAGGAGGTGTCTTTATGGCAGTTGCCTATACGAAATGAGTAACGAAACTGACTAAACCGCGAATGTATCGTAATAAAGTAAGGACGAATATGGATGCTATTTATTAAAAAGGAAACAAAAAAAGATCCAGGTAATCGTTTCGTCGGCTGAGGCACTCCAAAAACTTTCGAGCAAGCAAAACGAAAGAAAAATAAATTGGTTTTTGATTGTTTTTGAACGGCTGCCACAAATAGCATGCCCGTCGCTATTATGTGGTATTTGTAAACATTAGAAACCAGTTTTCTTCCTTGGGTACCATGCCGTTTTATCTCTCGAGCAGCAGCGGTATACCTCGCAAAACCGGACCAGCTTTGGGGACAAAAACGTCCCAGGCAGCGAGAAGCAAGGAGAAACGACTGTTTTCGCTGGCTAGCGTATGCATTGTTCTGTGATATTGTTGGGCGATTCTGTATTTTTGCTCAAACCTTTGGACTGGCTGCTCAAATTGCATCAGTCCGGTCCAAAATAGAAAAATATTATCTCCAGATTTAGTATATTTGAATTTTCTGAATTCACGTCACCAGGGCGCCCTGTCGCTGTGCGGAGTATTACCCGGAGGCAACACGATTGTGGGCGTGACGTTTTAGAGGTCGGTCACAGACCTGTCCCACAACAGCCACCTCTCACCGTGCATGCCACACAAATAAACATCTGATACTGGTAGACGCCCACCGAGAAATACTGTTTTTTTCATAACACTTACACTTGGAGGTTAACTGCTACTAAGAAAATTGTTTTTGTTAGCTGGTTCGTCTTAACTCGTCTCTCTGAGAAGTACCCTAGGTGAATTCTATAGAAGTAAACAAATTTCTTTTCTTAAAACGTGAAAGCATTACTGGCAAAAATAGAATCCTTTTAAATGGTCCGGCAAACCCTTGGATTCCGTCCACATGCTCATATGTTAAAGCCTTCATTAATTTTATAGATACAGTAGTACCATGTGAAAAGAATATTGAAGAGGTTTGATTTGAACGGAGGTCACACCCAAGGATTTCATCCACAGGCTTAAAAATTGATGTCAAAGCCTTCAATGATATGAAATAATACCATGTGAAAGTAATGATGAAGTTTCATTTGATTAATCATCACACCCGGGGAATTTGTTCACAGAATCAAAAATTAGACTTATGAAATTGATCCTCGCCTACTCTCGGGCGAACTGAACTGAAGGGTAAGAAAAGGAGCGGACCTAGTACGGACCAGTTTACCAACTTCGCAACCATAGCATGTCACCCTCCCAAATCGTTTTCATGCGGCGACTTGATTAACTTTCCGTTTTCTATCATCATATAGTGCGAGTAAATGATCCCTTTTGGTCTTAGGGCCATGTTCCACAGCGAAATTTTGTTCCAAAAACATTATCTGGAGAACGGTAATTAAAGAGGAGTTACGAGCCAATTGCTCCGTTTTCAGCTATCCTTTTTGCCTCATTTCTTTTTATTTATTTTCTACACTTTTTAAAGGTACGCAAGTGCTTATTGGCGTACAGACAGATACGCCCTTGACGAAATACCATCTACAGAGATATAGCAAAAAAGGCTCTATTCAATGAAAGAAATGAATCTTAACGTTTTGACTTATCTTAGTTTCCAATCATAGCTTAACTTACATCTCACCAAAACGTTCTTCCTCTTTAAGAGCAACTTGAATGGTTCAATTAATATAAATTTTTATTATGCACGTTGTCGGGTGTTGTTCAACCGAAAAGCTCCAGGTTCGCTGTAGTGGAGAAAGTACAATGTATCAAAGAGCACTTTTTTAAAAACAAAATTTCTCTGCGTTGTGATTTTGGATTTCAGTGGAAGTTCAAAGATGCCGGATATTTCCATCACCAAATCTATAAAAAGAAACTCTATTTTACCAGGTACATGTAACTATTGCCTCTTTCCTCGCTAGAAAGATAATGACTGAGCCTTGTGATAAACGGAATAGAAATACATAAAGGAAAGAAAGTGATAAGAGATACCTCAGCAATTTTCAAGTGGAGAATTATCATCAAATTTACCATTAATAAGGTCTCATTTTAGCAACGACCCCAGGTTTAAATGCCTTTAGAAATCTTCGCGGCGACATGCATGGCATTCATGATTTTAGCCCGGTAATCCGAGCTAACAATCGACGCGTTCCTTTACGGTTTTAAAAACGGCTTGTTGAAAAAAAGTGAACTTATAAAAAAACCTTTATTATGGTATTTTTGAATATCAAGCAATGGAATCGAAATGGAAGTTCAGAAATAGCTGGTAATCTATACCCTCATTTTAAAACATGTCTTTGTCACTTTTTTTCCAAAAATATGCTAATTAAATTCCTTCAGCAAAACCGCTGGGAAGTCGCGCCAAAGCTTTTCATCCATAATAACCACATACAAACATGTTTTGAAAATACGGGCTAAGTTACAATTGTAGGTTCACAGATTGAGAGAAAACGTTAACACGCATGAAATTGATGGTTTGAAACGCGCGCGTTGAAAAACATGCAATGCATTAGAAATTAATACAGTTACAGTACCAAGAGAATATAGTAACAGAACTATTTCCGGAAAATTTTAAGTTTTCGGAAATAGAAAGTCGACTTCTTGCTGCGTTAACGTGTTGTGATAGTCTAAGAGGTCATCTATTCAAAACTTCATATTCTTAGATAACGAAACTGTGAGACGGGGGGAAAGGTACTCCGTTATATAAGCCACATAGGTTTGTACCACCCCAGAGGGTATCGTTTTGACGCCGCGTTGGGTCTGAAAATATTCAATTTTTGAAGCAAGGACGAGCTTACAAAAAGGAAGGACCAGATCTTAATAAAGAATCTAATCAGCAATAAGTGAAAATATAAAACAAAAGAGGCAAGGCTGGTTTTACAGTCGGGAATGTATATATATTTTGGTCTGGAATCGGTTATGGTTTTCGGGAGAACTACGGGAGTGAACGTCATTTCAACTCCTAATGAATAAGAAGGAAAAAATAATATGCAAATTTGAAATGGATCATAAGAAATTTTTTCACAGTGTTGGCTCTCTGATCTGAGTAATGACGACATAATTTCTCAGAGAACGGGTTTGAAAACGGGTATGGATTTTAGAGGCCGGGTCCGAAAAACGGGTGTGAAAAATGACATTTTTTGGTCTGAAATAGGATCAGGATTTGGAAAACCGGACGGCACACCCCCTCCATGAATTCCTAGGAATACCCCCCCCGGGTGTACATAAGACGCACAGACGGTCGCAGTAAGACAACCTTTCCAAGCCTGTTTTGCCTTGCAAGTTTTGTGTCAAAAATCTAACTGTTTCTCAATCTCTGTTTCTCGATGGTAATATTTAAAGGTTAAGCGAAGGTTTAGCCAAACCAAGAACAGCTTTGTGCGTATCATTCCGGGGGGGGGTACTCTAGGAAACTCTTGCAGGGGGTGTGCCGCCAGGTTCTTCAAATCCTGACCCTATTTCAGACCAAAAAATGTCATTTTTCACACCCGTTTTCAACAACAACGATAGTCATCATTTCCCTTACTGAGTTTCCAGACCTGGCCTCTCAAAAATTATATCATCATTACTTGGATTAGAACAACCACAAAAAAAACGTTTCTTACTCTTTCTTTCTTCTTTAAGCGAGTCCCCCCCCCCTCCCGGGGTATCATTGTGTAGCACAAGAAAAGATACAACATCTCATATCTGTGTGGTATGTCTCCACTCCGGACTGATGTCAGTAAAATGAAGTCTAATTGTTTACTCGAACTGCCGGATTATTTACTATTCTTCATCACCTGGTTGATAAGGGACTTAATTAATTTGCTGAGAGATTGTGAAATCACTCACCCCTGAACACGATGGCGCCAAAACCCAGCAAAGAAGCAGAGTCAACTGGCAAAACACCGAGAGCAGCATATCTTCGTCGTTCACGCTGCTGAAGTATCTTCCAACCAAGGCTTCAGAGAACTGTAAATTTACAAAGCTGCAAATTATCCGCCGTCATTCACACGTCCTTATCAAAACAGACACAAATAAACAGTTATTGGGACGAACCTTCTAAAAATGCGGTGAGTTTACAAGCCTCGTGGTTCTTTAAGAAGTTGACAAATCGTGACGCAATTTTTTTTAATTGTATCGTCGTAGTGATGCAACTCTACAATATGATATACCAGTTACTTCCTCGCTTCAAAAGCCTTTTGGGTTTTGCAGATGGCTGAAATACTGTGATATTTATGATATTTTAACTTAATCTGGGTTTTTAAGACGACAGATATCGATAATCAACTTACAAATTTACGAGTAGTCTCGAGTATTGTTGTAAGCTATGGAAATTGAAAGCTCGAATAGCTATCGGGGAAATATCAGTACTGATTTAATCAAAAGGAAAATAAACCGAATGCCACATTAATTTAACGAGAGAGGTTATGACTTTGACTGTACCCAAAGTTCACTGGCACAATACCCTTGAGTTGCGAGACAAAAACCAAGTCGCGATACGTACCTTAAAATCCGCAATTTTCTTGCTCCTCGACAACCAGAAACGTTCGCTTCCAATGAAACGACTGAGCAGCGATGCCGGAACTAATTACAACGAGTTTCGCCTCCCCACTGCAATCGAAGGAACTGAGTGACGAGCACCTAGCCAAGTGACCATCTAAAGAATCCGGCACGTTTGCGAGCTTTTATAGTACGGACGAGAATTGTAGACATGTGTGAAAATACAGCCAGGGGAGGGTTTGTATTAGAACAACAAAGCACTCCTTTTCAGCACTCCCTTTCCGGCCTATTGAACTGCTTTTAGAGATTAGGTGACCCGCGCACACGAACGTCGGACACATCTGGCAAATGTCTCTTAGAAACGTTTTGAAACCTGAGATGGGTGTCGCGAGGGTGGAAATGCCAAGTATGCTGACAAAAATTCGATTGGGCCTTTGAAAGGTTCTTTCATGTTTCGAGAGGCTTAATTAATTGTTTTAAGTCAACATTTTGCCGAAGTGGATCATGGAAGGTCTGTTTTATGCTAGCGCGCTACTGACACTTATTTAAGTTTTCCAATCACGCAGGATTTAGGAATGATTAACAGATGATAAAATAATACGAATGTTACTCGGGAATGTTAAGTATAACACTTAATCCGTCCACTTACTATCTCTTTCATCATTATAAGCTATTTTTCTCAGAAAAAGGAAACCTAAAATTTTCGGATTCGGAAATGCGATGGAAAAAGAAATCAGAAAAATTCTCTCTTTCGCAAAACTTCAAATTGCATCTAACATTTTCAGGAAGATAATAGTGAAGCCCTGGTAATTTCGAAAAGACTCAAGTTGCCCTAGGATGACCGAACAGATATAAATTTGATGGCGCCGCGTTAGAATGTATTCTAAAGTTCTAAAAGTACGCTGGATATCCTATAAAAAGTGTTTTCAAAGCATTTAGGAGGAAACCGTCGTTGGGTGCCCCTGTCTCATTGTATCGATTGTTTCGACTATCATCGATTTTATAGATTTTTACGTAGATGCTACAGAGAACCTGCGGAAAAGCGAAATTTTCTGGTTAGGACAGACTTGCGCGAAATTGTATACCCTGTTAACTCTGATTAGTACCAGAGTTTAATTTCGTCTCCTCGCAGGCTATGTTAAGGACAGACTCGTGCGAAATTATAGACCCTGTTTAGGACAGAGAGGACGAAACCATACCCTGTCCAGCGGCACATCCCCGTATAGGCGATATAAGGGAGTACCACCACCCCCCGGGTAAGCTCGCATTGGCAATACCGAGAGCGCCATGTATTTATATATTTCTAAAGATAGCAAGATATGGGAATGGGTTGACTTTGAACTGAGTACCAAAAACATGAGTTTCTCGGTCATTGGTTTCTGGGCCTTCTTACACCACAGAAGTAGTTTATTCTGCTCCACATACGTTCTTTGTGTCTTTGCGTCGGACATGAGGGCTAGTAGGACACAGGCAGCCCAGCAAAGGTAGCGCAGCAAAATCATAAGGGCTTTTCGTGGGTCCTCGTGTCTTTGAAGGTTGATTCTGTTACGTAGCGATTGTGGCAGTTTCCTTAATTATGATATCCAAGTTGTCCTCAGTTTACTTACATCGCAAGTAACTATACTGGCTACGAGCGATATATTTTGCATATTCTTGCATTTCTTCCTTTCAGTTAGTGAGGAATTCAGCTATTTCAGTCTTATTTCGTCTTCGGATAGCCGTGGACGCCGTTTTCGCCTTTCTTTAATTTATACAGGAACTTGGCTGCAGCGCCTGCAAACGAGGTTGATCGATGGTATTATCATAATTTATACCATCATACCCTGCTCGCATCTTCCAAATGGTATACGCCAGTTGGTTATGTAAAGAATTAACCGGGAAATTAAAGCCGATCAGAAACGGCGAAATATTCTGAATGAATAACAATTGAAATTGTTATTCAAAATATTTCACCGTTTCTGATTGGTTCAAAGCTCCTGGCTAATTCTTCATAACCAACTGTTGTTGACCAAATTTGGAAGATGCGACCAATATACCATCAATTTCATAGTATATTGACTTGGAAACGAGGTTGATCAATGGTATATTATTTACTTTTTTAGCTGAGTATCTGCAAGAAATAAACCTGTGTTTACATCGTAAAACCGTGCTGAAAAATAGGCCAGAGAGTCGAAGAAAGTCTACGAGGAGGTAAGGTTGTTAAGAACTTTAAAAAAAATTTAATGAATAATAGAAGACCCATAGCAGTCATAGTACAATTATTGATACCGGCTTTCGTCTGATGTAAAGAATTATGCAGATCTCGGAGGATGTTATCCACTAGCCTCGTACTTCAGCCTCAGTGGATAACATTCTCCTTCCCAGATGCGCAAAATTCTTCACATCCTACTCAGCCTCATTCATCAACTACTGGTAATTATAAAGCAAACGATTTTTCTCCTTCATGATCAGCTAAATCCTCGTTTAATTTGCCTTATAGTTAGTTTGAAAGTAGTCAAAGGAAACTCTAAATCGCGTGCTTTCAAGTGAGAATAGGTTTACCACAGAAACAGGCAATTAGCATTTCAATTACTTCTACAACACAACACCACGAATGTTTTGTCGGTTTTAGTTCTTATACTATTTATCTTAAAGTTATAAAACCTCTAGCATGACAATACGGCGAATAAGAGCAAAGCGTTTCTTGAAAAAACTGCCTTTTTTACTGTTCCTCTTAGCTGTTTCTTGGACAGGTGCGTATCTTCTTGGAGCCACAACACAGGATAAAGCAGAAATTCAAGCATCGCACAAATATGACCAAAGGGTATTTCAAGCTGGTCCAGAGCACAATATTGAATATAAAGTTTCAAATGCAGCGAAGAAGAATTTGATCGTTGTGTCTCATGGCCGTTCTGGTTCTTCTCTTATGGGAGATATTTTCAATCACCATCCTTCAGTTTTTTACATGTACGAACCTTTACAAACTGTAGAGAGAATTCACGAAAGGTTCTTCGGCAAAGTTGTGGATTATACGGAATCCAATGAATATGGACGTCTCGTAGACAAGTATCTTAATGGTCTACTTCGCTGTAAATTTGATCAGCCAAATGTTCTAGAAGATCTTGAGACTTACTACCGAAAGCAGAAGCACCCTCGTGTAAGCAATGCCATTGCATCACCGCCCTTATGCCCTTACTACCTAACAGATCCTGAATGGGACCCAAGACTATGCCCGCCGATGACAAGCGAGTCTTTAGGAGGAACGTGTAGAGACAATTACGACTTGACTGTCCTTAAAATTCTCATCTCTCGCATCCCTAAGAACACTATCGAGACTATTTTGAATGCCTGCAGCGCCTCAGACGTAGATTGCAAAATTCTCTTTCTTATGAGGGATCCCAGAGCCGTGATCCCTTCTTCTCAGAGTTTTGGCTTTTTTACGAACAAAGGCGACGTTGCAAAGCGAGGACTTCGCCAGTATAGTTACTGGCGATGTAAGGAAACTGAAGACAACTTAGATATCATAAGGAAACTACCGCAATCGCTACGTAACAGAATCAGACTTCAAAGATACGAGGACCTGGCGTTCGACCCACTGAAAGCCTTGTCGGGACTTTATGATTTTGCTGGGCTGCCGATGCTGGAAAACGTGCGCACATGGCTAAACGAGACAACAAGGCAAAATAGGAGGAGCTGTAATGAAATGGACGGGGAGCAAGCGACATGCACCAAAGACGATGCCTGGATCGCGGCCAATCGCTGGCGATGGTTGGTACATCCACACGATCTCGAGATTATTGAACACTACTGCCGAGATGTTATGCGCATGATGGGTTACAGATTCGTAGATAACTCTTACGAGCTGCTGGCTGAAAGACATGTCCCTCTCTTCACTGACAATTACGAAGCAAAACAGTGGTTTTCGCCTCAATAAGACGAACTAAATGGCCAAGGGAATAAGTTTCAATGAGTCCCAACGGGGCACCAACTCACCGCAAGACGTCGATCGATTTTTCATCCATTTAAAAACTTAAGTCGGAAAAGACAAAGGATAAAGAAAAGAAAAGAAAGAAGAAAAGAGCGGAGTCACACGACACACTCACGAAGATCTAGTTGTAATCGTCACTTTTTCATCTCTTTAAAATCACTAATTTTCGTTTTCAAGGCAACTACAAAAACAGTTCAAACGGAAAGTTGGAAAGCATACCGCCGCCCCCCCTTCTTTTCTTACGAAAGCTAACCAAGGTACACCATAACAAAGTTGTGTTAATTCAAAAACCCAATGCCTGCCTCGTAACAAGCGAAAGTTAACATAGAAAAGACTGTTAAGACTTTATAAACAAATTAAATAATTGTTTGTTGGTTAAATTTACACTGAGTCACACTTTCAGTTGAAACAAATTTTTACACCTTCAATAAACGCATTCTGTTGAAATTTTGGTCGCTAAAATTGCGCTCAGCCTCAGTGAAAGAAAATTGGTGCCAGTTCGTTTGTTTAATTTGATTTTGATACATTTGAAACATTACTGTACAGATATTTGCAAGGGAAATTAACATTTATTTGATAAACGTGGAGGTAAACAAAATAATGATTTACTTCTAGACGTATCTCCGTCTTCAAGTGCTACTCAATTTGACGTCGAAACGCAATGCACGTGGAGTTGAAATGAGATTAAAGCAAGTAGTGGATTACAAATCTGAAGAATAATATTTACGTTAAATTTAAATTACAATAAGAAATGGCACTCTGCAGAGCATTTTAGTAACCAGGGCAATAAAAGCTACTCAATAAGACTCAGGAAAACGCCCCTGGCGATGTGTTACGTATATCTTTGAACAATCGCCCCACGCGCTAATAAGAGCAAACGCACTTCGCCAAACTACCAAATAAGCACTTCCCTCAAACCTCTCTCTCCGTCTCTTTCCTTATCGATTTTTCTTCTCGATCATAAGAAAAGACTTTGTATTTTGTCAGTTTTAGAATAATCTTTAAATTTAGAATACTCCGACATCAGCACAGGATAAGAGTGTCTTCATTGTGAAGTCATGTACTCTTAATCTCCTTGTGCGTGCTCCCCTGTTAGCAGACTGGTCTCTCACAGCGAGAAATAAGATCATAGGAAAGAAAGAGACCCTCTGCCGGCCTCTGATGTGTTTTCTATGACGCATGCACTGGCGTTTTCTGGAAGCCAGTAACATTTTAGCCACGTGCGACACAACTTACAAAACCGGTTAGCGCGATAACAACAGTGGGCTCAGAAATTTACAGCGTGCAGTCTATACAGGGCACGCGCATTCCGCATTAAACAAAACCGGTTTTGAAAACGAGTTAAGTTTCAGGCACAAATTTGGTCGGCAGCTACATGATAGAACGCATCGCGATTGGAAGCCGGCCGAGCTCTCTCTCTTTTCTCTCCTTCTTCTCTCGCCGTACCTCTGCTAGCAGGAAACATTTTTTCCATTTGAAGATTAAACTAAAAAACGTTTCAGTCCGTTGAGGAAAAAAGTACACCTTTCCGACGCTGACACTGACTTGAAGTAACGCTGCTACATAAAAGTTAAGAAATAAAAGAAAAATGATCCGCAAAGAGCTTTTCATTGTTACACATGCAAATTCTTCCTATTATTACCATAGGAAAAGTACAGAGAATAGTGTGAAAAATATCAAACTGATATATGACGGTTTAAGAGGTTAATTGGCGCCCCCATCCCAGCGATTAAAGGGCCTTATTTGAATAGGCGCCTTCTATTTTGGAAACTTGAAAAATGCACGGGCGTTTAATGGAGGAAATACGGCGATCGTTCTACGAAGAAATCGTCTCCATGACTACAGCACCAAGCCAACAACTATTTTGTTCGCACGTGTGAATAATATGAATATTTGAAGTGCTGGGGATAACACTAAATCAAGAAGCTTTTTGAAAGTTTTATTTTTTCTTCCGGTTGCTGTTGTTGTGTTTTGCTTTTTTTTTCAGTTGCTCTAAAAGTGCTGTATTCGCAAGGGAACGTCTCCCTTGTTTGTTCCAAACCCAGGACGAAGGAAACCGACTTGTTTTCTTGTCGTTTTGCAGTTTTTTATTTCGCGTGAAAAACAATGACGCAGCACAAACGTAAGTCCAAGCGAAAGACGAAGGCATTTAATTCTTTAAACTCCTTCTGATTAGCTTCCTGAGCTTCGTTTTCGATACAATGCTTCAAATAAACATTTTCATGTTATTATTAAAGCAGGTTCAAGGGCCAGTGTGAATCTGTAATAAGTTGTGAAGTAACCCCTTTTACACGTGTAACACTTAGGAAGGGAAATCACTAGAGAATCCTACAATTATTTGGATCGTTCGACCAAGCTTTAACGTAAAATACATGAAATGAAACACTAGACTGGATATAAAACAAGAAGCTTTGTTTCATAGAAAAAGTTTACGGTCTTTAATTAAAATACAAACGAAATGCGGAGCTTTACGGTGTACATCAGTGAAATAGTCTCATGAAGAACATCTTTCTGGTGATGCAAAGCGAGCACGGCAACGTCCTTCGTCTTCTTCCACAAACATGAGACGCTCAAAAAGAAGTCAATAAATATTTTCTTTCACTTTAACTTTGACTGCTTATTCAGTCCATCTGTTACCACAGTTCACTGCTGTACAAACATAGTACAATCTCATTTGCTGCCAAAACAAAAATAGAGTGGGTGTGAATGATATAAAATAATACTTTTAAATATTTTTCTATACTTTTTCTTAGGTGTTACTAACTTGATATTACTTTCGAGAGACTGGATGGTCAGTTGCTTGTTAAAGCATTTGACAAGAAAAATTAAAAGTAAAGTTACATGAACTCTTAGCCTGAGATGACAGCCAACATTTTGCCACCACTGGTTTCCCAGTGGTGGCGTCACCAAATGTTGGTTGTTTTCTCTGGCTGGGTTATTCTTTATTCTTGTAACAACTTTCACCCTGAACAGTTTAACGTCGCATTAACTTATTCTGTCACAATTTTTGAACGAAAAACAACGGTTGGAGCACTGTCAGGGAGCTCCAACATAAACTGCAGCAGTGTTATTATCCTTGGTGTTTGCTCCCTTTTTTAAACCAGTCTCTTCTACTGTTAAAAGCTATGGTGCCAACTAAGGAAAATAACAGCAAACGAAATTGTTACAAGTTTTTTTTGTGTTTTCCCAACATCAATATGGGTCTAGGAACACAGAATCGCTGTACATCTTTATCTGAATAGGTTAGAAAACACTTACATCTGCTTTGCTGGACTGGGACTGGAAAAACACTGCTTCTCGGTGGCCACACCTTAACCAAAATAGCAAGATAGAAATCACCTAACTGTTAACAAACACTAAAAAAGCCCTATTTGAATGAATCAAAAATAAAAAACAAAACAAAAAATAAAAATAATGATAAACAAGCCCGGTTTTTTTCCTGTTAGAAAGTAGCCTGTGTAGCAAACGTTTTTGCACAAGTTCATTGAGAAAGTTGAGACGATAGCAAATCTATATAATAATAATAATAATAATAATAATAATAATAATAATAACAATAACAACAATAATTTTATTATTATTATCTAATTTTCACGAGAGCAACAACATACTTTGGGCATTCATGTTGATCTGTTCTTGGTAATGTTGGGTCAGCAGTCACATCCGTAACAATCTGTGTCAGTTCACTGTTCATGAAAATAAAATTAAAAAAATAATAATTAAATGTCAAAAAATATTACTGTTAATGGTAACTGCATCCTACAACACTGTACATGCAAATTTGTTGTAATAAAGTGGGGATACATGAAATACTCCAGGCATAGGCCCATTTCAGGGTTTGACTGTTGTTTTCCCAAGAGTGCTTTCAATCCCTTAACCCTTTAAGTCCCAATAGTGACCAACATCAATTTTCTCCTAACAATATCCATACAATGTCAAGAGATTAGGTTATGAGAATTAATTAAATGATCACCAAAGAGAAAATGCTTTGATCTTTTATCAAACTCTCTCAACTTATTCTTTAAAGAAATGTATAGAGATCAGTTTGGAGAATTTGCTTGTGGATATCGGGGCTTAAAGGGTTAATTTCTGCATAAGGTAAAACATTCATCAATCAGTTTTCTTTGCAGGCTCCACATGATTCTTTCTTCAAATGGAGAGTGGTAAACAAAGGAAAACAACTCTCTTGATGGGGTATGAGAGGCATTAAGCCTCCTAGACTTGTTCAAAAGAGTCTGACATGACAATAGGTTCTTGAAACATGACATTCAAAACCAAGTCATGTGAGTGATGTGTTCCAAGCAAGCTCAGTTATTCCACACATGTACAGCAGCAGGACAACACAAATGTCATACTACAGCCTGAGAAAAACAGCCAATGTTTCGCGATGCCACTGGTGGTTTCCCCGAAAAATGATGTCTGCGAAACGAGCACAGAAATTCAATACTGATGATGTGCAATACCCACATCTGGGTAGAGCTTCTGATTGGTTGGAAATGTGCTTCACCCAATCAGCACTACCCAGATCTGGGTAAGATGCCATTTTTTTCAGGAAAAACACCGGTAGCATTGCAAAATGTTGGCTGTTTTCACAGGCTAATCATACTAATGCCATGCCAAACTTAATATAAAAACTATAAATGTCAGGTAAATGCTATGTAACAAAAAGGGGGCTTTTTAGTTTTATGAACATTTGACTGAATTCAATTTAAAATCTGAAATCAAGTCAAGCTACAGTTATGCTAATAGTCCAGTTTCAAATTTTTTGTGGCCGCTGGCAGAATAAAAGCGCCAAAGAGTCATTTGTACATGGTTAGCCTCGACTTAATGTAAAATAATCATAAATATTGGCGAGAAGGTGCCTGAATTTAAGTAAACAATGGACACAGTTGTACACAGGTCTTCTTCTCACTGGAATTTGTGAATATACTGGTATTTACTTTAGGTCAAGGCTAAACCTGTATAAATGAGTCTTCAATGCTTCTATTTAGAAGCCGCAATGAATTCGAAACTGGAAAATTTATCATGCCAGTCAGTATGAAACTACATGTACATTTACAATAGGTGCGGTCTACGCACACCAAGGTAAAAGGCACTTACCACGGTACAAAAAGCTGCGGTAAATTCAATGTGGGTTTAGTTTACCATGGTAACATAAACACGTAAATTAATTCTCAACGTACATGTAATTTAGCCACTTTTAAGGCTTCATTCATGATATTGCAGTAATAGTCGCTGTCGATCATGGCAGTATTACATAACATTTCGTATAATTTAGCTGAAATTTCAACTGGTATGTTAGTCCTGAGCGAAAGTACACAGAGTTTGTTTCAATCTTGACCTAAGATTCCATTTTACAGTTCAGCTGCATCCCACTGTTCAATTACATGCCAGTAATAGAACATATTTTTCGGAGATATCACTCCTAAATCTAGCCCAACGAACCAGTTCAAAATTTTGCCCTAGAATTTTCCTTTTACTTTCATCTGCAACGTAAAATCTGCGATGTTATCATCCATCTTTCTCTCAACAGCGGAAAAGAAACCCATTAAACATCTTTGTGGTTTTTCATGTTGGTGTCAATTGAAGAAACCTGATTGGCTCCCTTGCCTTGGGTATCGAAAAACCCTAGTTATTTACCACCGGAATTAAATGTCACGGGCGGTTTCTTTCTTCTTTCTGACGTAACCATGGATATTTCCTGTGGTAAATTCATCACAGACAAGTCCAGTCACAAGCACCATGCCAATTTCACGCGGTAAAATAGTCATTTATAACACGGGAAAAGTGTCCCATGTAACGGCACCTGATGTAGCATGATGACAGCCCTGTTAAGGGGATTTGATTCAGTACATAACAATATCAACTGGGTTATTTACAAAATTAGATGGGGCCTGTTGTCTGAACTAGGCAATCACCGTGACTTGTAATTTTGCAGTCTGTCTACTTGAATACAATCATGCACAGTATGTATACTTACTTGACTTCATGAGTGATTTTGTTTACATAGATGCAGCAGTTATCTGCTTCTTGTTGATAATCACAGTTCCGACACTAAAAAAATAACACAGATATCACTTCAGGACATACATGTAATAAGTACAATCTGTAAGCGCATCAGTGTAAAATTAATACCTCTTGAATACTGTACGCGATGAGATCAAAATGAGTGTCTTTTTTTATATAGATGAGAAATAGAACTTATTAACTTTGTCAGCACAATGTGTTGAGACAGCAAAACAGCCAATTTACATCTCATACCTTATTGAGGTAACCTTTCTACTTAAAGAGGAATACTGAGAGAGATGAAAATCAGCTGTGCACTTGTCAAATTTTTTGTACACTGTGTATCAGTTTCTTCCAAATTTGGTCAGTAATGATGTTAGTGCTGGTAATAAACTACAATCAACAGATGATGATGAAGAGTAGGCGGCTTTGGAACTCACACCAAAGATAAGCTATACAAGTTCTTGAGGGCCGAGGCATCTAGGGACATTTTGAAATTTAGAGTCTCGGAAATGGCATTTCCAGAGATTTTTTAGACGTATTTTCCACCGTGGACGCCTTGTTGTTTTGTCAGAATACTTGCAAGACTGGGAACAATGCAGTCAAAATGTCCCACGTGTTCCACGACATCGGAGAGTTTGAAAATTTCTCAGATCTAAACCTGTTTAAATATGCATTCAGTGTCATTCCAAACTGGGAAATGGATGCTTTACAATTTTATTTCATGGTGCTTATTTTTTGTTAGCATTGGTAGAAGGAGATGAAAGTAGCCAGCTAAGGATGGCTAACTAGCCGGTGGGTTTTGGCTGGCTACCAGCCCTTATTGACAGTCCTGATGTTAGTCCTGATAATTTAGCACGTAATAAGGTAAATAGCATTTTTCTTTCTTTAAATGTTGACAAAAGATTTCATTTTCCAGTTCCGCAGCATTCCACTTTTCGATTACATGCCAGTAATAGAACGTATTTTTGGGAAATATCTTTCCTAAATCTAGCCCAACAAACCAGTTCAAAATTTATCTTAAAATTTCCTGATACTTTGATCTTAATGTGAAATCTGCTATGTCAACATCGATTTTCCTCTAAACAGCATGAAAGAAACCCATTGAAAAAAGCAATTTTATTTTTGCTCTTTCATGTTAGTGTTAAACAAAGAACCCTCATTCGCTCTCTTGCCTTGGGTATTGAAAAACCCTAGCTATTTACCCCGTTAAATATCATGGGTGATTTCTTTCTTCTTTTTTATTTAACCATGGATATTTTCCATGGTAAATTTATCTTGGAAAGGTCTGGTCACAAGCACCACACCAATTTACCGCAGTAAAAGTGTCCAGTGTAACCGCACCTATTGTGTATTTCACTTAACCACACTGAATTCCAAAATGTGAAACAGGAAGATAGTGTGGACTGTATAAAAGCTTTTTTATTGTCCTCAAGTTGGAACAAAATAAAGTATGTACTGCTGTTTAATTTATATACAAGTGTATAAAACTGAAAATGTAGTAGTGAGTACACTTACCGCATACAATAAAATTTTGTTTTCTTTGTCCTCCTTGGGATACAACATGTTGTTGCTGAGGAGAAACAATAGAGCGCAAGCTTAAATAAGTCTAGAAACAAGGTGCTTTAACACAAACTGCATAAAGAGAAAGCTGCGTGCGAGCATCTTATTTTGATGAGGCATTGATCAATCATCGATCTCCTGCAACATCCTGTAAAAGCTTATCATCTTTCAAACATTATCATTTTTACACTGATCTTACCACTCTTGACAGAATTTGATGCCCACGAAACCAGGGCCATTGTCTGAACGACCTCTGATGTTCATAACACCTGAAATAACTTCTTTGCTCCTCAGCTGTTTTCGAGACACAGGAGCAACAAAAATCAAAATGGCGTCGAAGTTGGGCAAATGAGTGGAGACTGGGATCTTAAAATAAGACCGCTTGTGTAAGAATGCGGGCTCCGATTCCTTTGACCACAGGACTCCCAGGTCATAACAGCCGTCGAAGAACGTCGAAGCCTGTCGAAGCCACTGTAGAAGAATTTGTACGGGAATTTATCGTAAGGTCAATAAATGGTTAAAATGCATACAGCTATTTTGAGAAAGGTTGTCGGAAAAAAATAATCTCGTATCCAGATCTCACTCTGTTTTACACTGAAAGTGGCAGTGGGAGATCTGGGTACGAGATCAGGAAAAAAGTGCACGCGACAATCCCGAAAGGTAATATGGGATAGGATCAATACACTGTTTCTGACACTGTAGCTGTCGAACCTACTTTTCTTGCTTCGCTTTAGCACTCGGAAACATAGTCCATGGCCTCTCGTGCCATTCTTTCACAATTTCTATGAAGAACAGTGATCTCAAAACCACCCACAATACCTTTCGAGATTGTCGCGTCCACGTTTTCCGACAACCGTTTTCGAAATAGCTGTATAAACAGACATAAAAGTGTACATGCGTCATAAAGAGATGTCTCTGTGTTGTTTTCTTTAAGATTAAGAAACTTGCTAAAGTGACTTTCTTAAAGCAGGAAACAGTAAGTTGGTAACACATTTAAACCGTTTTTTGAACTCACGGTAAATTTCCACAGAGGAGGTTGTGAGCCTGGGCTTCCTGCGTTTTGAACAGATTGTTTTATGACGCTTTCCATTGCTTTAATTTGGTTTCGATTATTTCGTTACAAATCGGCCTTGCAAATTTAATTTTATAAAGTCAGCTGTAAAATTTCGAGATCCGTTGAACAAGATTTTCTGCCTCTAGCAGGAGCATGAAATTTTAAGATTCGACAAATTTTTCCCCTCTGATTTTTTGACCGCGAAAATACTTAAGAATGAAAGAGTTTTATTTTTGCCCCTTTATTCTTTACTAATCTCGCCCATGTAAGAGAATTTGGATCCCGGAAACCCTGAAATTTTTGCTTATGGAATCCGGAATGCGGGAAATTTTGCCTATGGAATCCAGACTCCTAAGCTTTGGAATCCGGGATACAGCTCAAGGAATCCACAATCCCACTATTGTTTGGAATCCAAAATCTAACTTCCACTAACAGAGACTGGAATCTAGTACCTGAAATCCGGATTTTACAGATCCAGAATCCAAGACTGTCTTGGATTCCCTTACGTGTTATCCCCCCTTGTACTCTCATGGACCACTTCTACGTGCAGAAAACCTTTACACTTGTGTTTATTACTGGTGTTGCGTTCTTCTGTTAGAAGAACTGTTGTTCACAATTCACTCTGAAAACTAACCCGGGTGAAGTCTGCTGGGTACTGAGATCGGGACAAAAACACCTTGACACTTTCCAGGGGCGTAGCCAGCCCATAGACCTGTAGGCCCGGGCCTACAAATTTTTGGTTTGCGCCCTCCGATCTCTAAAGCGGAGAGTTGCAAACCGGATAGGTGTTCACACTATAGCAGCTAGGTTTTGGTGGCACCACGAAAAGCTATCGAGTATTGTGTGTTTTTACATGACTTCACGGCGGCCATATTTCTGTTCCAAAACAATGAAACGGCGACCATGTTTGTGTCCCAAACCAGTCCTGTGGGAGTTGAACTCTTTTCTTATGTAAACGCTTTCCTTTGTTCCAATAAATTTACATAGATGCAGGCCACGTGAGTGAAAACACAGAATAAAGTGAACATAGCTTCAGTCTGCCTTGTATGCACATTTTTTTTTCAAATGGTAATATCGGTGAGATAATTTCAATTGTGTATTAAACTCTTCTCTTTCCACTTTGAGAAGCTACATAGGTAGTAAAAAGGCTTGTCTTTAAGTGCTCTCTTCTTTTCGGTAATCAGTGGATGTTTCGTTCTTTAGTCACAGAGGAAACCGCGCAAATATAAACGAAAAAAAACTGATCCATCAACCTGAATTATTAACCTTATAAACGTCAATTTTAAAAAGTCTGCAATCTTGTTAAATAAATGATGAATTCAAATAGCTTCATTAAGTGCACGAACCTAAATACTGTGCGTCATTATTATACAGTATTCCTGTCCGGGTCCGGCGGCCGGAAAACTAAAGATTTGATTAATATAAACGGGAAGGAAAAAACCTTTGAATATTAAAATTTATACTGATCCTGCGTAGGCAGGATTCGGCCATATGCTCTTGTGGACGATAAAAGACCTATGCTAATACTTTTGAATTGTAAATACTGCGTCACCCTGTTGTTAAAAAATTAGAATTTGGAATTTTATAAGGGCAGTAATTAGATAGCCCCAGATTTCATAATTGTATAGACGGCTTATAACTTTAAAGCAGTTTTTCTTCTCATTTGAAACTTATCTATTAAAGCTCTCACTGAAGGGTACCGTTTTTTAAATTATCAGGATCTTAAAGTTCATCTGCAGCAAACCGGCACTGAATACAACACGACTCTCTCTTATCTTCTCGGCCATTCGATTTTAGCTTTCTTTGTTATCAATAAACACTTACTGCGATGGAGAAAAAGTTTCCCGCGCCATATACTGATCTAACGATAAAAATGCAACCCAAATCAAGTGGCATAAATCAACCACAACAGTCGATATTCAGTTCATTTCATACTAGCTTTTAGTTAATGCTTTTATTTTACAACTGTTATATTTCGCCATCTACATTATTTATTGACCAAATAAATGAAGCAGATCAGTTAAATACTTCATAGTTCTTTGACATCAGTATAGTAGGGCAATCATTAAGGATGGTACGATATATTTATATGTGTCTCGTTATAAGGCGTTCATTACAGTGCTTGTCATCGTACGGATCAGTGTTGCTTGCAGTAGTAGAAAAACCGTGCACACAGCTTTTCCAAAACAGAAACTAAATACAAATAAAACATCAGTAACTCGGTTCGGTTCTTTGAACTAAGATTTCAAACAAGATTCTTTTTTCGTAACTAAGGTTTTATAGGCGCTGAAAACTGTTTTGCAAATCAACGGTACTACTAACTTTAGAGTCACTCATGTCTGGGGTTCGGGAATCTGGAGTACAGATCATTTGGGTATTCACTGAGTATTCAGTGTTACTGAGTGCCGAACTCTCGCTATTTCTGTCTGCTGATTAGTGTCTGGAGAAGTACCAGTTGCTCTGGCATTATTTTTCCCACTTTTAAAAGCAATGAGGAAAACAAAGATGCACATGAATGATTCCAGAATTCTTAATAAAGACTGAACCACGAACCAAGGCCAACTTTTCACGAATCCAATGTCGGCAAAAACGCCATATTCGCCAACAGCGGTGTAGAGCGACAGTGAAAACTTGATCATTCCAAAGCAGGACGCCGCGCACATAAGAAGGAACAAACGTTTCAGTTTTAAAAGGTCTCGATCGAGAGCTCGATTGTAGAGCGTTTCACCCAACGAAGACCTTAAATTTCGCCACATTCGAAAGCCAGCGACTAAGTAGCCAATAGAGACAACTAATCCCCAGACGGCGAACGTAAAATGGCAGATATAGACCATCCATTTGGTTTCAGGGTGGAACCATACCAATATATCCGACACTAGCAAGTAGAGTATATTTACTAGAGTTACTGATATCAGAAAAGGCAAATTTTTGAGGCGAGCTGGGCCAATTGAGGTCTTTGTTGTTTCTAAGAAAATTAGGAGAACTATACTGAAACTTGAAGTTATACACGCACTCGATATTCCCCATGAAATGATACACGCAAGAAGCTGGCCGTTTGAAGTGTTTACACTTGAAGCATAGGGATCCCAAAATAAGATGAGGGACCGAAGAGATCCTGCCGCGATTAGAGCAAGGTTCATTACTGCTATATGCATTCTGTGCTTTGTAAAGATGAATTTGTAGCAAACAACAAGGTAGATGATAGCAAAGAATGCGATCAGGGCGAAAACGATTCCAAACCCATAAATGTGAGCTTCCCATAACCATTTCCACTCTTTGATGGCTTCTAACCAGTTTGGAGACGGCTCGACCCAGCTTTGAGGAGGAGGAGGGGTTGAAAAAGTGTCTCTTGTTTGATTCGTTTCATCGCTTCTGCTAGAGTTCGACATCTTTAAGTTTTTACAGAAATTGACCTAGCTAGGACCACTATTTTTGTGTGGCAAAAACCGAACTGAAAACTCAAGGCGGTATATGAGAAACCACTAGAAATGAATCGGGCAGTGTTCGTTCAATAGCATAGCCACCTGCCTTTAAGAAAACACACTGAGTCTATAAATTTGCTGTTGAATGTGACAAGCTTATTTCTTATGGCAATTGACGTTTTTGCTAATGATCACTGAAATAAATATAGATATGCCTTTTTATGCAAATAAGTCGAAGCATACTGTGGATCAAGGAAATTTTCCCACTGGGTTCTGAAAGAGGCAAGTTATAAAAAAACGGAGATCTTACTTATTCAAAGACAAAAACAACTTTATTGTTATGTAAGAGGCTTTAGTGTTCAGGTCAGAGTACTTTGAACCCGACAAGGCAAACCAGCGATTATAACCGGTAATTAGGTAAAATAAAAGGCCTTAATTGCTCTAGCACCTGCAGTGGGTGTATGTTTCATTTCGTTTTAGACTTTTGGGAAAAAGAGTGTTCCTTTCTCGGTGTCACTATGACAACCATTTATTGCCTAATCAACAGCCGTAACAAGAGGCTTTTGACTAGCTCTACGTTAAAATCTCAATAACTTAAAAACTTAGAGTCACGGTTTTCCGCTATAGATTTTGTAGTTAAAGGTTGGCTATTCAAAAAAATTTCGCACTTTCAAACTGGTAACCTTTGAAAGTTAGTATACAGGAAAGTAAAAACTCATTAGCCGAATGATCGACCGCAGCCAAAGGCTATTAATTAAGAACAGGCGGGCTCTCTATATCTCTGTTGGCAGTACCATTTCTATCGGGGAATATTACACATTTGGCCAAGTCTTTTGTGACTTAAACGAGTTTTAAAAATAGTAACAATGGTAAGTTTATCTAAATACACGACCTCGAGTTATGATAAACTGAAGAAGAAAAGCTAATTTACAAATATATATTAATTTAAATCAGCTTAAATATCCGTGAAAATAGAGAACTTCTAAAGAAATAATTTCTTTCATGTAAATATACTCAATATTGTTCTCCCTTTTTATTTCAGCTTGTCTGTTGGATAATGGCCAGATCAATTAGTATAGGGGAGAGTTTAATTTAGATCATATCGTAGCTGGAATCGGAATAATTTTGATTTGGATATTTATGATTCCGTTTCCTATCATTGTTTTCCTTCAAAGGTTTATGCTTGCTAGACATTTTTTTAAATAGTTTTTGTCACTAGGATTCGTGATTACTAAGAAGATTCCGTAGTTTTACAAAGACTCATAGATTCTCAAAGTTTCTTTGAAAACTATATGATTCTTCTCGATTCATGATACGTGATTCCATTTCCACCCCCCATAGCTGATAAATTGCCAGAGAGACTTAAGTGACTACTTTGACAACGAGTGGACGAGACATAAATAAAAAATGCAATGAAAACTTAGCTGACAAGCATTGATTAATCCCGCCGCCACCTACTGCACTTGGAAATGATTTTTACAGCAAACATCATGCGACCAACTCCGAGTTGACTGAAGAAAGGTGTAAAATTGTATCTTTTCGCAGGAGCCGACTCCTGCTTTTCGACAATAGGAAAAATCCTTATGAAATAACAACGATCTCTGCAACATTTTCAAAGGCTGCCTCGTACCCAGACGTCTCTATGTCTCGATGAACATTTGGGCGCAAAGGAAGACGGGAAGGAGAAAACGGGCGTCTCTGATTTTTTTCTTTCCCATGGTCCGTTGCGCTTCGTCACCAGTTACTCGCGTTTCCATCTCGCCTCTGACATTTGTCTGACCTGTGCGAAAAACGAAGCGTCTGAGCAGGGGACAGCTAGTTCAAAGTGTGTTCCTGTGAAATTATCTTTAACCGCGACATGTCAGATGTGTATTTAATGCAGTTATCGCGGTGACGGGTGGAGAGGGTGAAGATTGTTTTTCTAAGTATGATATAAGGTGGCTTCCTTGTTGTCGTTAGGGAGCTTAATCAACCACCACGACGACGACGACAAAGAAAATGCCAAAAAGCAATTGGTTTTATGAGCAAAGCAACGGCGGCTCTGCACGTGCAGCCCTTTTTAGTACATTTCTTTGACGTTCATTGCACGACTACGACGTGAAACTTCCTAATGCAACTTATCATGGAGGACGTGAACACACGAGGAAGAATTCTAGATCTTCTTTTTCTTTTTGAACCTGAATAGAGTCCTTTAAGAAATGAATCCAGGAAAAATCGCCCACTTTTAACTATTTGAAACGGTCTAAAAAGACGTGATGAGGTTTAAAAGGATCTAAGCTGATTCATTTTTTTTTAGCGACGTCTCACTTCCGTCGTCGTCGTCGTTGCATAAGCTCCCTATATATTCACTGAACTCTAACGAATTTCATGTCGTAATCAACTATTTTAGTTCGACAATAAAGAAACAATAATTATAAAATGTAGAATCAGCTTCAAATGACTTTCGTGCAATAACTCAATCGGAAACGCTTACTATGCAGGCTATAGAGTGCCTACGGTGTCTTAAGGTGTGAATTTACCGTAAGGGAATGCCTGATTGTATAGCTAGGGGTATCTTTTCGCCCCATGTAAATGCATATGGATCCAAGACAGTCTTGGATTCTGGATTTCACGCCGTGGATTCCGGATTCCAGGTACTGGATTGGAGGTTCCAGAGCCCAGGATTCCGGACTCCATAAGCAAGAATTTCCCTGATTCTGGAATCGGGATTCCCTTACAAGGGGCGAATTGGTATTCCAAATTAAAAACAAAATGGTAATCGGGGAATCTATTTAATGTTCCAGTCACCATTGCATAGTTCTACAAAGAACACTATGCACTATAACGGGTCGGTCCAAGACTTCCTTCGCTTGAAAGCGTTGATATTACCTTGGAGCAAGTGAATACTTCGGTAAAAACGTCGATGGCGAGGCTATAAACTGTTGTACACTTTCATTGTTTGCAATGAGTCTCGCGATGAGCATGCGGTTTATTTTTGGCGATGATTGAAATGACTCGCCATGCTCACGGCACGTTTTTGGTCTCTGGCAATGATGTAATTTCTCTTGAATTGATTCTCCTGTATTTATGCACGCTTACTCAATCATCGTCGGATACGATATAAAAAGTAAATATCATGAAGAATACTCGACCGTCGATAAAGTAGGAAGTCAAAAACTTGTAGCGAAGAAATCCTATTTCGTGCAGAATTAATCGCCTCCACATTTCTTATCTAATCTCCGAGCAAGCGACTGGCTTTTTTAAGAGCGTTCTTGTTTTAGGTTTACTGTTCTTAACAAAAGCTTCATGGGCCTCTTTCAGTATTTTTTAACTCAGCCTGGGAGAAAACAGTGGTACAATTTTTTAAAATTCATACACTTTTAATATAATAAAACGACTAAAAAAATACGCTCTTTTTGACTTCTCCGATCTAGTACAAGTAGTTTTACTTTGAAGCTCTTCTTTCTTTGACTGCTGAAGTGATTGTAGGCAGTTTAACGGAACTGTGTCTGGCTTTTGGCTTTGAGTTGTCGGTAACTGACGTCTTGCTGACCTGAAAAAAAAACATTATGCCACGTTACTATAGTAACGTAAATGCTCTGGAAAAAGCATTTACCTCCAGCAAGAGAACATGACAAAGGGCGTTCTCTCGCCCTCAGCCGGGAGAAGCAGCTTGCGATGGAAGCTGAGTAAACGCGGTACACAGAGACCCCTCAGATATAGGTGGAGCTCTTTTTGGGTACATATTCCTTAACCCTTTCTTTCTTGAATTCATCAGAAGCGACTGCAAAAGTAACTTCTTGAGTAATAAACAGTATTCGAGTGGTCAGTATACGAGTAATAAAGTGACTTGCAACAAGGCTGTGCCAAACACACAGGGCCGGTCGGCAGCTACAGATAAAAGGGACCCAATACACCAGTACCCTTAATTTCTTCCCATAGGTACGGGTAGGCCAACTTGTTAGCCACGTAAAAGGCGAGCATGATGTCCCGGATGTGAAACTTAAGTGACATCATCGTTGTATTCGGTAGCATAGTGGTTCGCCGGAGTAAGGAGGGGTCCACCAGTATTCATTGCTACGGGTACATTCCCGTACGCGGAAACGATATTACTCTAAGTGCATATGGCGGATGACAATTTGTTAGCAAAACAAAAGAGTTGTATAATTATACACAGTTAACTACTCAGTATCTTCACTAGCCTGCAGTTAAGCTGCCTGGGGTGTTCTGGGGAGGGGGGGGGGGGGGGGGTGGGTTTGAGGACAGAAGAAAACAACAAAAAAAGGAAGAAAGAAAAGTTGTTTCTTCCCACCCCCGCAGCCCTTCAGAGAGCTTTTCATACATGTGTTGTGGTTCAGTTTGATCATTGGTTTAAATTTTGTTTTCTTTTGTTTTTGGATAGCGTAATGTATGATAATGAAAGAATAATGAGTTTTGAAACAAAAGAAAAGAAAAATTCAAACCAAAGATAAAATTGAACTACCGACATATGTTACCTTTCTGTTGAGTTCTGTATCGCTTGACACTGGAAATGTTTTTTTCTTTGACGTCATGATGTCTACAATTCTTTGCAACAACTTGCTATTTTGTTTGTCGATTATAGCTTGGCGCTTTTCCTCAGCCTGTGTGGTGGAGGCAAACACATTTTATTCAGATGGAACAAAAGCACGGTTCTGTAAGCATTACAAGGTATATAAGAACTAAGTCAAATCTGATCGATTATTTCATGCCTTTCAGCCAAGCGAGAAGCATCTTTCGAGTCCGCTGCGATCAAGTCAGACACGCACCGTCCTTCAAAGACAGTCTGACGCTGAGTCAGCGCAACGCTTTGGTATGACGTTTTGCTCTGAAGAGTGCAATATCCCCACCATACCGAAAAAAAGCATTGTGTCCTAGCGGTAAAACGTCTGAATCGTTTTTTTTTCTATTGTCTGGGATTTCATTTACCGTGGAGTGGAAACATGACAAGGATGTACAAAATACTAAGAGAGAATAATCTGTTAGATTATTCTTTCTTGCAATTGCTCACTTATCTCAATGAAATATGACACGCTTTACCATGGAAACACAACGTTCGTTGGATAGCACAATGTAATGTTACAGTTTCTCTAAATTTTTCTTTACAATCGTCTCCCAAGAGAGCTTTACTCTTTTATTTTCTTGTATAATGGGGGCACCTACCTTAAACAATAAAAAAGTCCACAAAAGGAGCGAAATTCTCCGTCATTGTTAAACCAAAATTGCAACCCAAAGTTTGATACGTAATCGCTAGCATCCTTTCGCTTACCAAGAGGAATGGACGTCTTGAAATCCTGAGAGTAGTGGAAACATTGTTTAGCAAGAAGCATTACCATACTGACCGTCTTACCATAATTCTCCTGAACCTCAATTGTAACTGGGCCTCCTCGTCATCGTATTCTAAAGTAGTTTCCCCTTTCAACTTCGATTTAGTTTCTCTGAGCTATAGTAATAAAAACAAAATATAATATTGTCGTTATACTCTCGCTAGTAGTAGAATCCTAAATCAAGCAATTGTAAATTAAAACTAACAGTAATCCCCGCTACTAAGAACTGACCTAGATTTTAAGAACCTGTTGTGCTAAAAGTGGTCAGTTAAGCCCCCTCTATGTAAGAATCTGTTTAGCCTAAAATTTGCAACAGGTTCTTATTTTCTAAAATCTATGAAAAAATTCTGTACACTTGGGCAAACTAGATAAGTCAACCGTTCAGAATCCTCTTTGGAAACCTAGGTGCCTTATCACTCCAACTGTAATGTAAATGCCAATGTTTAAATTAAATAAAATTGTTATTGATACAATTACAAAACTTCCAATTGGTATGAAGATTTTATGTAAGGAATAAGTTAAAACACTAAATACTTATGGCGCTATTACCTAAAATGACTGCTGCCAGAGTTGGCTCGGTACCTTTTAGGGGCCTGCGGTAAGGTTATCGCCCAGGGGTATCGATGTGAAAAATGTATTTGTGCAAATAAATTTGTTGTTATTGAATTTGTACCTCTTAGGGGTAGAAATGAGTTTTGGACACGCCCATAAAGCAAGATTCTGGTACCTTTTAGGGGTGTTTTCAAAATTTTTCGACGAGCACCCTCGACACTTTTATAGGGGAGTAGCTCCCCCCCCTGGCCCCCTGGTGTGAGCTGAGCAAGTAACCCTGATGTATTTGACTTCGAGGTTTCATCCCTAAGCATTATTTTACAATTGCATGCTTCAACTTTCCAAATTGGTCAGCTAGAAGAAAAAAGTAGCCATTTATGTCGATTCTCTAAACTCTTGGGTAGAGACATTTATCTTCTTGTCAACAAATGGCGTGAGGTAGATGGTTAAAATACCGCTGCACGCTTTACGAGCAGACAAGTGCCTAGTCACTGTTTACATGAGAGGTGGAGAAGAGAGAAAAATTGGATTTCATTGAGTTGTGCGGGAAGTCATGGAATTGGGCAAAAAGAAATAGCGACGCCACTTTCTCTTCGTGCCTTCCCATGTCACCTAGTGCGCCTCGCAGTAATGCCATGAAACCGAAAGGTATTTTAATTTGTTTACACGAATCGCCAATTCCATCGAAAAGGAATAAATTATCGACTGGGTACGACCTGGGCTCACAGCGGCATTCATGTTAACTATCGGAAGCCGACAGTATTCCTTGGCATTATATCGCCGAGCCATTTTGACGTCTACCCCCGCCCGGGCGTCTTCCTGACATCTAAAGTTTTATAAATACTTTAACTTATATCCGTGCACTTCGTTGTACCACTCCTACCAGATGGGCAGGCTACACTTCTACTTGATGAAAATAGGATAATCCCAGAATAAATGGAGATCAACAAATGTCTAACCATTTCATCATAGACGTACGTCATACGCACCCCTATCAATTGCTGCGTAATTTGGTATTTCGTGCACGCTACCAGGTTTATTAGTTTCAAAGAATGTTGTAGTTTGTTTCGCGCGATGATACATCGTCATTTTCTTGCTGCCACAGATCTTAAACCAAGCGTTGCAACACAGTGAACATTAAGCTGTATCAACAATTAAACAATGGAGGTTGGGAATTAATCAGCCTGAGAAAGATTCCATTGAAAAACTAAAACCGCGGGCTTAAGTCACTACTGTCAAAAATTGATGATGCTCAACAATTCGTGCATTTTTTAAACTCTTCTCCGTGACTGATTGACCGCTTTTCGAATTGATGGTAATAAGAAAGGTACAAAACCAAAACGTAACAAAACCTTAATCGACCGAGCGCTGTCAGGACTAGACACTACACTGGAAATACTGTTTAACTTATGCAAGAATTAATTTGAATTCAGTTGACTTTCCTTTTGACTTTACTTACTCTTTTGCGATGTTTTTCATAAACAATCCGTTGCCATCTCTTCTCCAGAATGTTTCTTGACTGCGCCATAGTGTTCAGAAATGATTCAGTTTTATAGTGATCCTTGTTAGTTTACACCGAGTTAACGTAGACTTAAGCCGACCGTGAAGCCGAAGTCTAAAACGGCTGTTTCAACTTTCGACAACTTTTTCAAAACAGCACTTTACGTCTACCTCTTGTCTTAAAAAATCATTAGAAGGGCACTCACTCGGGCGGTACTCTATAAACCTGGAATAGTTTAGTTTTGACTTCAGTCTGCTTCAGTGAGGTGGTGTTTGAATGATTCTCAGACGGGACGTGCTCTTCTAGTGTTTTTCTAGTAACAAGAGCATTTCATGACTTTCTTGGTTGACAGCTGTTGTTATGTTAATTGCACCCAGTTTGAGCTGTAACAAAACAAAAAATAATAATTAAAAGAGATTTCTGGATTAACAGGCCTTAATCAAACTGATTTTTATTGATCTTTATTTTTCTGCTCCTTTCAAGTATTCTGAGAAGCATTTCCCACATGACTTTTTTTTTTGTACCTATAACTGACCGTAATATTTCGCTGCCTCGCTGAAAACCCCGGAGTTAGAACTCATGTTGAACTGATAACAAACTGAAGACTGAAAACAGAAGTCTGAAAAAAAAGTGCCGGGAAGCAACGATTGTCGTTTTCGTGCTTGCGCACAATACAGTCTGATGACCACTTCATGCGTACGGTTTTTAAATGAAAATTGGTCAACTTAGCAGGTGTGAGCGAAAATAAATTAAAGGGGTCATAGGCTAACAAAGCTGCGTCATTTCAACTTCCCTCCTAATCTTAAGAACCGGGGCCTGCATGGAATGTGCATGTTATTGGTGAGTCAGTAAAGAAATTGAGCCTGGGGCAAAATTTAAGTAAACTTTTAGTGATCAAAGCTCCTCTGCCGGGGTACGTGTTCTTAGAGTTCGTCTAATGTCTCTGATTGGTCAGCACGTATTTGAAATTAAATTCTAGCGACGATTACTTGATATTAGTTGCCTGGACGTCCATTATGACATTGTTAGATCCTCCCTCTTGTTCAAACATTGAAACACGGTTGACAAATGTTGATCAACACTGCGAAATTGCTTCATCATCGAGGCAAGGATATACCACAGACGAAAAGGTACCGCTTCATTTATCACGGTACATTTATCTCTTTTTCTTAGCTACCTATTGACCAGACTCAATCAGCAGGTGAAAAATTTAAGCGAAAAAGCAAAGTACTTACAAAGTCTAATAATTTCACTGTAAACGAACGGATTTTTAAGTTACAAAGGAGTTAGAATACGTTATGAAGGAGGCTATATATAGCATTGCTCGTCTGAGTCATGTACATGAATCAAGTAAGGGGTTGAATTCTAGCTTCTCTTTTGTACTCTCATCAGCCGCTGGACGTAATAGAATCAGTGAAATACGGTACATCACCTCTAACTCAACTGCTACAGTTTTCAATATTCTACTAAAAATTTCAATTTATAATCAGTGTCTATCCCGGCAATTTCTGCAAAATTCATCGAAGACGCATGATCCAATCAATGAAAAGAAAACTCACCAATTATAAAAGGTGAGGAACAGCTGAAAAAGATTATTATATACTAATGTCTTGTTATTATTTCTTATACATATAAAAGACCACAACAACAATAATTATAAATAGAAGGAAAAACACCTTGTCGCTTGAGCATGCCTGGCGGGATCAACTGAGCCCCCGGAGCTTCGTATTGCAGTTTATGATACCGGTCAATTTTTTTTTCTTAAATACGACAGGACGGATATTGACATCTTTATCTTAAACAGTGAGTCTCTTTATCTTGTTATTAAAATTCTCTTTACTTTACTCTTTCCTATGTCAAGGTAATAAAAATGTGTCAAAATAACCATAATTTCCATGGTAACATGATCGAAACCAAGCCACCGTCTTTGCAGTTATTAGTGAATTTGATTGCCGTTTAGTTTGAAAGAGAAAAGTCCAGAGAAAGAGATGTGAAAGACAAGTCAACGATTTTGAAGTGACAAATGAACGTTTTGGTTTCATTTTTAATTTATCCAGTCTGAAAGATTTAAGTTGACGGAGAGTTCAATCGACATCGCACACCGAACGGTAAGGCTTAATTATCATAAAACACAGCTTTTATTGTTGACATATAGTGGTTAAAAGAAAATTCTACAAAATTAAAGCCCCCAGCGAATAACTACAAAAATAAACGCGCTTAGTGAACTTCATCTGCGAACCGAAAGGATGTATCTCCTTTATTAAAGCTTCGTTGTTCTCACTCATTGATAAGTAAAGTGAGCGAACTATAATTATTATAAATTTGGTCTAGGTTTTATTGGATCTACTATTTCATGATCAATTGTTTTATCATATACTATTCCTCTGATTTTCTGCTAAATTAAGTGCAATGGGGAAATCAGACTGGATATAAAACACATCCGAGAGTTGATATTTTATGAGATGGGCTTATATAGAACGATTAGATCTTTATGAAACTCGTTTTACTGACTTACAGTTGAAACTTGCAGTTGGCAGCAGAGGCTAACGTCCTCTTTCGTCTACTGAACAAAGATTCTAATTAACTTGAAGTCTGTTTTTCAGAAGAGTATACTGAAAAAGACTAGACAATCGGCACGTATTATTTACAAACAGACAAGATTTTGGTAATATATAAAATTATAACGCGTTTGAGGGTATGATCTGAATTTTTCCGGGCTCTTATCCAGGATAATCCGGGCATGTTTACAATTATTTATTTTTTATTATTCTTTTCAAGTTGTATATGTTGAATAATCTCAAGCAGGTAAGAGATAGTGCACCCCTCTTGACCTCGCTACTGCTTAGATTTATTATTAAACACTGAAACGTCGAGGGAGGTTTCAAACCTTCAGTCTTCCGATTTCTTTGCGCATGGTCAAATGCTCAATTCATCTTGATCCACAAAGGAAAATGCTGGAATAAACATGAGGGATATTATCGTTGTACACAAATCGGAAGTAGGCCTTTATTATTAGTTGCTACGTCAGTAGCAAGAAAAGTCTCGTGTCATTCTTGAATCCAGTGGTATTAAAAAAAAGTTGGTCAAAGATTCCCTAGCCGGAGCAGCTCTGAACGCTTTTGCTGCCGCAATTAAGCCAATCAAAACGACGTTTGAATCATTCTTTCTACATTTTTAAGTTCAGTTAATTTATCAGACTTTGCTGCACAAGTCAACTATACCATATAATTATGTCTATGGAAGAACCCATATGCTTAAATTGTACGTGTGGCAGGAGTCTAGGATCTGTCCGCAGTGGACTCTCACCTGGCTGGATGTATTTGACATGTGTCTCTGCAGTTTAAAACTTATTCATAGTTTAATTTTGTACACAGTTCTTTTTTCGCTCTATGCAGGTCTAACCCAGTATCATGAGTTTGAAACCCTTATCAATATGTCAATTTTCTAACGTTAAGGCAATCAAAGATGGCGACCATCTGGAAACATGACGAAATACCTACATCATTTGACGTCAAGTCACGTCAACTTTAGATTACAGTGATCAACTGTTGAATCTTATGTTTGTATTGCGGATGCCAGTTTCCATTGTTTATTTTTTCGGATATCGCAAATTGTGCTGAAGAACTATATATTTAGGGAATTTGTCAATCAAAAGCACGCACGTATGTGCAAGTTTTTGGTTTGGCCGTTAGTTGCTTTCATTAGATTCGGGAAGAGGACGAGGACGACATTCAATTTTAAGTTTTCTCGCCCATTCTCTAAAAATAGACACCCCAGAAAGCTACATCGTACTTGTATTCACCACAAAAGTTAGTAAGCATAAAACTAGCATAATTATTGGCATAATTTTAGAATGCGAGCCTTCTGCTATTAGCACAATCTATCAAAGTCTAGTCCAGTCTCCTTTTATTTCTATCTTACTTAAATTGAAAAGGCTTTTATTAGTACCGGCAACGATCTAGCAAAAAGAAAAAAAAACAGTTAGTTCATAACTAGTACGACTGTAATTGATTCGAGTTATATCAGTAGCCGCATCAACACGGTTACCCAGTTGGAAGCATGGAATGGCTGATTCCGAAAATAAGCCTCGGGGCTTCTATATTCCAAATGCTTTCTTATAGAGCCTTTTCACTCACATGACCAGCATCTACGCAAATTTATTAAAACAAAAGAGAGTGTTTACATAAGAAAAGAGATCAACTCCCACAGGACTGGTTTAAAACACCAACATGGCCGCCGTTCTATTGTTTTGGAACACCAATATGGCCGCCGTGACGTCATGTGAAAACGCTCTATGGGAGCCTATAAGAGGGGAAATTGGCATTTGATTAATGGTTGATAGGAACCATAAGCTGCATAATAGCATTACCCTGATCATAGATATGGAATACAGTAAAACTCCGCAACTAAGAACCTGGATTTTATGTACCTGTTAGGCTAAAATTTGCCAGTTAAGCCTCCTCTATATAATAAGCTGTTTAGCCTAAAATTTGAAACAGGTACTTATCTTCTAAAATCTATGAAAAAATTCTGTACACTTGAGCAAATAAGATATTTAAGTCAACATTAAGAATCCTCTTTGGAGACATAGGTGCTTTATCACTCCAACCGCAACGTAAATGCCAATGTTTAAATCAAATAAAATTGTTATTGGTACAATTACAAATTAAATACAGGTATAAAAATTATATGAGCAATAAGATTTATATTTTTTGGTATGCAATTTTAAATGAGGAATGAGCTGAACCACTAAAACACTCTTAGCTATATTGTATTAATTTCTTTAGATAATAAGAACCTATTTATATACGAACTTATTAATAGCCCAAAATTGTGCTAACTACCATTTATATAAGAAGACAAAAAGGAAAAGAAAGAGGAAAAATTCGATCCAGGTTCTTAGTCGCAGTTTTTTACTGTAATGCACGAGACCACGAATGGTAGCACCATAACTGACTTTTCAACAACAGTGTCTGCAACTGTATAAAAAAATTATTTTATGGAGTAGAGTACATAGAAATGTAACTTTTGAAAACTTGCCTCAGGGTTTTGGATACGAACATAGCACGTTCCCAAAATATGAACCCAAGGGTCTCATCGAAAAAGGGACTTTTAATAGTTGGGGGCGCTTTTTCACTTTTCCGATTTGGGGCCATGAGGGGATTATAATTTAAGCAGAACTCATTTTCTCAGTTTTACACCATTATTTGCGCCCTTCGAAGAGTAGCCTTGCTTACGCTGTAATTGTCAATAAAAATTAAACCATTTTTTTAACTATTGACTTGATGAAGCTCAATCCGGAGTCGAATCCATTTCTACAGCCCAGCTAATTGTGGACGGAAGTCACCCTATCGTTTATAACTTTTTTGCTAAAGGCTGGAGGATCCACTAGGAAATTCTCTATTGCTAGACTTGAAGAATCAAACCTGAATTACCGGCTGGATAACTGAAGCATTGATTGTGTATTATGACAATTTCAGTAGATCTTTATTCCTACATATTTAAAAATTCATCATTCTTTTTTTGCAGCCTGCTTAAGGTCATCACCTCTCCTGATTTCATGGAACAATGACGTCACTTTACAACTACAGAAATGGCGGCTTTCCGCCGTCAAGTAAATTATTGAGTAAGATGTGGAACTACGAAAATTATAAAAGACATCGTAAAAAGGTGAGTTTGCCATCGCTGTAAAACTAAGGTGTGAGATGATGGAAGGCCTCTGTTAAAGCCTTATAGGCTGTTAGTTCTTAGGCTGCGTGCAAACGGACGCAACAACTCCCAACATTGTTGCGCCAACAATGTTGGGACCTGCGGTGCACCGTGGGAAGGATAAAACCCATAAGTCTTTTTAAACCATGGGTAATGAGCGTGCGTGGCCCCAACAATGTTGGAAGAGCTGTGCAAACGGATCTAACATTGTTGCGCTATGCTTCGGCGATCACGGAACAAAAGAAATGCTGAGAGTTGTTGGCTGAAAAGTTTGACCGGTTTCAAACTTTGCGCAACATCACGCAACAACATCCAACAACATGCAACAAGGTGTGCAAACGGACGCAACATGTAACATCCATCAATTTTGGGAGTTGTTGGCCAACAATGTTGCGTCCGTTTGCACGGGACCTTAAGCGCCACGTTTATGAGTTCGAGTAAATCAAGTGAATAAATAATAAAACGGGGGGAAAACAATGATCATGAGCATGGTGTTCTTGTTGCTGTTACAATGATGATGGGCTCCTGATGATGATGATGTTGATTATGAAGATGATAAAAAGTGTTCACACAGGAAGTGACATCATCATCTTCATCATCATCATTATCTCATTATCTTTTTTTTCTTCATAATCATCGTCAAAAAAGACAGAGAGACTTCCATAATGTTTCCCCAGAAACCGACTTACTAGTAAGCTTTTTATTTCGCAAATAACTGCTGGTTTGACGGTTTTGAAATTGAAGGAAAATGTTGTTAACTTGTAGATCGGAAGGGAGCGACCTTATTTACGGTATTTCCTTACAATTCTCTCCAATTCCCCACTCTATCATACTGTTTCTCTATAATTCCTCTTCCGCACAATTAACATTAGTGTTAAGATCGGTGAATGGTGTAGGTTAAAAGTAATATATGACCATTGAACATTAAGTTAAGCTTTGCTTAGCGGGAAATTAAATCATGATTTACACGAAAAATGTAAAATGATGTAATGCATGCAGGTGAAATTTTAACATAAGATGGTTAAAGGTGGATTCAAACCAAAAAATTATTACGCACAGAAACATTAAGAATTGAAGAGATGTTGATCAGAGCAAACCATTTTACTAGAGTTTTCAAATGCCAAATGAACAACTTTTTAAAGGCATCGATCGCCTCTGACGGATGGGAACTGTAGTCCCATGTAAGGGAATATGGATTCCGGAATCCGGAATACAGCTTAAGGAATCCGAAATCCCACTTACCATTGAAATTCAGAATCCGGAATCCAGAATCCCAGTCCCACTGACTGCAAAGACTGGAATCAACTACCTGGAATACGGAATCCACAGCGTGGAATCAAGAGTCCAAGAACTGTCTTAGATCAGACTGGTACCCAGTCGCTTCTCTGTATGCGCTGTGATTTATGGGAAAGATTTAGCGAGTTCGCGGTGCATCAAGGGAAGGACGAAAGAAAAACGCGAAGTTTTTGTCACTTTTCCTCCCTCCTTCCCAAGCGCGTCAAATTTCTGTTCCATATTCCTTTGCGAGAATAAATAAGTGGCGGCTGGGTACGAGCCTGGTCTTAGATTCCCTTACACAAGGCGTGAACTTTGCATAGTCCCCAGTCCTCATTATTCCGCGCGACCAAAGCTTTTCGGGTCAGGTGGTCTAAGCGAAGATGTGAGGCCGAGACAAAAATCTTCAAAAGTGAGACATCTTATACAGTGGTTGACAAGACCAGTGTTTCGTATTTCGTGGTTAAAAATGCATCGCTAAAAGAGATAGATGGGAAGGAAAAGTTCAAAAGAATGCTGAGTTTTCTTAATTTTAGTCGACAAAGGAAGGCTTTTCTTTACAAAATTGTCCTTCGAGGAATTCGAAATTTTCATAACGGCCGATCGGAGCGCCTGGCCTGTTTTGAAAGGTAACCAAGCAGCGAAGTTTAGAAGAGTTTTCTGGTACATTTCACGGTACTCTATAGTCAAGAAAATTACGGTTTTTTTTTTAATTATTTGTAAATATTTCAACTTAGACGTTTTATACATTTTGAGATCGGCTTGAGCGCCCTGATTTGAGATCAGTGTTGAATAATTTTTGCCGTGTGCTTATCCGAAAAAACGGGATCCACTAGCCAACTTTGTGTTACGCGAATTGCGGTTTAATTTATGGGTTTTTAAATAAAACGTTTCGAGCAATAATCAGTTCTCTATCTGTTGTTGTGTGTTCTTTCATTGATAACGTTCAGCTCAAAAAAAAAAAAGAGACTACAGCATCCAAGTTGTGATTGAATTTAATGCTTCTCACATTACACGCAACACTTCTGCGAATGTCGGCGAATCTTATGGGATTTTTACCTTTAGATTCAGTACTTGGGCAATTTTCGATACGCAGCCAGGTAATGAATTTTATTTGAAAGTATGTTTTTTCTGATTGTTCAATATTTGCGCTCTAAGTTTACTACACAGAGGATCACAAAAGTACCGTTTTTACTTAGAAAATTCGCGCGGCCGTTTGAATGGGTTAAGAGCTACAAACTCCGATAGTTTAGCTCGAATGACGGACATTGAAAGGAGCAGAAATCAATCATCAAAGGACTATGAATAACATTCTAATGACTTTTCACAGCCCGTGGGCAAAAGTCGATCTCGCAAATATCCACAAAGTTTTAAAAAAAAAAACATAATGCCCTTTATTTACAACTTCTTTAATTCATCTTGAATAATTAAAAAAGCAACGCACGCATGCGCATTCTGTTTTTGGCTAAGCGTTCCTCGGCTACGTCACCGAAGTGAATTGACCGAGAGGGCCTGGGAAAACGCCGTACAGGGACTAGGCAGGCGAGAACTGAGGAGCTGCAAAAGTAAATGCTATTCGCAGTAAGATCACCTGAGTGGATTTTATTCGAGATACTCTTGAAAATTCACGTGCGACAAATGAGTCGCATGACACGCTTCGTACAACTGCTTGGTAGGTCTAACCCTCCAAGACCCTCCAAGTGAGAAGAAACTTAATGGTGGCGGCCAGGTGATGAAAGCACGTGGTTTTTAAATGATGGAATTGAACTTGTGTAGGGATATCACCAGTTTCTTCATGCATTCGCGTCTTGATCGCCTTCTGAGGTAGCGAAAAACACGCACTGAGCGATACGGATCCCGCGAGGAGATGCCAAATTCGTATCTTTCACTCGCCCAATTATAACTTGTGAAAACTCAAGAGTCCATTGTGATCTCTCAGTATGTCATTTTTATGGCCAGTATTGTAAGTCGAACTTTCTATTGCTGAAAATTAAAAAAAATTGAACACCTGCTTCATAACTCAAAAGAATATATAACATATTCACTTTGTGTATGATAATATAGCGTGTTCATTTTCCACTTGAGCACTTCCGAAGAAACAATTTCCCGTTTTAAGACACGCACTTTAGATGCTAATACACCATCTGTCGTCATGACAAAACAACATGTCCAATTCAGCAACTCACGCGATGGACTGCTATTTTACAAGAAGGCCTGTCGATGTCTTGATGAATTTGCCTACGATAATATAATTTGCATCAATACAGGCACGAGGGGCACTTGAAAAGCGTATTATTGATACTGGAGGATCTTAGACAGCCCGGTTTTGAGGAAGAGCAATTTTAACGCGTTCGAAACGCCTTTTATGTCTCCTTGCGTAAGTGCATGTTATCTAGAAGCCCGATGTAGAAGAGTGAGTTAAATAACGTTGTACTGAACGAGATCACCATCATCATGCACAGTTGCTTACCCGGGAAAAAGATGCCTTCGTGCAACAAAACGGTAGAGAAGAGGTTGGAAAAGGACAGAAAAGAAGAATATCATGAAAGGGTAAGTATAATCGCAGAGGCTATTCTTGAACTAGAACCTTCGTATCGTTAGTACGCACGGCTGGTTGAAATCTGTAGCTGAAATATTCAAAACTTTTGTAATATCATGAGTAGCCTCAATATTTCGGAAACCCAACCTGGGGCGTTTTTCCTGGCGACAAAGAAGATTTTAGCTACTTATTTTAAATCTATCTTTAGGTCAAGAGATTTATTTACTCACAAAACAAAAGTAAATATCTGGGTCAATAATGAATATAACAACAACCAATTATGAGTACGTATTTGATCTTAACTGCAAGTCCGTGTAGTCGCACTTAAACGGACTCGCACCATCATTCTCTAGCGTGCATGTACAGTCGTTATAATTCTCCAAAAATACAAGTTCATTTCCTGCATGCCAAGTAAACAGCGAACCTTATAACGATGGCCACTAATTTGGGCCAAGATCAGGCCGGGCTCAGTTCATATCAAATCAGGAATTTTTTCATTACGATATACATTATAAGTGACCACAACAATTTTAAGAGCTTGCATGGATTTTGTTTTTCAAAATTATGTTCTTTTTATTATCTGAGGAAGAAATTCTGTTTGGAGAACTATGCATCAAATCAAATCAATACTCCCGTCTAAATGCTCTTCAATTTGCAGGGAACTAGTTATACTAACTCTTGCCATGTTTTTCCTCCTTATTATGTAATAATTTATATCAATATACCTAGCCTCAGTATAGTATCCGTAGAATAGTAATATCCATGATACACAGTAATTACAGTAAGTCGTACCCAGAAAAACTCTAACATTTATTGCCCGTTTACCGGAAATTGATAATTTTGTTGTTTTTCTGAGCTGGGCTAAAACACTGCTGACTAAGCTATATCTAGTGGAAGCGTTTTTATTGACCGGAAAATGTAATATGATTGAATATTTAGGGACTTAGAATGCTAGAAACCGGCTAAACATGTCTTGCAGAGCCAGAGATATACTGAAACGCTACACTGGGTTCCAGAGGATATTTTTTGTTTATATCGATACTGATAGTTCCCGGAGAAGCCGCGTCAACGATCAGTCGCGAACAGGCGCGAAACGGCGAGAGAAAAAAAATTGCATGTTTAAACCGTAAGTGTTTTCAGAACGGACCTCTGGAGCCAGGGTGCTGAAACGCATAAACCTGATAATTTCTTTTTTCAGAATTCATTTGAATCAGACCCTTTTTGGGTGAATTAATACACTAAATTAGCAGATCTGCGCATTTGTTTCATTACTTATCTGCTTTTCTGAATCGCACTTTTTAAAAATTTTCTTTCTTAACTTGCTGGGCTTGAAGCAATTATGTCCTAGTACGCAGGCGCCCGGGCCACACTCAGCGCAATGTGGGTAACGCAACAGTGGTCACGTATGTATTGGGCCTTTGCCGTACGTGTAACAATAAAAGTGAATTTCAGAATATAATAGATTGCATTTCGGTTAGCTATCCGGCGAGCTCATTTAACTAGACAACGATAATTACTGGGTATCTGTCCATTTTAGTAAATATTTGACCCCGGTTATGACTCCACTCGGTTAATTCCCAGTCCTAATCGAGTTTCTAAGCGGATCTGTTTCCTCGAGACGAAACTGCTCGAGAGGGCTTTGATTTGAATTTGAATAACAAAGACAATTCCCACTTCGTCGCTAAAACAATCATGATAACAAACCAAAAGACTGTTTTCGTGTCATTTCCTATTTTGCTCATGTGAAGAATTATTGTTAAAGGCGAAGATAAAGACGACCTAACACGTTGGTCAGCAGTTTCGGATCATCGTCCGGTCGATTGTCAACATATAACCTCCAGATTTGCGGTAAATATTTGACGATCGAAGAAATATAAACACAAAACTCTTGATGAGCAAACAGTAGAAACAAGAGATGAGTGGCGGTATACGAAGCAATCCTATCGAACGAAGATTCAGAAGGCGACAAACTGAAGATTATCATCAACGGGTATGTAGAAATCGTTCGTGCGATCTTTACAAAAACGGTTTGAGTGTCGGTTACAGTCGATGTTTTTAATTCAGTTAATAGTAATCACAGCTGTAAACCATTGCGTTTTTGAATTCGCTTCTACCTTTACGTAACTGTTAGTTAACTGAATGACATCGATCGTGTACTTGTTTTACTTCGTCTCGGCGAGGCGCAAACTATGATCTTTCGATATAAACATACTGTAGATCGAAGTGAATTTTAATACGGCGCACTGGCGTGAACGTCCTACATGTAGATCTCATATCGAGCTTGTATACTGTTGTATATGAAACCAATATAATTGATTGGAACAGTTGTAAGAAAAAAAGACCAGACGGCGTTTTGCCAGGTTAAATGATATCAAATCAATTTAAGTGGTCGTCCTTCATACATGCAATATCATCCAGCAGATTTTTTAATGCACTTGCTTCCGTATTTGGTGCCTGTCAAATAGTAAAAACATTATTGATATTAGTATGTATTTATATAGGATCAATTTATATCCGCGAGGGAAATGTGTAAGAGTAGAGACATTTTAAAAACCCTTGACTGAGGTATATTTTCACCTCATCTGTTAAATATTTACATAATTTTAATTTACTTTCTGTCATGGCAACAAAACGAATTTGGAAAACGAGTTTGTTGCTCCAAATTACGCTCAACTCTATAATCTTTGTAATTTGATGTACTTGTTAATTTTAGCTGCAAAATGTCAAGCCATTCCTTGATATTACACCACCAAAAGAACATCAACACCTTCAGTTATCTGTAAAAAAGCTACAGGTAAGGCACTTTAATATTTTGTTAGCGGAAATGTCTTAATAACACATTGCCCAATATTCAGAAATGTACTTGCCTTTTTATTACATAAGACTGAGAAAGAGAAATACAGTATAACTGGAATATATACTTTAACTGAGCAGAACTTTAACGAATTATTATTTTTTTTTGCGTCCTAACCTAAGCGATGAAGATATCATTGAGGCCTATGCCCAGAGCATCTACCATGACAGAGTTTTCTAACAAATTCAGGCAAGTTCTAGAAGTATCTGAATTTCTTCTGAGTCTATTTTTAATTGTTCCACAGATGCAGCAGGAAAGACAGGCTGCCATTGATCGACAGAATGAAGTGATTCTTTCAGCACTGATGAAAATCAAACAGTCACCTGCCAGAGTAGACCATTGGAAAAAGGACTGGAAACCAAGGTTTGTTAATTAATTAAATGTTACAGAACTATGGACTGACCGACTCACAAGTGACTGTGACTTTGAACGTCTGACTGACGGACTGATTTAACAACAGACTGTTGACTGATTGACTCACTGAGTGAGCGGCTGACTGGTAACACGCCGGCTGATGTTCTTAGGGCATCGACGTCACGCGCTCCTTCGTTGCGGTTCTGGTTGCGGTTAGAGAGAAGGGCTGGGGGGGGGGGGGGGGGTGGCTGCATGAGGAGCCAAAAGAACGTCTGCGTGGGAGGCTACAGCTGACTGACTGATCGAACGATGGACTAAAGGCAGACTGGCTAGCTTATTGAACGACGTATATACTGCAGGCTGGCGGACTGAATGCTCATTGTTGAACGAAGTACAGCAGGCTGACTGGCTAACTGATTTTACAAAGTACCACAGGCTGGAATGACTAGGGAGCTTCAGCCTAGTAGCATTGACGACGGCGACGGCAGAGAAATAGTCACTTTTAAAAGGAATTTGTGTGTTTTTCAGTGGCCGTCTTTTCACTGAAAATGAATTCGCTGAAAATGTCAAATGAACGCGAATTTCCCTTCAGTTGATTTCTTGAGGATCTGTCGAACAATTAGGACCGCACTCAAATTTAGAAAGAGAAAGAAAAATTCATCGTTGGGTGTTTACGTCCTGCATAAAACGTGAAATAAGGCATTTTCGCGTCGTAGTCTTGTAGGGACGGCAAAGAAATGTTCAAAAACATGTCATGCACATGCAAAGTTGTTGTTTCGCTCTTCAAACCTATTGCTTTTTTCCGTTCTCGTTGCTGTCGCCGACGTCGTTGCTAAAGACGGAGTGCAGCCTGACTAACTGACTGACTTCTGCTGCTTGGACGATTGTGTCCGCAGGTTGACTTGCTCACTGATTGAACGACGGAAAGAAGGCCAACCAGTGGCTTAGTGACTGTGTTTAACTCAGTGACTTACTGCAGGTCTGACATGTTTTCGACCAAGGACCCGTTCACCTTGCTGCGTTTTCGTTTAAAAACGGGTACGTTTAGATGCGTTTAGACCTTACTTCCACGTCACACTAATACGCTGACCATTTTATCGAAAACCTGTCGATTTGAAACGCTCTTGAAAGTGGATCAAAACCAGAACGCATACATATCGTATTAGATTGAACGGTCGAAAAAATTAAATGTAACTCGAAAATTCCCCACCCACGCGCGACTTAACTGTTCTAATGGTCCGCCCCTAAATGAATGAGTGATGATTTTAACCGTTTAAACCCTAATATCAAAATTGAGATTCTCATTTACTGGCCTATACTTTTTCAATAGAAGTAGTGGGGAGAATTTGTTGTAATATCAATTAGACTCATCTTCGTTGATCATGCATTCAATTCTCATGTCCACTCTGTTTTACAAAGCATTGGTATTACAAGGAGAAATTTGATGCTGACCACTCTTAGGGCTGAAAGGGTTAAACAAAGATTGATTGTGTAGGTGATTTACGTTTCTCTCCGACTCCGGCAGAGATTGACCAGAATGGCATGAGACATTCGGCATGGTTTTAAAATGTATCGCCCCATATAAGAGAATCCATTCTGGATTCCGAGCCGTGGATTCTGGATTCTTTGTCAATGGAACTTAGATTCCGGAGTCGAATCGTTGGTGAAATTTCTTGAGCTGGATTCCGGATTCCAAAGCCCGGGATTCCAGATTCCAGAAGCAAAACTTCGTCACATTCCGGTTTTCACAAGCAACATTTTGTGGATTCCGGAATCCGTATTCCCTTACGTGGGGCGAAATGTGGCTACAAGACTTACCTGACCGAAAATTAAAAGCGGGTTTTGTTTCTCTTTTAGCGATGATAGGTTGAAACGATTCAGAGAGAGAAAGCAGAGAAGGATACGAGTGGAAAATCAGGTTTGCACAGACACATTTTGAATAGTGATTTACGTCTTCAAAATGCATACTGAAATAACGGATCACGTGTCATTGATTGCCCATGTAACGGATGCCAGCCATCACTGGGTGCGCACGCAACAGCATAGGGTTTAACCATATTGTAACGCTCTTGACTTTTGATTGATCTTAATTTTGTGGATTAGCCTGCGTATACAGCTGTCTCTCATCGCTCCCCGCCCTCTACGCTACTCAGTAGTAGCGGTTCAACCCGATATATCTAGTGTCAATTGTTTGAACTGTTTTCGACATTACGACTTAACGGATAAATACATATCGTTCTGCTGGATAAAATGTTATAATAAACCTTATTGTGAAATCGCTGAAGATGTTGACTTAGCGAGTCTGAGAGAATTTGTAGCGGCCTTCCTGTTGCAACTCTTTAAGCGGTCTTTGTCTCTTCCCCATAGGGTCCCAGAAGGCTGCTGTGTTAGTGCACAATTAGAAAGCATGATCCGTTTCTTCTCCTAGAGGCCATTTCACCGAGTGCTGCAAAAGAAGTCTCTGTGCCGAAGTAGAGAGGAGTTATGCTTTCCACACAAAGTACTACCACGGCGGCTTTCTGGGCTATGATACTCTATGGAGACCGTTTGTGGCTTTATTTAATGTCTTGATTGTATAATTGCCTTGTAACTTTGTCTCCTACTTCCACTTTGCAGAAACAACAGGAAAGACTAAGAAACATTCAGCCGTACTATGACGTTGATGAGTGGGTGAGTTTTATTTGTACTTACTTTTTCTGTCGTGACACGACTATTTACTTTGTAACCGTGACTTTGAGTAGAGAGTGATACTGAAAGTTCGGTATTGCTACAAAGAGAACTTTCAAATTCGGACCAGTAGCGTTCATTTATGAGTACGCGTTGCATGGAACATTTTAAAACATTGACAAAACCTCTTTACAGAAACTTGGCGCTTTACTTTTCTCTTAATTTAGGTCTCTAAGTGGACAGTTTGACTTTAGACTTACAGCATAAATCGTGTTTAACTAAAAGCTGGTAGAAAAAGAATGTAGCTCTTGACTAGTTATCTTTACAGGAAAAGAGGTTGTGCTGTAATGATCTCTTAAACCGATCATTTATAATCGCCTTACTCGAACAATAAGTGCGTTAGTGTTGCAAGCGTTCGTAAGGCGGTACCAGCTGAGTTTCTTTCATACTTGTCAGGCCAGGTTCGCTACTGGGGGCCAGATATGGCCTAACAAGTTCTTGACTTTCAAGTTGCAATTTTTTTTAGGAAAAAGATTTCAAAAAGCACCAGTACTATTTGTGGATGTTAGATGGAGGAACAAAAGACTACGAGGAAATTGAAGATGAAGACGAAGAGGTACTTTAAAGCGTTCATTTTTAAACATTTTTCATAAAGCAAAAGCCAAGACTTTGGCTAACGAATCACAACAGACGTGGACAAACCAGTTCAGATCTTGGTTGAGCAAAAACACTGCTTATGGCCCGATAATTAACTTTCGCGGAAAGCTGTATGAAGTTAATGTTGGTACTTGTGTTTACGTGTAAGGTAGAGGTTTGGATAGTTTTACATTGAAAACAAAACAAAATAGGCGGGTGTGTTAACTAGGACACGTGCTTTTATTCTTTAGATTTGGATTTGAATATTTCGGATTTCGGGCCCGAAAACTAACAGGGACTTTCGAGAAACGGGTCCTTGTCATTTGACCAAGCGCCCGTAAACACTTCAACTAAGTCACTTCTTCTGACTAGCTTATTTGGGAGCTTTAGCAACCAAAACGGCTCTATGGCAACGACAGCAACGTAGCCTGCGTAGCGAGCGTTTCCGTGCGAGTTCGTCAAGAAAGTCGGGACGCGAGCTATTCTCCAACTTTCGCGCAATAACTCGTTCGGAAACGCTTGCCACACAGGCTAACAGCAACTAAACACTTCTTGGTTCACAGTGAGCATTTTTTTTTTCAATCTCTGCCACTGGTTACGATCCTTGAGAATTCAATTATGAGAATTGCGCTTAAATTTATCAAAACTGAGCGAGCTGGAATAATCGCAATAATGTTAAAAGAACACAGATTTTGTTACATGACAACTGACACTTTTGCTCAGTTCCGTTTTGGATATGGCTCAGTATTTCATGTCCCTATTAGCTGTGTATGAGCATGTTTTGACGCAAAGAGGTATTTGTCAACAAAGGTGTTTTTAATAAGAAGTTTCGCCAGAGAGTTGAGCTTGGTTTTTCTTTCAGTTCGGCCGATATAGCTTTTATAACATAATACATTGGGTGTTGAAATTTATAGGAAGAAGAAAGCGACGAAGACAGACTTCCTCCAGTTGTAAGTACCAAATTTCAAACTGCCTCAGTTGTAAATTTAGTTACTACGCTTTTCAAAAAACTGAAAAGCGAATTGTGAGGTTCAAAAACCAACTGACGCTGGAGATTTTCGCTGTCGTCAATTATCTTAGCGGATCTCTTAGGAAACAGAAGTTTACTTCAGCGGGTTGAAAAGGTCATGCTTTGTGATTTGATTGGTGGATTTCGATCCATTTTGTGTGTTCCTGTGTGTCAGGATTCTTTGCTTGTGGTCATAATTATAATTTAAGGCAGCGAAAAACGCAATTGTAAAGGCGACTTTTGAACTTCAGAGTTCGCGTGTTTGTGAAAAGCGTGGTAAAGCCGTCCTCACAAATACGCCCCAGTCACGGACACCTTCCTTTCATGTCATGCGAAGCGTCATGTATGAACAAAGCGTTAGTTCCCACCGAAGGAAAACGCTCTTGTCCTTATCAACCAACACGGTCGCCGTCACGTCAGCTGCAAGGCAGCGATACTGTCAACTACGCTCTTAATCATTTTCCTGCTAAGAATGGGCCTGATCTGCGGTTATTATACTGTCAAATGCATGAATTTGAACACCCGGTGCAAAGTGATTGGCGGTATTCCTAACGTTTTCACTAATCTTTCTGGAACCAAGGAGACTGCCTCCAGCTATTAGAGGAGATTCATCCCTACATGTATGTAAAATGAACCCACCTAGATCGTTCATTATCCTGTTGTTTACGGTCGCTTTCGTCCTGATTTCAGCCCAACTCCAGCCCTAGTCCAGATGGCGAAAAAGACACCGCGAAGAAGAAGAAAGAGGAATCTGTGAAGCTGCCTCCTATTGATGGCAAAAAGAAGAAAGAAGGCAGTAAGAAGAAAGACGAGTATCCTGAACATGTTGTTATTATGGACGCCGAGGACATAAACAAAGCAGTTGAAGGTGCTTACGGATAATATTATTAATTCAGTTTTTGTCCCTTAACGTCTTCTTATGTGTAATACAGGTCGAAAGTATTTACTTGATTAGGGGTGATAGTAGCGAAACTGCACCTCACCCTCCCTCCCAAACTATCATCAAACTGCCATCTCATTGCAGATTCACAATCTTGCATTTTTGAAAAATTGACTGCGTTGTTGTAAAATCGTTAAGATAATTATTAACATTTTTAGTTCCTTTAATTATTGTTCCTTAGAAAATGACAAGGCAAAGATCCTCGAAATCCTGGGAAGAGTGTCTGAAAAGAAGAAGTTGGATAAATTAAAACAGAAATACAAAGAACTTTACGACAAGGTCAGGAAAATTACTGAAACTCAATCTTATATCGTTAGAAACTTGGTTGATGGACTAACACAAACAATTCGGTTAAGAAATTTGTTTGTATTGTTAGGTGATGGGATGTCTGCTGCTCCCTCGTTGTCAACTAATGAAGCAGCTGGTTCGTTTGACCGTCTTTCATTTTCTTTATACCAAACAGGATTTAATGGAAGACGTCAAAGCTAAACTTGACGAAGAGATGCAGGACACATTAGACTCGCTTGGATGTGGAGCGGAAGTGGATGCCACTAAACTATACGAGGCGATGAAAGTAAGACTGTTTCTCTTAACTTGATGAAACTTTGGGTGTATTTAGCTGTTAAAAGATAAAGGTAAAGAGTCCTTACTTTAAGTCGGTAGCACGAAAATTAACAGTTATCTGACCATGAAAAAAAAAACAGAGGCAGACGGTGCGCTCATCCCCTCCCCCCCCCCCCCCCCCCCCCCTTCCCTCCTCTCTCCATCAGTGCTCCGTTTTACGGGTATTTGAAGTTACTTAACGCTACACAGAGAAGAAAGAAGTCGAAAGAAAGATTTGAGTTCACACCTGGGAATCACACTGCGCACTAACGAACTTTACTAATCCTTCCTCCTGTTCATTTCCTGGAGACACTGTCTAAAGTCGTTAGCCAAATCTTTGTACCTTTCAGGGAATAGGCACCGACGAAGACATATTGATCGAAATTTTGTGTACAAGAACAAATTCGGTAAGTTGAAAGCTAAGTGGCTACTCTTTATTATCATGGGGCAGAAAAATGCTCTGTTCAGTTTACAGTGGAAGTGTAATTAGCTGCTCTCGCTTACAGTTTACAGGCAATACCCTCAATAACTTGAACCAAATAACACAAATACAACGACACAGGATTAAAACCCCCAACTTGCATGAGTCAACGAGATGGCTATTTAAAAGATGACCGAGGATTTGAATTTACCACAGCTCCAGCGAGTAGACTGAGCGAAACTTGAACTCAGGACCGCTGGGTGGCGACTTCGACGTGCTGATTTCTCAACCACGCTACCTCTTTTTGCAGGAGCAACAAATAGCCAAATTATTTTTAATTTTATTGACTTTCTTACGTAAGCTAATCTCAAGCATTTTTGCCAGCATTTTAACTGCTTTTCTCCGTTTCCAGGAACTTCACGATATTCGAGCTGCTTACAGCAAAAGTAAGACTTTTTACGTATGTTACATATATTTTAAGAGCCAGTGACATAAAGGGTCCTTGTACTGACTCTTTTTCTGTTTCTGTTTGTGGCAGAATACGAGAATTCACTGGAGACGGACCTAAAAGGAGACACGAGTGGCGACCTTGAGACTTTACTAGTGGAGCTCAGTAAGGTAGTGATCACCCTTATAATGGCTTTTATAATGGCTTTTATGTTACTAGCTTGTGCAAGACAGAAAACGTTCTGTTTAACCGGCCCGCTTTAATTCATTATGTGTATGAAAAATATAGAATCTTGACTGAATTCATTATAATTTTCTTTTTCGAAGACTAAACATTTTCAATTGTCATAATAAGTCACTGAAATCATTGAACACAGGAGGTAAAATGTACGTGTTTGTTTTGTTTCTTATTTTGATTTTGATTTTTTTTTTTTGCGTCTCGTTGCCATTAAGAAGAGAATAGTCTATGTAGATTATATTGGAAGCTGTATTAGACCGGGCATACTGTATGTCCTCGAATAATAGCCGCACTGTAATTTTCAGGGAGTTATAATAACTCCTCTAGTGGGGCTAATTTAACTCCTTACAGTGGAGTTATTTTTCGTGGAGTTATTTTAACTCCAAAAAGGAGTTTAAAGAACTCTTTTTCAGGAGTAAAAGTGACCACAGATTTTGAGGAGTTAAAATAACCCCAAAAAAGGAGTTATCCTGTACCTAAAATTTTTACTCCACTTTCAGAGTTAAATTAACTCCAAAAAGAGTGAAAACAACCCCTGTAAGGAATACAAGTAACCCCATTTCGGAGTAATTTTAACTCCAAGACTGGGAGTAAAAAGAACTCTTTTTCAGGAGTAAAAATGACCCCAAATTCGGAGTTAAATTAGGAGTTAAAATAACCCCAAAAAAGGGGTTATCCTGTACCTAAAATTTTTACTCCATTTTTGGAGTTATAATAACTCCCTAAAAATTACGGTGCGGGGGCGATTATTTCTTTTTTCGCGCAAAAAGGGGGCAATTATTTCAAATATTACCAACTGGAAGTTGTTCCCTAAATATTTTGTTTTATTTTCCCTTTAAATCAAAAAATAATCATGTCAAATAAACTGAACACGGGCTTTTTAAGTGGTCCAAATTTAGTTCCTTGATTAATATTCAGAGCTTGAATCGTCACTGATCAGTTTTGCTGAATCTCATTGCACTTCAACTTGACAGGGAGGGGATAAAAGGAAGAGAAGATGGAGAGAGGGGCGGGAAGGGGCGATTATTCGAGGGAGGCGATTATTTAAAGTATTTTCGTCAAAGGGGGGCGATTATTCAAAGGACGCGATTAATCGAGGGACGGCTATTATTCCAGGAAATACGGTAGCTATTACACTACAGCCTGCTACAGTATCATATGTCGTAGTTAATGGCAGCATTACAAAAACAGTAACTGGTCATGGCTTCTCTCATTTCATTCAACAGATCTTTTTATAACGTACGTTCTTCTTAATCGGTTTATAAGACTTAAATATAATTTAATTTGCAAAGAATAGCAAACGAGAGAACCTGTTTGTTTCACTCAATTTTAATGTTAGGGTCAGAGAGATGAATCTACGAAGGTTGACAAGGAAATGGCTAAGGCAGATGCAAAAGAAATTATGGAGGTAGTTTAACGCTCTTTGCTTGTTACTTAATGGCGGAGGTATTTTCTTTTTCTCTCGATCGAAAAACACGTGAAAATGTAATCAACGCAATTTGAACATTTAAAATTTGTTCAAATAATGAACATCAGTGAAATACGTGCGTAGGGCTTAGGTACTATTCGTCGAGAACACCACTAAAGTGATTAAAGTGCACTTTAATGAGCCAATGACTTTCACAAGGCTGGATCTTTTTTCGCCGGTTTTTGTCGTGGGAAGCAACCAGTTGTATAGCTACTTGACTCCCCATAGTTGTTAACTGAATGAAACATACGTTAATCACATGGCTACCCCCAGCTGTATTTGTACCTGTACTAGTCTTTTTTTTTTATACACTTATTTAATAAGTAGTTCTTTGAGAATCGACGACCGGAAACGAGACGTCTGCTCTCGCAGGCTAAGTGAGCCAATGTCAAGTAAAGCCGTTCTTCGTGTAAAAATGGTACGGCTAAGGCCTAACAATTACCCCTCGATCCCAAGACTAATACGTTATGTAAAGACCAACAGTGTTAACTAAATTGTGAGGTGGTTGTAATTAATATGGTGTTAGATGAGGAGAAGAGTATATGGTCGAGTATCAGGCCGCATATTGGAAGGTTAACAAGTTGACAATTCCATTACATAACTCTAATCTGGTTATTCTCTACCAGGCTGGTGTGGCCAGTTGGGGAACTGACGAAGGCAAGTTCATTCGCATATTCACTCAAAGAAGCAGACCACAACTTGCTGCAACATTCCCGGAATACAAGGCAGTAAGTTTTAAACTAAGGACAACTTTAAATTCACGGGGAGAATGGGGAAATTTGGATGGTGTTAATGTAACCAATTTGAAATTAATTTTTCCGCATTCCGAGTACACGCAAGTGCTCTCCGCTTAGCACAAAGTAATTCCTGTTCTCTTGCTGTTTGTCAGTTAACCAAAAAGGATATCGCAGAATCAATCGACAGCGAAATGGATGGGGACCTACAGAAAGCCTTTCTTACGTTAGGTAAGTATCCATAAGAAAGGCTTCCTACTTCCTCCTCTCATTGTATGAAAGGGGTTTGCACGGATCATGAAGAAAAGTCATGAAATTTAAGAATTTCATTTTCTAGACCTGGAAAATATAGAATTTAACTGTCGATCATGGAAATTCACGGAAAATTGAAGTTATGTTTGGTAGATTTAGTTACCTTGCAGATGTCAAACATGGAAAGAAAAAAAGTAAGCTGGAGACAAAAAATTAATCAGGGTGAACGGCACGTGCTTTGGTGGACACCAGACTTTGTGTCTGTTGAACTGAGTTAGGTAAAAATCTCCAAAGACAAGAAAAGTTTTGAAAATTTTGAATGTGACCGTTAACCTAAGGCACTGGAAACCTGGAAAAGTTCCTTGAAAAAATAATTGAAAGTCGTGGAATTTGAAGAGCCCAAAAGAGTACGAATCTTAGTGTACAAATAGACCTTGTTCACTTCAGTTTTGTTGCCCCAATGTACATTGTTCAAGTATTCTCGTTAAAAATATATTCTTCCTTTTTACCATTAATTATTACATTTTTCTTCATCAGTAAAATGCGTGCGGGATCCAACTAGCTTTCATTCGGACAAACTACACAAGGCCCTACAAGACGGTGACACAAAAACTGTGGCACGGATCATTCTCAACAAAAATAAGGTAAATATTAGGCTTGCCAATATCTCTTGCTTCCTTCTCTTTTGCGATTACTTATTGCTTGTAGTAAAGCAGCTTTTTTCTTCTCTTATAAGACGTTGATTAAAACCCGTAGGTAGCAACATTTTATCTTAAAATAGCTGGTTATTTGTAGCTGCTGCGCAACGAACAGTTCCTTCAATCCGCTGACTATTTCCTTTGTTGTCTCAGGCGCAGATTGATGAGCTTTTGGCAGCATATAAGAAAGCTCACAAAGTAGAACTTGCAGATGAAATTGACAAGAAATGCAAAGGAGACTTAAAGGCGCTTTTACTTGCCAAGCTAGGAAAAAATGGTGAGTTTCAAAACCGTTACTGTTGGACTGTTAGGGCGCATGCGGGTTCCGCGTTTATCTCCTGATAAGAGAGACTGTAAACTAGTCAGGATTCTAGTTGGTGTTGTTGGGCCTTTCGCCCGAACTACGTAGTTGTATGCGTTTCCCTTTCTTTTTGAAGTCCAAGCCCCCAGGAATAACGTGTATGTTAAAGTCTGAGGGTTTTACACCCAGACGCCCATTAGTGGGCTATTCTCTTTCTAAGTCACTTGATAACAGCTTCGAATTTCGAGAGTTAGACCTCGATTAATTCAATCAGGTGCCTGAATTATGTCGAATCACACTCAAGAATGACGAGATCAGGTTATGTATTCAGTCGACCCTCTCTGTCTCTCCCTTTACAACGGTCCCCTCGGAAACAGAGGTTGATAATTGGCTGTTCTGAGAAAGTGGCCTTTAGTAGTGAGGTGCTCCAAGCAGATGTTCGATTCTACACTTGCATGCATGTTACCGAAAAAATTAATCATGCAACCTATAATCGAGTTAAGAAATATCGCTAGTATACGCCCTCTTGCGACTCATTAATTTTGTTTGTTTGTTTGTTTGTTTTTTTTTTTTTGTTTCACTCAGGTAAAGGGAAAGAAAAGGCCAAGAAGCAGCAGAAGGTAAATATGATTTGTTGTACATGTAGCTGTCTTTTGTTTGTTTGTTTTTTTCCTTTTTTTGTGCGCTTTCACTGACCGATTTGTTTTCCAGCCTGCAGAGAAACCCGCTGACAGGGCCAAGAAAGACGCAGCGAAAGATAAGGCGAAAACCAAACCTTCAGCAGCAACTCAGGAGAACAAGAAGACAGATAAAAATGCAGAAAAGAAAGCAAAAGAAAAGGAAGCTGCCCTTGAAAAGGACGCTGACGAACTGCATAAGGCAATTGAAGGTAGGTATGTTTTTCTTCATTGCATAACGAGAACCACTTTTTGTTGGAAATTTGGACACCGAGTTTGCTCATCAATTGTTCGTCAACCTGCAAGCTGATGACTGAAGGTGCAGATTACTTCCGTCATATCAGATTGGTTTTCTTCAACTACCTTCAACTGACATTAATTGTCGATCGAAGTCATTTGTACTAACTTTCTCAGATAGCACACAACGCTTTAATTTAGTGTTGTCTTTAGTTCCTCTCGTATTGGGCTGAATTATTTTTCATGTTGAAATTAATAGCAATTCTGTTCTTCATAGGTGAAAACAAGGCCCAGATTGTGGATATTCTCGCGAAAAACTCTGCGAATAAGTCAAAGCTACAGAAGCTTCAAGACAAGTACAAGAAAAAACACGATAAGGTAGCGGTAGCGGTTTTCTTTATTTCTTACCCCTCTCTGTTGATCGCGTTGCATTATGCCGTCGATTTCTTTGGCACTCAAACAATTTTAAGCGTTGAAAAACTTGAAATGTTAAAATTTTATCGCCACTCTTTTTAGAAAACTTCGAGTTTTATTTTACAGTTGTGAGTTGGATCACTGTTTCGCTTTGTCACGTGATCTCCAGTAAAGAAAGCACCAGATTGATTAAGAGAACGTAGCGGAACTAAGATTATATAATTTCGATTTTTTTCTTTGTGAAATTCCATATGCAATTTATACCTTGAAATTCACAGTATTTAAACATTTTTGTAATGAGGCATGATTTTGTTTATGTTGGCATTTTTGCCATAAAATAATAAAGGGTTTTTATTTACAGGATTTACTTGAAGCCATCAAACCTATACTAGATGAAGATTTACAAGAAGCTGTTGAATCTCTGTTAATGGAGAATGTAGAACATGACGCCAAGAGTCTCTATATGGCAACGAAGGTGATGTAGACTCTGTGCCATGTATTGAAAGTTACGCATTCGCGTTTCTAGCTATGTTGACGTCAACGAAGACGTGACATAGTTTGCCTAGCAGCTGCATGGGCCGAATTTATACTACAGATGAATTATCCCTCTAAGACGAATTATCCATCTGAGATGGATAAATCGTCTAGATATAAATTCAGTGTCAGAGACGAATTTTGGCCCCAAATTCGTCTGCACTTGATTCGTGAAGAAAGGGAAGAATTCGAGACGAATTTGAGGCCAAAATTCGTCTAAACACTGAATTTATATCTAGACGATTTGTCCGTCTCAGACGGATAACTCGTCTGTAGTATACATTCGGCCATCAAGGCTGGTTTTCCGCACTAGCGACGAATTCGGAGTTGGACTCGTAAGCGGAGTAGTAAGAGCGCCTATGACCAAGCGAAAATCAAAATCAAGTTTTGATATATATTGTAAGTGGTGCCATAAGCGCGACGGAATCGGAATCGTAAGAATCAGAATGTTTCCATTTTCTTCCGACTCCGTTTATGACTTTGTCGCTTACGATCTAGTGTCTGAAAACCAGTTTGTCGCGCCGCAACTATAAGCGGAAGAATAAACCAATCACAATGCTCCTTCCTACCCCTAATGATTGGTTCTTTTTTTTTCGCTCCCGATCTGCTTGCGACACGGACAACCCGGTTTGCGATGAAGTCGTAAGCGGACGTTTTTTGTTTTTTTTTTTATAGGTAATAGATTTAAAAAAGCTGTTCTCTCTGATTACGATTCGAAATCCGACTCTGTCACCACAGAAAATCAGCTTTCAGTTATTGTTTCGCTGAACTACAAGACGAAACACGTAAGCAGTACACGATGTAAACGAAAATGCTTAACTGATGTTTCAAATCATGTTCCTTTTTCAGGGACTGGGAACTGACGAAGATGCGCTGATCGAAATCCTTTGTACGAGAAGTAACCCTGTAAGTTTTCTTTGCGATTTCAACGTATTGTATTTGTGTTCGTTTTTGACCTTTCATTATTTTTTTTTTCGCCTCAGCGACTCAAAGAAATCAACTCAGCATACAGTAAAAGTAAGTGCTTAAATTTTATTTTCTAATATATTCTTAACGCTCGTTCTAACATTTACAATGTTTTCACATTTCCTGTTGAGAGATGTCAAGACCATACCTTGTGAATCAGTCTAAACCGTCCCTTTCTGAACATCAATTGATAATTATGTTTGTCAAAAAAGATGAAAAAAGATTAGGTAATAGAGAGCGGATCGGACGGTTTCAACGGATCGAAAACAGAATAAACATCTAGACAATGTTAAGGCAAGGTTCTTATCGATCTGTATAACGAGATTAAACTCTTCTCCCTGTGTCAATCGTGGAAGAGTGGAACGTAAGCTGCGTCGTAGACGTAATTTAACCTCGGTTAGTAACGTCTGCGAAGCAGCGCACAGGGTCCAGAGGAGATGCGTTTGTTGTTAGAACATCAAAACCCGTCGAAAACCTCTGAAAAAATGGGTTATTTTGATCGCGTTACAGTTTCGTTACACATTCTATAGACCGCAAACCAAGAGACTGAGGGCTCGCAAGATCGGCTTACAGTATAAAATACGGACTTGTCCTTTCTTTTACTTGGCACTTCGTGCCTCGGTCGCCCTTCGGGCGACGTGCCGTGCGCCAGCGAGGATATGGCTTGCGGTTATTGATTTTCAAAAGTCGATCTAGGTCAGATAAGAATCGAAGAAATCGTTTATAGTAGATTTATAAAGATTCCATTGGGCTAATTAATCGAGCTAAGCGACAGGTATAGACATTTTTCAAGGTGAGACTTCAAATAAGTAATTCATTTATTCACACGAAACTCCTCTGGACCCTGTGAGCAGCGCCGAGATCCTCGGTCTGGGACCCCAACGGATTAAACGACTTACCGGAAGTGCGTTTCGAATTTCCTTTCATCCTGAATGGCAAATCGATAATGGCTTTTTTAACAGACCAATCATGGCGCGTACTCAAATCCTGGTACACAGGTGGGGGCACAGAACAAGGATTTCGGGCGGGCCGGAAGCTCTAAGAACCGCTCACAAGATTGATTTAGAAAACAATAGATTGCCCTAACCCAAACAAAACTAACAATGAACCCCAACTCTGAAACAAAAGAGCTTCGTGCCAACAAAAACCTATCAAATTAGAGGTTCTAAAGAGGTTCTGGCCAACAGAGGATTTCGGCGCTGTTTCGCAGACGGACCTAACCAGAGTTTTATTTCGTCGGGTGTGCAGGCTAAGTGGAAAGTAGTAATAGTGAAACTTTATACGTGGTCTTTATTCATAAGATCACATTGTGAGGAGTTGAACATTCAAATGAACCTTTAAAGCAGTACTGCTGCGTAGCACTTGATGTTATGCTGTATGGATGAGACCATGATATTTCTTTCCCACAGTGTATGGGAACTCATTGGAAGAAGACTTGAAGGGCGACACGAGCGGTGATTTTGAGACCTTACTTGTAACTCTAAGTAAGGTTAGTGCGAACATGACGTCTTCAGCTGCTAACAGAACTATTCTTGTTTCATGTATTAACTAATGAAAATGAAACTAAGGCTACTTTTTGGCCGGTTGAAAATTCGTTTGTTTAGGTGTTCTGTCCAGACGGAACCACCCTAACCGTACGAAAATTTGAACGCTAATATCGAGGTCAAATTTTTGACCGGTACTGTCGAAAATTTGAACGGTAAGTTGTGAATACCATGTCCGGCTAAATTTTTGTTCGGCAACGGTGTAGTTGCCTAGATACTTGGCTACACAACTGGAAAAAAAGGAGGATTGCAAACAGAGAATTGCGAACATGGATTTACGAGTCCTGCTGTTACTCGCTTTGCTTGGAAATATTACGATTCGACAGTTCCATGAGAACGGCGCAAAAATATTGAACGGTTCCGTGTGAACAAAGTGTCCGGTCAACTTTTCCAAACGGTTTAAAATTCGACCAGTACCGCGTGGACGTAACATAACCCTTATTATGTTTTAGGGTCAGAGAGACGAATCTACCAAAGTAGACAAGGAACTGGCCAAAACTGATGCTAAGGAACTACATGAGGTAGAACATATTTTCAGTTTTTGTTTGCTTAATTTGGTTTTGTTTTGATATTACAGTAGCCCAGTGGTCAAAGCTAACCAATCTGATTACAGGAAGCCATTCAGAATTCTAAGATCAAACCACCAATTGGATTTACCACTTTTGGTTGAAATCCGTTGTTCGCTTCATGTGTTGCACCTTTCAATTAATTTGAGTAGGTTATTATTTTCAATAAATTGAAGAGCAAGTTACAGAGGTGAAACGGGGGATCATTATTACGAATAATAACCTACTGTACGATTTAATTCAGGCCACAATAATGACCAGCTCCTCGGCCTTCTTAAAAATTACAACCTCTCGCTACGCGCTCGGTCATCATTTTAAATATCTTGTACGTAATCAGCTGCATCCTCTGAGTTGTTTACGTTCCCTAATGCTAACAACTTTAGTCGTTCCTCGGGATACTTCTTAATAAACTAAAACTGCATTACTTCCTTGAAAATACTGTCATGTACCATTTGCGTAACGATGTACTGAAATCACTTCATTTCTCAGGCTGGTGTGGCGAGTTGGGGAACTGATGAAGGAAAGTTCATTCGTATCTTCACTCAAAGAAGCAGACCACAGCTGGCTGCAACGTTCCCGGAGTACAAGAAGGTGATTATTTTTGCAATCTAGATCCCATAAAGTCCAAAGCCAGTTATGTCGGTCAACAGTCAATTATGCCGTATTTCGCGGTGTGCAGTAGTGATCTCAGCTCATACAAGATTATTTTGAAAACAAAACTCAGATATTCAATGATCGGAGAAATAAATTTTGTATCTGATGCCGGGACATTTTTTTTCATCGAGTAAATAATGAGATAACAAAGCACATTTTATTTAGTCTCATTATAAATGACTCAATGCTTTTTGTTTGTTTGTTTGTTTTTTATTTCGTTTTTCAGCTAACCAATAAAGACATCACAGACTCAATTGATGCTGAAATGGATGGAGACCTACAAAAAGCTTTCATGACTTTAGGTGGGCGCAATATTTTTGTAATCCAATATTTTTGAACACAGAGATCACTTTCTCTTGTTCAACATTATGTGTAAAAAATACAATCAAAGCAAATTTTCCCTCACAATTGGAGGATCTTAAAGAATGGACGAAATCGCCAGTAAATTAACAAATTAAACAGAAATAAATTAAGCAACAGAACGGGAACGTCAGTTGACGAAGGGAAAGCGCGCGGAAAGGACCAGACGCGATTCTGGTGTCCAATTTGCCGCTCTGCCATTGGTCAAGCCAGTTGTTTGATTTGCGCGCGTTGACGTTCCCGTTCTATTGCTAAATTAATAATTTTAAGGAGCTATGTCACGAGCATATTTCAGTTTTAAGTCAATTCCGTGCTGACGTCATTAGTTAGTGTCTTTACTCATACTCAAAATGCTCCGTTAGAGATATGGAGAGGGTATCAAACAAACTTCATCATCAGGGAGCACTAACCATGATAATTATGGGGGTGATTTTTGCAGGCCTAGCGTTAAAACTTGAAAAAGTTGGCCCGAAATCAAATTTCAAATGCTTTGTTTTCGAATTTCAATCCATGTCCATCTTCGCCATTCGTTGAAAAAGACGACAGGAAACAGTCTTAATGCCCAAATATAGTCTGAAATAACAGTACACAATCATGATCATTTTTGGAATTCAATTGATGCGAAAAACGTTTTAAGCTTTTTAAAACGATAGCAAATTGGTAGAAGTAGCCCCTTTAAGACTAATATAATCAACATCGTGTTGTGTTGCAGTTAAATGCAGCCGTGATCAAACAAGTTTCCGCGTGGAGAAACTTCAAAAGGCTCTGAAAGAGGGAGACACAAAAGCTGTGGCAGCCGTTATCCTCACCAAAAATAAGGTAATTACCTATTTAACAGTTGCGTTTACTCTTTTTCAATCTTTAGATTAGGCGTTAGATTGTGGACAGAAAGAGTGACTTGACGCATCACGAGCGGACCCGATTTCGAGCATACTGGAACCAATGTTTCCTTTCCAGTCACAGACTATTCTTATTATGTCTGAAATTGCACGGAAACACAGCTTATTGGTTGAAATAAGATTGTGTGACAGTGCTCTAGGGCTTACTATCTCTTCATAAATCTGTTATATTCATGTGAAAGTTTGTGAATTTATTGGATGGGCAATTAGCACTGCGAATGACGGCCTACTATCTGACCGCTTGAAACAAGCTGTTGGTACGCACCCTCCTAAGATATTACATGAGTTCGTGTCTGACTGAGGTTTTTCATCCAAGGCGGAAATTGATGAACTTTCTGCCGCATACAAGAAGGCTCATAAAGTGGACCTTACAGACGAAGTTGATAAAAAATGTAAAGGCGATGTGAAAACCCTTATACTTGCCAAGCTTGGGCGAGGTGAGTCTTATCCGTAATAACATATTAACAGCAATAATAATAAACAAACCGATCTCTTTTCAGTATGCATTCTAAACGTCTTGCTTGTGCAATATATGACTACCGAGCGTCCACGTATAGAAATATTTCTTCTTAGGCGTCAAGTATCTTCTCTGAACACGGGAGACATGAAAGGAGCGATAGACTGTTCTTTGTCTTGGTTGTCTTTGCCCACACGTTTCAGACAGGTTAAAAGTTACAGCTTAGTGAATCGTTGGCTGTCTAACAAAGTCGTGTACATAGGTTAGACATGGGAAGCAATTTGTGATATTTGTGATAGTAATCCCTCTTTTTTTGTCAGCGTCCTCCTGAATAAAAGAAAGGGGTGGTGGCCGTTTGAAGAGGAACGACTGTGGTTCTGCAATGGAGGTCAAAATTACTTGGAACACTGTGAAAAAACCCTTCCAAGAAATTGGTACACAGAACTGACCGCTCATAATGACAACTACTTGATCGGCTTTAGCGGGATCATCCCTTCAACTTCCCCCCCCCCCCTCCCTTTCCCATCCCCCCAGCACTGCTGTGTGCCCAAAAAAAGACCCATTACTCGACTCGTTTTGTTGAAAAGTCAACATTGTTTGGGGTGAGAGTGGGGACGTCGCTAGTTTTACTGTTACTGTTGGAAAGGTCCCTACACTTTTAACCTCCATTATTTTAGTCACAGTTCTCATTCGCTTTAATTAGTTATGTCAACGCCCTTAAGTTAATGTGTTTGTCTGAATATTTTTATGTAGTATTCTTAAGACCCCTTTCAACCGTCCAACTTAACATGTGCGAATCTATAGCTGATGAGTAGTATCCTTATGGCCCGTTTCAAACGTCGAGCTTTACAAGTGACGAATTTAATGCTTAAATTAGCATTTTATTGCAACTGACCAGACTCACTTTCTTTCCTTTTTCTTCCAGTGAAAAAAGAGCCAAAAAAGCAACAGCAGAAGGTAATAATAATTTTTGACCAAACATTTTGAGATGATGAAGACTTAAACGTGAGGCAGTGAGTCATGTTCACAGTTGCGACACTTCACCAATGACAACTACTAGAATTCATTTCGGTTTTCTAGTGCTATTCAAATACTGTAAATCTGGTAAGGTTTTAAAAAACAAAAGCAGTAGTTTGAACGAAAAGCAAAAAAACTGTTCGATTATAATATGGGAGGATATCTTTGAAGAAATGGCCGATTCGGGGAACGGAACAGGCTCTTTTTACTTTGCGAATATACTGATGATTATTAATGGTTGGCACGGGCCTTGAAAAGTCCTTAAAAATTTGAAAATTGTGGGATAACCTTGAAAAGTCCTTGAATTATTCCACAGAGGTCCTTGAACATTTTTGAAAGCTCCTTGAATGAAAATAACCTCCTTTAAAAAAATTATTTTTGCTTTAAATGGAGCGCCTGTCAATTAGTTAAGGCAGTTTGCTCTTCCACTCCAAATATATCATTAACACTTTTCTCGGACCCGTCATAGGTTACTACTAAATTAAGGTCAGTCAGTTAGTTTTCTGAAGACCTCGAAGGCGGCGCATCTGTGCCTCGTTTTCCTCCTCTACCTGCTTTATGCTCTTTGGATATCTCTATGAACTGACACTACCTAGTGTTGATTGACTACTTAATGTATTACCTTCTTTTCAGCCGACAGACGCAGCTAAGGCCAAGCCGAAAGCTGCAGCTGGCCCAACTGGTGCAAACAAGACAACAGATAAAAATGCGGCAGAGAAGAAAAAGGAAGATATCAAGAAAGATAATAATGGCGAAGTAAATGTGGACAAAGATGCTGATGAACTGCGCAAAGCTTTAGATGGTAGGTGAAAATCAAATGAGATCTTCGTTACTCAATTTTTACTTCTAGTCGACAACACACCAACTAATATTGGATAATTCAATTCAATAAAATTATTTAAAATTTCGTTATTGGTCATGTATAATTTTTACAGATAATGAGAAGAACAAGGTTGTCGACATCTTAGCCAAATACTGTGATGAGAAAACCAAGTTACAGAAGCTAAAAGACAAGTACAAGGAGAAACACGATCAGGTAAGTTTTCATTGTAATTAGTGTCTGTTCAGTAAATACTTTACAACCAGACAACATTGAAGTTTCGATTACATCGTTTTAACGTATTGCTCTTTGGCTAATAATCTAGCTCAGTTGACTAACTTTAGCTAAACGAAAAATTTTAGCCATATTTGTGTTTTTGTGTTTTTGTGTCATTGATTTTTAGTTTTTCTTATTTCCAAGAGAGCTTACTTCTATACTGCCCTCGTATTCGTTATGTCCGACAGAACGCCTGAGGCTGTTAAGCCTGTTTTGTGTAATACTGTCCTGTATTTGTTGCGTCCAATAGGTTCTCCTTGAAGCTGTTAAACCTGTTTTGGAAGAAGAGCAGTTACAAGATGCTGTAGAATGTCTCCTGATGGAGACTGCGTCGTATGACGCTAAAGTTCTGTACAATTCTATGAAGGTGAGTAAGGTGTTTGAACTTATAATAAACTTCACTAGAATCCAAACTGATAGTGGAGTTGTATCAGAGTATGGTAGAAGAGTTGACTAGCCAAAGTGCGCGCTTAATTTAAGGTTAATAATTTTAACCGTACAACCGAGTTAAAAGTATTTGAAATCCGATTGGTTCACCAGCTTTAGTGCTTTAGACACCTTTTGCCGGGGCCGCCAGGTTGTTCAAAGCTGGGTTAAGGTAACCCAGAGTTAGTGCGAAATTAGAATTCCATATGAAAGCTTAAAAACAAATTCGGTGTAATTATTTTTTTCTACTCTTTGACGACTGGGTGCTCTACAAGAAATAGAGAAAATTATTTAAGATTATGCTCCAGTTTTAAACAAAAAAAAGAAGGAAATCCGCATTGAAATTAAACGCTGGTTTAGTACTAATCGGCCTTCCAACAACTGGTCCTCAGATTTGTAACGCGTAACCTACTGTTGCTATCCCGCAGGGTCTGGGGACGGACGAAGATGTGTTGATTGAGATTATCTGCTCAAGAAATAACGCTGTAAGTCATGCACACTGGTTCTTCTGGCCTACATTTTGTTTGTTTCAGTAACTGCTAAACGTAACCCGTTCACATTTTTTAAAGCTAACCAGTGTCTTTTTTCCCCCCATAGGAATTGGCCGACATCAAAAAGGCGTACGCGGACCGTGAGTAAAATTAAAGAGTGTTTTAAGTCAAAGTAATAACATCCGACACTATTTTCTTAACTGATGTGCTTTTCTGTCTCTATCTTTGTGTAAAGAGTATGGAAGATCGTTAGAGAAAGACATTGAAGGAGACACCAGCGGAGACTTTGAAAATCTACTAGTTGAGCTAACCAAGGTGAATATCATGGTATTAAATGGTTGTTGGCTTAAAGAGCGCTCCACTTTTATTCTGCCGTCTTAGGTTCACACGTTCACAAAGCAATGGACGAATTTTCGACCGACTGGAAAAATCATTTTGACCGGACACTTCGTTCACGCGGGACCGTTCAATATTTTCGCTCTGCTCACACTTTTAACGGCTAGGCGTTAAAATGTTTGTACAGGTAAGGTGTGAAGAAACGCCGAAACGCACAATTTTCAACCGGTTGGAATTCTTCTGGTGCCGTGTTAACCAGTTTAAGTGGATCTTTTCTGATGTACACGTTCAGCCGTTTACTTTAGTTTAATGGGTAACTGACCAACGGAGCGGGCGTTTGTTAAATCAATTTTATTTTACAATACATTGCAAGAAATTGAGCGCTATTATTCTCGCTGATGAAGTTCTTTTTTCCGCGATCTCTGATTGGCCAACTGGCTAGCTGGCTAACTAGCAAGTGCCATGACCTCAAGTAGGTAACGCGCGACTCAGATCTCCTCAAGCAAAACACATGGTGGCCAACATATTTTTATTTAGTTGCAATTTACATCAGGAAATGCTTATTTACCTAGGGCAAACGGGACGAATCCAGCAAAGTGGATAAGAGTCTGGTCAAGAAAGACGCGGAAGCTCTTATGCAGGTATTGATTGATTGAAGTATTGTGTCGGTGCAACCTTTATCTTTTTCAGGGTGACTTGATTTCTCTACATCAACAGCTTATGAAAAGAAATGCAAATTTGCAGTTAAATGAACGCAACCTTTTTGCAAAGGTCACTCAATTAAGTTGGCTGATTTTTGTTAAGAGATGTTATGGCCTAACAGTGTCAAACGATCTCAGCATCTCCTCATGCTTAAGTATGATGTAGAAGAGCTGTGTTTAGAAGCATTTTTAGATTGTTTTCAGTCCCTTATTTAATATCGCTGAGATCGAGTACTTACTATAACCAAGCCGCTCTCCCAAAAATGATAACCCTCGCCCGTTACTTGTGCGAGTTAGTGTTGATACCTTTCTCCGGGTTACACTCGGTACATTTGAAACTAAGATCACCGCCCGTTATAGCTAGCGCTCGATCTCGAAGAATTTGCAGGTGGAGAAAAGGACTGTACAAAATTTACACCATTTATAGCAAAGGAAATGTTGGAAATAACTGCCTAAGTTTGGTAACACTAGGGCTCCCTCCTATTTGATATATCCGCATCAAGAGGAAGTGGTCGCTACTTCTGATCTCACTTGACAAACGTGTCTTAAGTACTTACGCATGCGTAGTACTTGACGTAAACTGTTTCATTGTTTTTTCTTTTTTTAATTATTATTATTTATCACTTTAAATCTAGGCCGGATTTCTTGGTACAGACGAGAACAAATTTATAGAAGTGTTTACTCAGCGAAGCTTTGCACACCTCAAAGCAGTTTTTCAGGAGTACAAAAAAGTGAGTTTAAAAAATTCAAAGTATTGATGCAACTATCATCCTGCCCGTTGTCATAATTTCTCTCGCTGTTACTGTTTTCCATGCAGATTTCTAATCAAGAAATGGACGAAACTATTGAGGAGGAGATGAGTCAAGACATGGAAAAAGGATTTAGCGTGCTAGGTACAGCTTTTGGTGTCTTTAATCTGAATTGAGGAGACCTGCCTTTGAGGCTCTTTTGAGGCCTGCCTTTGTTCTGACACCTGCAAATGGTTAGACTCTGTAGTCTTTTTGGTTAAGGACGAAAAACCGCTGTTCTCGTCCCGCAGTACTGTCTGTTTGGGATGTAAAAGAACCACTTCAGGCACCGTTAAAAATGATCGTCTTTACCCTAACCTGAGAAAAAAGCGGACATTCCGCAACGCCATCACTGGTTTGCCCGCGAAATGACGTCTGAGAAACGACCGCAGAAATTCCATACTGATGACGCGTCACTACCCTGGGGCCCGTTTCTCGAAAGGCCCGCCGAAAAACCTTTCGGGCTAGATCGCGAGGGCAAATTTTAAAATCAGATCCTGTTGAATAACAGCACAGTTCCTAGCCCGCAAGCCAGTCAATTTTCTTTGTTTACTGATAGTTTCAATTAATCATTTACAACTTTGGTCTTGAATGCAAACCAGGCAACATAAAACAGTTTTCCGGGTCCGAAAAGGTGCCGGGGCTTTCGAGAAGCGGGCCCCAGATCTGAGTAGTGCTTTCGATTGATTGAAGCAAGTTTCCCTCGAGGCACAACCAAATCAGAAACAATACCCTGCAGATCTAGGTAAGAAGGGACACGTCTGCACTCATCAGTATAGAATTTCTATGCTCGTTCCACTAACGTCATCTCGCCGGAAAACAAGTGGTGACGTCGCGAAATGTAGGTTCTTTTCTGAGATATGTCCAGAAATGCACGCATTGGCGAAAATGGCAGAAATAACCTCTTGTGATTTGGAATTCGTCCCAGACAAGAGTGTTTGGTCGGGAATTACCACTTATAACTAATTCCTTGCTCAGTTCAAATCGAATGGCCAACGAGTTGTATTCGATTATCAGTAAATGGTAATCTTCGTAATGTTCATGGCAACTTTCTTACCAAAAAATCCAAGATAGGTATCCTTAATTTTCCAGGCTTTAGGCATTGTTTGAATAGCGACAGTTCAACATTATCTGTTATGAGGAATCCAGGTTGGTTCTTGGCTACGCATTCAGATAATTAGATGGTCCGTATTGCCTTGTATATCCATCCTGTTTGTCATAATGGCGTTCAATCGTACAAGTATATATAAACGAGCTGGTTCATTGCAGTTTCACAGAACATGAACGTGTAAGGTTTTGTTGTTGTTATATAGACGCGGCGGCCATGTTGAAATAGTCGATTTTGGATAACTACTCTATGTAAGTAGAAACGATTAATGTCATTCCCAGCCGACTTTGGTGGTCACTCTATGTAAGCAAAACGATTAATGTCGTTCACAGGGACTCTCAGGCAATAGACCTATTCGGCTAACTCAATGTTGTACCCAATTCAAATCTCCTGGGATTAAGATTCTTTGTGTATTGATTTGCATTATAATGTGGCATTCACATTTAAATGATATGGAAACTCCTGAAACAAAACGTTTTATTCCCAAAGGGTTTGAATTGGGTACAACATTGAGTTAGCCGAATAGGTCTATTGTTAAAATAGAAGGTAAAAAGGCCGGGTGACGTGTTTCGACGAGCATTTGCATTAGCAATTTAATGGAACACATATTGTACTGAGAATTGGTTTGGTGGTCTCAGCGCAAAAAAACAATACATTTTCTAAATTTCTGGCCCCACCTCATAAAGCAATAATGGGACATATTTTTTAAGAACGAGACAAACATGTACACTCTCTTTTTATATATGTAGTTGATGAAAAGATACAGAATTAGTTTGAATGGGATATGTTTTATGAAAGAGACAAACAAGTTATTACTTTGATCCAATGTTTATGTTCAATAAATGCGGTGAAGTATTGGGCACAAGTGAGATTTCGTGCCGGTTTACATGAATTGAAATAAGCGAATTCCCACATTTCAAAATGGCGCATGCAAGCTGCTGGACATTTCGGCTTTCGTTATTTTTAGGGGACCGTTTCTCTAAAGAACAAAACAAGTAAGTGCGAGAAGAAAGTGAAGAGTTTAAAACGACGGACGAAGATAATGTGTATAGTGGAGAACCAAAAAAGAATGAAGGGCACACACTGGTTATCGTGAAAGCATCTTTTAGCCAGGAACCATGCGTTTCGCAATCGCTTTTGAGTTAAGGCTGCCTCACAATTTAATGGAAGCAATGTGAAGAGAATTGTAACCAGTGAGGATTGTTAAGGTCTACATTGAACCTCAAAAGTTAGAGTGTCCATGGCAAGGAATTATTATGATTTCAAGGACTTGGTAGTTCTCTCCTCGAGTTATTAGTGGACTTGTAAGTCTTTGAAAGGAATGAACCATACAAAAGCAAATGATGCTAGTGTGATATTTCAGCGCATCACATCACGTTTGCTAAGTCAAGCGACATCGAAAGTAAGAAAATGTTTACTTAACCTGTGAAGTACATGGCACAAATACATATTAGCTTAACTGAAACGACTTCCATTTGTTGTTTTCAGATATATTTGATTCAGTTGTATTTGATAAAATAATGTTGTTTGACAGTTAGGTAAAGCTGTTTTGTCTTATATTTGATTCAGTTGTATTTGATAAATGTTGCCTCACAGTTATTGGGGCCTCTTATTAGGCAAGTAATTTGAACTTTTTTTTAGTACTGTTGCCTCACAGTTATAAGGACCTCTTTAGTTATCTACTTTGAAGGGGCCACTTTTGGCATCCAATTTGAATATTTTGCTGCATATCGCCAGCCCTCTGGCGATTTTTGCCAAAATCGCCAATTTCGCCAAAATCGCCATTTTCGCCAAAATCGCCAGCCAAGGGGCCATCCAAGGGGCCACTTTTGGCATCCAATTCAAATCGCCAGAGGCGGGCAATTTTCGCCATTGCATGCATTTCTGGCGATTTTTGCCAAAATTGCCAATTTCGCTACAATCGCCATTTTCACCAAAATTGCCAGTCTCCAAGGGTCTGGGACATTTATCGCTACTATTGCCAGCCCTCTGGCGATTTTTGCCAAAATCGCCAATTTCGCCAAAATCGCCAGCCTCCAAGGGGCCACTTTTGGCATCCAATTCAAATCGCCAGAGGCTGGCGATTTTTCGCCAGTTTCGCCATTGCATGCATGGCGATTTCTGCCAAAATCGCCAATTTCGCCAAAATCGCCATTTTCGCCAAAATCGCCAGCCTCCAAGGGGCCACTTTTGGCATCCAATTCAAATCGCCAGCGGCTGGCGATTTTTTGCCAGTTTTGCCACTTTCGCCAATGCAGGCAAAAATCGCCAATTTCGCCAAAATCGCCATTTTCGCCAAAATCGTCAACCTCCAAGGGGCCACTTTTGGCATCCAATTCAAATCGCAAGCAGCTGGCGATTTTTCGCCAGTTTCGCCATTTTCGCCATTGCATGCATTTCTGGACATAAGTGTCTTTTCTAAGGGTGGCGGTTCCTATGGCATTATCACTGTAAAGCCCTGATGAGAGTGTACAATAAGATGTTTCTCATTTACATCACATAAGGGCAGTACCACGCTAAAAATCAAGGAAAGTACACTAGACGTGGTACAAAAAGTCCTTTGAGCTACAACAAATCCACTTTCCTTCTTTAACTGTTTTTCTTGCACTACTATATAACCTTAAGCACATTTAAGCACAAACTTATGCTAAATCTTGATACTCCTTTTGCCAGTAAGAAGGACAAACCTGGATCTTTCTTTTCCGGAAATCGTGTACCATTTTGTCATTGCTTGTCTTTATTTCAGTGAAATTCGCTCGTGATCCTTCTAATTTCTACGCTGCTAAGCTGCATAATACATTAGAAAGTGGCGATACGGACACTGCTGGACGCATTATTCTCACAAGTACAGTGGTAAGACTTGTTTTTAGTTGTCGACCTAATCCAACAGCCTGCGCCGTAGACGAATAAGAGCAGTATTACTCTGCACCAGTTGTACTCAGGCTACAATAGTTCTGTCAATCGATGATTTAGCAGTTTTCAAACAGGCAAATTTTCCCTTTATTTTCTGGGGTGTCCCACGGTTTGGGATGGTCAGGGAGGGTTTCTGACAATTAAAAACATGCGTTTCGACTATCTATTAAAGGGAACCTCCACTCTTACTACAGAATAAGTTTAAATCGAATAAAATTATGTTGATAAACAAATTTGTTCGAAATTTGTCCTTAAAAAAAGTGTTTATATCAGGAAAAGTGAATTTTAAAATCGCTTATTTTTACTTTCAAATTTCGCGGGCGCCGCCATCTTGAATAATTGTGACGTGTTACGGTTGCTCTATTGTTCTGACACAAAGAGTGTTTGTTTAATAACAATAGGGCAACCATAACACGTCACAATTATTCAAGATGGCGACGCCCGCAAAATTTGAAAACAAAAATAGGCGAATCTAACAGTTATTTCTTTCGGATACAAACGCTTTCTTTAAAAATATTTTAGATTGACTTGACTGTAACAGTTATTTCCTGTGATTTAAAGTTATCTTTTTGTTGAAGTGGAGGTTCCCTTTAAGACGGCGATAGGTTTTGTCTAGCATCAAGTTCAGTTTGGATGTAAACAAGTGCTCACAACTTAATGGAGGTTTCAATATAGCCACATGTGCTATATTATCATCATTTTACCCCTCTAAAACCTTCAATAGTTCAGAGTACTTTACTAGGATACTTTATTTGTTCATGTTGCAGGATGAGTTAGCTGACATAATCGGAGCATATAAAACGCTCTACGGCAAAGATCTCACCAAAGATGCTGAAGCAAAGTTCAGTGAAAATATGAAAAAGCTTGTTTTTCCCAGGCTAAAGAAAGGTACTTTATTACTAGTAGTACTAGTGGAGATTGGAGGGTGGGACGTCTTGCAGGCTACTCACTTTTACTGCAAATGCGTCATCTTGAGGCATCGTTTAAAACAGAATGCTAAAGGAGAAACGTAGCTCAAAAAAGACAAAGTTGTAGACACGTGTTTTAGTCCCATTCATATCAGTAGCTGGGCGGCTTTGGCTGTGTTTCGGTTGTGCCAGTTTATTTGTTATTATCATTTTAAACTTTCAAATAAACCCTTTAAAATTGAGAACCATTGCTGGCCGAAACTGACGGTTGGTCTTGAAGCAGTTCGACCGTGAGACAAAATTGGAGTGTACACTGAACCGAGCCAAAAGTACCACATAGACTGATCGAACTGATCACAGTGGTCAATTAAGTTCTTTTAAGTGTGCGCCTTTGAGTTTTTCTTTTTAACTACCCATGGATTACAACATAACAAACGTTTTCTTTTTTAATCTCAGGAGGCCAGCAACAGAAAGAAAAGGTTGGTGCTGTTATTTTAATTATTAGTGGTGCATTTATGATATCACATTGACCCTCTTGTCGGACTCAGTTCAGTGACTAAGTATTTACTCTGGTATTTGACATGCGTAGTCTTTTTGGAAGTCTAGCGGTACCTTTTTTGGGCTACAATTGCATTCAGTAACATGAACTGCATTTTTTGTATTCATTTTTTCATTCATTTGCTTGTTTTTTGTTCATTTTTTTTTTCATGTATTCATATATATTGTAGGAGAAGGCAGGAAGCAAGAAGCCCGCCGCTGGTGGAAAAAAACAAGGATCAGTTAACAAAAAGGCGGACGCAAAACCGGCTGGTAACAAGAAGGCCTCAACACTCAAGAAAACGCAACCACAAGACGAAAATTGTGATTACTCCGACCTACGAGACGCTATTGATGGTGAGCTCTATTTTTCATTGAATTCTTTGTTATCAGTCTTGTTGACCAAGTTCTGTATTTACTGCTATTTAAAAGAGAACTCGTTACGTCACGTTGCCATGGAAGCAAAATTTCTGGGCGATAACAAACAGAAAACATCACTTAAAAAGCGAATTCGCACTGTTTCAAACATTAACTTCGACTATCTTATTCAATTTCATTTAACTTGTCTAATGATGGCGAAATTTTCTGAGGTTAAGTCCGAAAGGACCGTATCTAAATTTAGAAAAAGAAAAAGAAAATTTTGGCGTTGTGCTCGCCTACTTCGTAAAGCAGGTGCGTGAAATTAGGAAGTTTCACGTCGCAGTCGTGCAACGACGGCTAAGAAACGTGCAAAAAAGAGTGATGCTTGGCGCGGTTGTTGTTTTGCTGCTATAAACCTATTGCTCTTTTCCAGTCTCTTTGCTGTCGCCGACGTCGTTACTTTAGGTCCCTATTGTTGTGATCCAGAAATTTTGCTACCATAGTAACGTGACATCACACTTCTCCTCTCTGTAGAGTCACGTTGCGGTGCTATTCAGGCCGTATCCATAGTAACCGCAAATTTTTTTATCCGGATTCGTGTGGACGGCCCCTCAAACCGCTATGCAGAGAAAAGATTCGAGCCCTAGTCATCCCCCACTAAATAACTTGCTAATGTCCTTTCACACTCATGTCACGGTGTGATTACTTAGTTTAAGTTCTTTCATCTTTGTGTTTTTAATATCAATAAAGCTAACAACAAGAAGAAAATAAAAGAGATTGTGTGCAGAAACCTTGAAGACAAGGCGAAAGCAAAGAAGCTGGTCGAAGATTACGATAGCCGATATGGAAAGGTGAGGCTTTGTGAGGTTACCCTTTTTCTCCAATGTTTGAATAACTGAATATGTTTACAAAAAAGTGAATTTCCAAGGGAAGGGCAAGTTGTTAAATACATGGCTTCAAGGAAGACTAGTAATTTTATGATTTTGAAATAGAAAAAAAAAAATCATACTGTCTCAGTGCTATGATTAGTATGTATAGTTATATACGGGTTACAAAATTAAGGTCAGCTTGTGTAAAATTCATAAGCATGTCATTCCGGCAACAATATTCCTTTTTTTTCTCTCTGTATGAAATCGTTTCTCTTTGGCGTTATTTGCAATAGCAACCGGACCAATGTATTTGGTCAAAAGCCCTGTTTGAGTTCCATCTCGCCAACGGTGTTTAGCTTACAATTTTTTTAACGTCATTTGCGGTTTTAGGAACCTCATTTAGGCTCCTTCAGATCCATATACGGTGTTTGCTCATCGTACACACTTTCCATCATCCGCCGTTGGTTACGCAGATCGACTCGGTTCTAAGGTTGAACATTATGAAAAGTCCAGGATGTAATGCCTGGCGCGATGAACCCATGCGCGTTTGCTGTAACGACCGATGTGTCGACGCTAAATAACGTAGTATACTTTACAGCAGCTTCTACTGCAAGCTGCTGTAAATTATATTCAAACTCGTGTTACAAATTTCACTTTGACTTACATTACTGCTTATCCTTCATATTCCTTTAGGAATTATTTGAAGCGCTGGAGGACAAGCTTGAGCCTGATCTCTTAGAGGCGTTAGTTGCTTTGTCATTACCAAAGGCTCAATATGACGCAAGAACATTGAACTTGGCAATGAAGGTGGGACATACTTTTCAAGATGTATTTTGACAAAATATAATGGTATAATATGTCTATTCCCTCTCTCTAAATTAAGCAAATTATTTCATTTTAGGGTCTCTTTACAAAGGAACTAGTGTTGATTGAAACATTCTCGACGAGAACTAACGCAGTGAGTATCAAAAGGGACAAGAAGCACTGAAAACTGCTTTACAATATTCTGAACTCTTTTGTGGCTTGCACTCTTTATTTCCTATTCAAGCTAAAATTTTCATTTGTTCTCATTGTCAGGAAATTGCCGCCATCAGACAAGCCTACAGGAAAAGTGAGTCTAGCATATATCGAGTTTGTATTATTTTGAATAGTCATTTACAGTATTGCCTCTTATCCAATTGCTTTAACTTTTTTCTCAGAATACAGGAAAGACCTACAAGAGGTGATAAAGGACGAGACTAGCGGCGACTTTGAGACGCTACTCGTTGAGCTCTGCAAGGTTTGTGCTTTAAAAGGCAAAATAGACAAGCCACTGTAACTTTGCCCTCAATAGCTAACTACTTTCACACCTGTAATTGTTGATTATAAAATCGCATAAGTAGAATCTCATTTTTTGTCCATAACTATGTACAACATTCCGGGGTGTGACTTTTCATTCAATCTTTACTTGCGGATCTGAATGTCACATCCACTGACCACTTAACAAACCATCGTTCGTCGTGCGCTTAGTAGCTGCTCAGAAGATGCCAGGCGTAAATTGAACAAAATGTTTCGTCGTGCAGCCGGCCAGATCAAGTAGGTTCGCATAGAATGCACAGACCTCTGTGATCGACAGTTTTTAAGCAGTCAGTTATTCCCCTTCATTATCTTCGCTTAATGGTCGATCTGTTTTATTTATCAGGGTCAGAGAGAGGAAAGCGAAGAAGTCAGTAACGATTTGGCGCATCAAGATGCCGAGGCATTGTTAGAGGTGAGAGAACAAAAACTGATATTAAATGTTATGAGTCATTCTCATTTTTCTTTTTAGTTCTTTGAAGGAAGAATAACAGTTCATGATATCCCTTTGATTCGCACGAATGCCTAAGGGTTGTTCGTTGAATGCTCATCACGTCAAGGGATTCCATCCACAGTCTCAAGGTTTTGAACCAGAATTAATACAGCACATTACTAGTACAACGTGGAAATACTCGGCTAAAAATTTTTTTTGTTTGAATGTTCACACAACAGGATCTCATCCAACGTTAGAACAACTTCGTCCCCAGTACTTACTAAGGAGATAAACTTTGAAAAATACGGTCTTTGAACCATAAAGAGTGATCCAAAATTAAAAATACCATATTGTGAATAGTTTGTTTACTTTTACTTTTTTATTTATATTTTTGATGACAGGCTGGCATTAAAAAATGGGGCACCGACGAAGAGAAGTTTATAGAAATTTTCACGACCCGTAGCTTTGCTCAGCTAAGAGCTATGCTTCCCGAATACAAGACGGTAATTACCAGAACACCTTTTATTTCTGTGTTACTATCTTAAGCCCAGGGGCCTTTAGTCTGCTGCATTGCGCATGCATGTCTGTTAGGCATGCATCCCGGCGAAATTTTCGCAGCCTAAACAGGCTTCCTATCTTTCTTTTGTTTTAATTATAGTAAAATCATATATTTAAACCACCAGAAAACAAATGTGAATGATTTTATTATTATTATTATTATTATTATTATTATTTTCACTTATTTTGGAATGACACTTCGTTTTAATTTTTCGTTTCAGAGCGTTTCAGAAACACCTTTTCTTTGCCTTTATTGCGAAAAACAACAAAAAGAAAGAATAAAAAATACGTACCAACAACAAAAAGGAAAAAACACATTAATTACAACTAACAAGTATAAGCGGGAAAAAAAATGACCCATTTAATTTGCACTTTTCCATAGCAATTCTTACACCAAATAATAAAATATTGTAGACAGTACAGGGCTTTTACATAAAAAGTGGAACTTCTGATATATACTTTATTCGGTCAAGCATTTCAGAACCACTTGACAATATAATTTGGCCGATGCGAATATCTCAAGCTCCCTCACCCAACTTATTAGTGACATCAGCAGTTGAGATCATGTGACCTCATGTCACCTGATTGGTAGATTGAGCCCCTCATTCCAGTTCAAGCAAGAGCTCCTTTGTTTTATGGGCTGGGGATGTTCTAGTGCCAACCTCTTGATGGTTCATCTTTTTATTTTGTAGTGGGCCAAGTGTGAAATCGAGAACACGATAGATTCCGAAATGTCAGGTGACCTGTGCAACGGATTGCAGACTCTCGTTAAGTGCATCAGAAACCAGAACCAGTTCCTCGCGGACAAACTGCATGAAGCTCTTAATGAAAAAGACACAAAAACTGTGACAAGAATTATTCTTGGAGAGGTAACCCTTCGATAGTATTGTTTCGTTTTATCACAGGCAGCCTAAGCTTATCACTGACTATTTACCCGGACTATTTACTATTTTCCTTGCATAGTACTTCCGGGTTGCCCTGTGGTTTAAGAATCACTTTTTGCAGATGTGATTCCAATAGAGTGGCCAGCAGCTATGCAAATTTATCGGAACAAAAGAAAGTTTTTTTTTTTTAAGGAAAGGGTTTAAATCCCACTGGATTGGTTTGGAACACCAACATGGCCGCCGTTTTATTGTTTCGGAACACCAACATGGCGGACGTGACGTCATGTGAAAGGGCTCTATTGACCAATTGCAAAATGACGTCATTTTACTACTACTTCCTCAATGATTCAGAGTTTTGCTTTCTTGTGCAAATTAGGGCTTTTGCTGTTATAAAACTATTTAGGATTGCCAAATTTTAATGTGAAAGGAAAGCAAATTGGATTCTAGTTTTAGTAGTATAGTAAAATGTCGCCATCGTGCAAATGGTCTATTATACTCCCCCGCATTTTTCTTCCTTCTTGCGTTATTCGTTTGCCATGGTTACCTGCTTCATTTCTCCTTTTTTTTTTTTGCTTTTTGTGCAGGTAATTGCTTTCTTTTATTATCTTAAATTTAGAGTAACCTGGCTGAGGTAGAGAAGGCCTACAACGCCACGTACCAGCCTAAACTTGCCAAGGAGGTCAACAAGAAAAGTAGCAATGAGTTGAAGAAACTTCTTTTGCCAAAACTAAAAGGTATAACTTAAACAGCGACAGTTTGCAATTCGAATTGATCACTTAATGAGTGAACAATTTTTATTTGCTGTTGAATTGTATCCCTTTTTTCAAATGAATAACTGTTTTAAATTCCGTATCTTTCAGTTCGCTTTTGCATATTTTTTCCGATATTTTTTAATGAATTAGGTTATGAAATGTTGTTTAGATACTTTAAAATGATGTCGAATTTCCTGTAATACATGTACGTTTTGTAGCCTTAAGCATTCACAGGTAGCTCAAATTTCCCAAGTCCTGTCCTCCTGCATATCTTCTTTAATTTGCTATATAATAGGACACCGAATCAGTATGTTATATTTATAAGAGCATTCGATAATCATTTCTATTCCTTACACGTACATAAAGTGTAGCAGATTGCACACAATGTTTCCAAGAAGTATATAAGATATTGTATTTATCAATAACGCGAACAGAGTATTTGTGAGGTATGTTACTTATTACTTCACATGCACTTTGTAAAATATTTCGTACACCTAAGTTACTGTATGTCGAATTTCCCGTAACATGTACGTTTTGTAGCCTTAAGCATTTACAAGTAGCTCAAATTGCCCAAGTCCTGTCCACCTACATATCTTTTTAAATTTGCTATATAATAGGACACCGAATCAGTCTATTATATTTATAAGAGCACTCGGTAATCAGTTCTGTTTCTTACACGCACATAACGTGTAGCAGATTGTATATATGTATATACACAATGTTTTCGAGAAGAATTTAAGATATTGTATTTATCAGTAACGCGAACAGAGTATTTGTGAGGTATGTTAATTAACTTTAATTACTGCACATACACTTTGTAAAATATTTCGTACACCAAAGTTATTGTCGTGAGCACCTTGTAAATATAATTTTTGTAAAAACTGCACTTGTGTTGCACTTATTATTAGCTGTGTTGTGTTATGACGCACTTAGTTATATAAGCAGAGAACAAAGGCGCGGATGTCACACAAGTTACGCATGCGTCGCAATTTTTCATCAACATTCTCGGCGTGGCTTCACAAAAGATAAGCAGCTAGAGAAACTTGCTTTTGAACAAGGAAGGCCAATTTAGTATGACCTCTTTCAATTTATTTGCGTAGTTTGTTGAGAGCCTTTAACTCGACCTCAGTTTAAACCTAGTTCCCGTTGAAATAACCATTGTCCTCTTTAGAGCTGTCTTAATCAAATTAAAAAGATGCATGGCTCCCATGGTTCGGTGAAAGCGGTTGTCATCATGCAATTGCATATGCACAAAACTTAAAGGTTGCTGATCTATTGCTTTGAATGCACTGAGAGATTGTTAGTTTTCGAAGATGTTTATACATTTCCTTTGATTAGTAGTACCAAGTGAAAAGTAAAGAGCGTGTTGCTCAACAGGGAGTGACAAGGGAGGGGAAAGTGGGAGAAAGGATTAAGTGTGTGTGTTTGGGGGGGGGGGGGGGGGTTAGGGGGGAGAGAAAGAAAAACAAGAGTGTATATTTCACAGTAAACCTGTTATCAAGGATATTTTAAAATGACAAAGACAAAACAGGCAATTTTCCTTTTCTCTCTCTCCCTCCCTCACGCTGCATTTTTTCTTTTTATTTTAGTTTCTTCATTTCCTTTTTTTTTTGCACCAATAGTTGAAGTCTTTATACTCTTAACAATAGAATTTGTTGACCCCTCCTCTGACGTTTTAAAATTTCGAGCTCACCCTTAAGATTTCACAAACGTCATCTTGAAAATTTTTACACATATTTATAAGGGGGCAGTCTGGTTGATTTTTGAGGAAAATGTTGTTGATTTGGGAAGGAAATAATTTAGGGTAGAAAAAGTATACATATAAACCAGTTTGTCCGTTAATGGGATCAGAGGCCGTTGTTGTAGTGGTGGACTTTCTTGTATTTGTCTACTAATTATTCACTTCATATTTTAATTGTTAGGAACCTCCAAACCAAAATTTTTGAAAATTTTAATCATCATCCCTTAATTTTATACATATCATTCAAAAATGCTCCAAACATTATTGAACCAATGGGTTCAAAGTAATCGAGTAATATTTGATTGAATGAAATCTTGGCTAGATATTTAAAAACTGGTCGGAAATAAAAGAAAAACGGCAAAGCTTTTAACCAGACTGCCCCCTCTAAAGCAGCTATGCTGAATCTTTATTGTATACAGCTCATAAATAAAGATCATATTCTCGTTTGCTTGCTTGCCTGCTCATCTGTGTGCTTGTTTGTGTGCTTATTTGCTTGCTGACATGCTTCATTAGTAGCTCAATGCATATTGCATCCCCGGTTAGCTTGCTCGCTAGTTGCATGTTTGCTGCGCTGCATTGCATTGCACTTCCCACTGCTTTGCATACATATATAGCCTTGGGCCCAGGCCTTGGGGAGCATCTGCAGCCAATCACTCCTTAATGATACGCTTCACCCGATCGGCGATCTTGATTTCTACAATTTATATAGACGATGGGCAGGTTTATGCGCGTTATTGAAACCATAAAACGACTCTAGCAATTCTCGAATCCTGTAACTTATATCTTTACGTTTCTACTAAACATGACGCTGGTAAAAAAAAAAACTCACAAAATACAAGATAACATTGATATCACGAATTAATGTTGATCTAAATTAACCCAAAAGGCCTTTCATCACATGTTTGGTGGCCAGTTAAACGCTTTTGTTCATAGAAACTACATTGTAACTATTATCTTCTTTCTAAAGATAAATTATTAATCATGAAATGATTGTTTTAATTTAAATCTGATAAAAGACAGTTTGTTTTTGCTTCAATTTTATCAGAAAGAATGATAAAAAAAGCCAGCAGTTACTGGAAAATTTTCAAAATAGACCTAAAGAAGAAATTTCAATTAATTCTTTAGTGGGTAACCTGTTTGAGGAAGTCTTACTTATACGCTCAGCTGTGCCTCCTCGTGTTTTAAACTTGATAACCTTTTTTTCAGTTATTACAGTCTGCTTTCAAGTAGCAATTAAAACAGTGAGCTGACAGTCGCTGTTACGCCTTGAGCCATTTTCATTAAAAAACACTCGGAGTTTTACTCAGAGTATTGATGTTCTTATGACTGATAGTTTAAACCAAAATTCAGCTAGACGAAACACACTGAACCATCCCCCAGCCAGTACCTTACGCATGCGCACAGCCATATTACTTTTCCCTTCAGTGGTTTCTAGGACGAAAGAGGGGCTATTCGTGGCTGCCACTGCGGCAGTGACATGGCTGCGCACATGCGTGATATATATTTACCATCCCTGGAAGACTGTAGACACTGTTTTAAGTCAAGAAAAAATATCCAATGTAAGTTTGTTAACATTATTACATGTATGTTCGTTATTTTCAAAGGCGATTCTCTTAAAGACAAATAATTATTTCACTTCCCATTTAAACGAACCTTAGATTAAACAAAACTAAATCAGTCTAAAGGTGAACAACAACAATCCCCGCCTACCTCAAATGTTGACTGTCATTGATTTTAGCGTCCCATTTATGAATAATGTGAAAAACATCCATTTTGTGAAACAGCAAAATTGATATTGACATCTTAACTCTATGAATACCGCGAAAACACTTGTGTAGTTTGTGAACTGACATGCCTTCTCCTAGGCTCGATTACTAGCCGCTGTTCGGGAAAATGAGCCCGCACTCATCCCCCCGGGGAGGATCAAGACCGGACCCGGGAGACGGCGGAAATCGAGCCTAGCCTTCTTCTTTCCGTTTGAAAAATGGAAAGATAAAGATTTGTGCAGTGATGTTGAGAAAAATGGGAGTTTTGCTTTACAAAGGCCCTGTTTATATGGAGAACTTTGTCGCCTACCCAAGCTACCCTGCCTGTAGAGCCAACTTTTCTTACATTTTCCTACAAAACTTGGCGAACAGTTTACACGAGAAACAAAAAGTTAGCTCGGCCAGCAGGGTGACCCACCTAAACCGCGCTTCACCCTTTTTCAATGGACGGGTCCCAGTAACGATTGGAATCCGCGCTTCATCCTTTTCCAAGGGTCGGGTCACCCTTCAAACCGGGCAAACTTTTCTCCATATAAACACTCTGGTTTAACTTGGTCAAGGCGAGACAATCAGAGCTGGTGCGAGCGCTGTTGTCAGATCTTGGCTTTGGCAAAGGGGCCCATATAAACGCTCGCTAAAGATGACTCGGCTGGAAGGAACCCTCTTTAATTGGTCAACTTTTCTCCATATAACGGCGAGACCTAACTGGTGAGGCTGACCGTGCTTCCCGAAATGGCTCCGGGTAAAGGGAAAGGTCACATCCTTCAGGGGTAAATTGAAGGAATCTGGTATATTCTGCAGTAGAAAGCTAATATTTGATATTTCATCTACAGACACAGAGCCGGACGAAAAACCAAGAGAGGTAATAGTTAACTCACTGATGCTCAACCAGTTTAGCCCACGTACGCTTGTTTCCTAGCACGATAAGGGATGGGGGAGGGGTGAATGACTATGAGAAAGAAAATGAAACAAGCGTTTTCGTATTCTTTCTCTCGCCGGGGAACGACTATTACGCAGACCATTTCCGATAATCTTAAGATAAACTTTAAAGTGTTCGCCCCTGTTGACCTGTCCTACAGTACGGGATTCCTAGGCAAGCGACTGAGCATGCATGTACCAATTTTCAATTTCGTAGACCGCCTTCGTGGAACAAATTAAACTTAATAAAAGAAGAAGATGATATGCAGCAATCATACCATTAATATACGTTAGCCTGTTCCAGGTTGCAAGATGGTAGTACAGTCGTGCAGTAAAAGTGGTATGAAAAATGCGCTGGGGCTGGGGGAGAGAGAGAGAGAGTTGGCCGTGGTGGGTGGGTGTCAGTAAAGCGCAGGGTCCGGGTCGGGGTCTATATATTTTTTTAAAGAATGCTGTTTTAGGGTTAGGGTTAGGTTAGGGTTACTGCTAGTGTCAACCCTAACCCTTACCCTAACCCTAAAACAGCATTCTTTAAAAAAAAGATAGACCCCGACCCGCGTTTTACTGATAGCAGGCGTAGTGGGTGGTGGTCAGTGGCGGTAATCGTTAAAGAAATGTTAACAGGCTCTCTTTGACTCACACCTATTTTTGCGCCACTGCCCCCTTCGCCAGGTCTCGCGCGTCTTATTTTCGCATAGCTTGCTTTATTTTTGCGACTTCCCTTGTATCTGAAAGCCTTGCATAGAATATGATAATCTATTCCAAAATATATGCCCCACTGGGTGCGGAATTGGAAAGGACCTATGATGATGACGATGATGAGTGGTTTTTGCTGACTAGGGATTTAGTGAGTAATTTAGCTTGCACGTTCTTAAAACCATCTATTTTCAACCAGACAAGTACATGAGTGAAAAAGATAATATCTCCTTCTCGTACTTGTTCCTTTCCTGGAGTCTAGAACGCTCTAACTTTTTCATTGCCGCACATTCATATAAAGAGGATAAGTGGATAACGGAACGAAAGTCAAAGCTTCCTGTGAGAGAGATTTTGTCGGCTTTTGAAACAAATATAGTTAAACACCTGGCCAAAATAAAGCTTAAGTTCACATTGCTTGCTTGCTTGCAAAAACTTCTGGGTGATTTCTTTTTCGGACAACAATAGTGTCCGAAAATTAAACCTTCCAAAAATAGCGACGTTTTCAAAAAATTTAAGGCCAATTATGCATGGTACAGCTAAAATAGGAATAGTCTCGTGTCCCTCTCTCGACATATCTGCTAAATCGTGATGATGTATATTAACTACGAAGACTTTTTTGCATGAGATTTGACCTTTTAAAATAATACAAATTGCAGAATGAGGAACTGAGGGTAGAAAAGCCTACTGAAAGCAAACCAGAAGAGAAGCCTTCTGAAAGCAAACCGGAAGAGAAACCTTCTGAGAGCAAACCGGAAGAAAAACCCTCTGAAAACAAACCGGAAGACAAACCTTCCACAAACGAGCCTTTGACCGCTTCAGATCAAAGTGCGGGAGAGGGGGAAAAAGAAAAAGGAAACGATGAAAGCTCTGTAAAACAAGAGGAGGACACGAACAAAGAGGAGGAGAGACCAAAACTAAATGTTGAAAAGGTTTGAAAATATATATACATTGTTCTTTTCTCAACTACTTATAATAAAACGAAAATCAATATTCTATCTCTAAGAGACGAAAAAAAAAGGGTAATCGAATGGATAAACAACCAAATTTTTTTTTTCTTATTTGACATAAGCGGTTCAGTATTGAAAACTGATAAAGGATTAGTGATAAAGCCCCGTTAATGAATGACACATTGTTTTCACGTTTTTCACCATGTTTCACGGAGTAAGAATGATAATACGTATTTAATTAGAAGTCATTACAGATAGAACGTGATATCAAGTAAAACAATTATAAAAGTTGTTTTATATGTTAAGAATTATACTTGTCATCTTTAGGCTGACTACCACGGAACTTTAAAGCCAGTAGATAATTTTAACGCTGCAGAGGACGCTGAGGCCTTGAAGAAAAGCATGAAGGGTTTCGGTAGGACAACACTCAGTTTTTGCTCATTAAATAGTTCCGGTACAAAGCCTAAAAGACGTATTGTTATTGTTACTGTATTGTTTTTTAGTTTTTTTTGTTGTTGTTGTTTATTTTTTCGTTTATTTTTTTCGCATTTGTTCATTTACCTTTTTTTTACAACAAAAGCCGATCGATTGCAGAAAGCTAAAATAAAATTTAAAGTGAATAAGTTATATTCCCTACGAAACCAATACGATAACTGGGTCATTCATAAGTGACGATCATTACAGTATAGTGTTTGGTTACTTGAAAATTCGTGCCCTTTGTCTTTGCTTTTTCCTTTTTCTGTCAATAACAGGCAGTGATGAAGATGCTATAATAGCGATTCTTGGAGCACGTACCAGCAAACAACGACAAGAGATAGCCGCCAAGTTTGAACAGGAGTATAGCAAGGTATAACGTAGCGTCCAGTGAAAAGGGTGGGGGGGGGGGGGGGGGTACTCCGGATTTCAATTGACGCGGATGATGCAAGGAGTTTTTTGGGTTTGAACTTTTAGATTCCGGGTTTTTTGGGGCAGGAAAATTTGGCAAATATATTTTGGGTGTTCAAAACACTGAAGATTTGTGGTAGTGCCCGTGTATCCTAGCCGCGTAATTCTACGAAAATTCGGCAAGGGATCTTTTTGAGGTCAATTCAATTTTTGGTCCAGGTATTTTCTGGGGTTTTGTTTGAAGCCCAAGGGAATTTTTTGGGTTTTGATTTTTACCCCCGTTCGATCATCCCCGTCACCTGAAATCCGGAGTACTCCCCCTGGCCAGCACATCACTAAGAATCCCACATCTTAAATCTCTCTTTCCCTCTCTGGATTTAGCTTCGTACTGATTTTCCTTGAGCAAAAGCGGAGTTTTATTAGGAGGGTGCGGTTGGTTTCACGATATTTAAGGGAGTAAGGGGACAGCTCGGAAGGGACACTTGTGCGCGCACTCCAACTCCAACAGTAATGCATATGTAGTTAAGGGGCGCTTCCCAAAAAATCAGAAGTGGCTGGGTGTCCAGATCAGTCATTTTGAAAGTGAAATATTAGACGACTTTTCTCGTTTTTTTTTTCTTTTAATCAAAACCCATCACTGCGGTGCATACCATTTAGGAATTAACTAATCTAGCTGGATAGACCCGATTTCCAGTACCAAAATACGGTGGAATTTCTGCGAGTAAACTGGTCTGGCCGGCCGATTCTGAGAAATGGTAATCGCCGCTATGGATATGGACTGAAGGACAGCTATCTTAGTTGCTATTTAACTCCAGTTTCTAACTGTTATCGTCTCTAAGAAAGTCTATTTCTTTCATTTTTTTCTCAGAACCTTGTTGAAGAATTAAAGTCAGAACTCGGAGGAAAATTTGAGGACGCAATAGTGGCATTAATGTCCTCCCCCGAGTTAAACGATGCCAATTCCCTTCATGAGGCCATGTCGGTAAGACCCTTAACTCTGTAATGAACACAGAAACGTCATGGCAAAAATCAAAGTACCTTTAATCTTTTAATTTTGATCCATGTAATATCCTTCGTACTTTTCAGGGTCTAGGAACAAATGAAGCAATATTAATTGAGATTTTAGCTTCACGATCCCCTGAGGTGAGAGTTAAGGCTACACGTGCCTCTGACGACTATAAACACTTTATTTGATAATGTACCCTGATCTCTCGTAAGGAGTGTCTTTTGAAAAAGAGTGATGATTATTATTGATGTCTCTTTTACAAAAGCTTAATGCTAACACTAGTGATTTTATGTAGTTTGAGCAAAACCGTGAAAATGAGAGCCATCCTGAACAGCGTGGGCCTTTTTCTCTTTGTTTTGAGTTCGGTTGGCTGATTTCAAATTTGGCGCCTGACCAAACTTTAAGTTCCCGGAAATGTTACTTCATTCTGAGCGATGAACTGCCATTGCATACAGCAACATATATGAGTTGTGTTAGACTAAAGTATCTTTTTACAAAGCTGTCCCAGGTTTGTTGTTTTTGTTGTCGTTGTTGATGTTGTTGGCTCTCTTTTAAGCCTGAGTTATGACAGTTAAGTATTCAAACATCCCACTTTTTGTTACAGGAACTTCAAGCTATTAAACCGGTTTACCAACAAGGTAAGTTAATCACTTTAGACTAAAGATAATGAACAAAATGTACATGAGAAAAATAGTGTATTAATCATAGTTACCTGGTTTGGCTCAAGAAATCACTTGTGCGCACATTTTATCACCTAGCATTTATTGTTTTGGATGAGGTGAAGTGGTTTTTCTCATAGGCGTTTTACGACTAGTGAACAAAATATTTAAAAAAACTCATTAATACAGTGAAACCTCTATTAAGCGGACCCCTAATTAAGCGGACACCCTCTATTAAACGCACACTAAGCCGGGTCCCGATATTAATGTCTTATATTTCCCTTTATAAAGAATCCCCGTTTCAGCGGACACCTCTGTTAAGCGGAGGCAGACACTAAAATAAATAGTATTTGGGGACACTTGGGAAGGTCCCGTAGGTGTCCGCTTAATAAAGGTTTCACTGTAATTCATAAAGAAAAAAATTAATGTTTAAATTTTACGTCCAATTTTTTAGACCAAAATAACCCCAAATCTAAATATCAGTGCAAGAATTAGTTGACCTATATCAAAGATTTTGAATCCGTTCATAAAACTCGCAGTATCAGGTGTAAAAAGCTCTCGTCGTGCCAAAAGAAATAAAACAACAATGCTTTTGCAAAATTTTGGGGGAGCAAACACGGTGTATGTTCAAATAGCGAATTGCACCTGAAAACCGCAAACTGAAGGATTCTGGTAGTTGCAGCTAGTCAAATGATGTCATCGTACAAATGTCCTGATTATTGAACTGCTCTTTTTTATTGGATAGTTCATGGAAAGGACCTCACAGAGGAAATAAGAAGTGAGACCAGCGGAGATCTCCAAACCACGTTAATAAAACTTGTTGAGGTAAGTCATATACTATTTGTAGATTTTTCCATTCGGAAGGTTTCTAATATTGAACTTTTTTTTTTCAGGGAAAACGAAGCAGTTCGGAAAAGGTAGACGAAAACCTTGCCTATGAAGATGCCAAGAAGCTATTTGAGGTTAGCACGCATTTGATATGAGAAAAACGCTAGTAGGAGACTATAGTTTATATGAAATATGGCTCTCACCGTGGCACTTAGTTTTCACGTGCACATGCTCCAAAAGGCTGTTCGCATATTTTTCTACTAATACAAGCAATAGACCTATTCGGCTACCTCAATGTTGTACCCAATTCAAACCCTTTGGGAATAAAACGTTTTGTTTCAGGAATTTCCATATCATTTAAATGTGAATGCCACATTATAATGCAAATACAATACACAAAGAATCTTATCCCCGGGAGATTTGAATTGGGTACAACATTGAGTTAGCCGAATAGGTCTATCAAGTAATACGATGTAGCTACAAAAAATATCCAAAGTTAATGGAAAAAGTCACAAGACAATGAAACAACAAAGTGTTCCTTGTGGACCCTAATTTATTTCTAGGATTATACTCCTCTGCCTGCCAGAGGGCATTATTTCGTTAAAAAGAAAAACACGCAAAAATAAATAATATCAAACTATCGGCTTTTTTGAATGGGTAGACCTCTCACGACGTGTATAAAACATGCGTACTAACGTGTTGCTTCAAAATTTTATTCCAGTGCGCGTGTGCATACCAATACTCTGTGCTTAAATATAAATGCTTTTAAAATGACTTACTAAGCCCTAAAAATCTCTTTCTTTACGTTCTACGTCACTTCAGGCTGGCGAAAAAGAGAAATGGGGGACAGACGAGTCTGTCTTTGTCCAAATACTTACAACGAGAAGTTTGGCACAGCTGCAAGCGACATTTGAAGCATACAAACATGTAAGTACAAAGCTGAAACAGTACACCCTGCTCGGAAGGAGCAAGTCTCCCATTTCGTATTTCACTCCGCGCCACACGAGGACTCAGATTATGTCCGTTGTGAGGCATTTTGCCTCATAATATGCCTTAACATTTTTATTGCTGAGTGCCCTAACTCTTAGAGACGATTTGCCCAAAACTTTGGGCAAAACCATTTAATATTCACTTTGCGTTGGCGACCATCGCTCAAATACATCTTCCCTTACGTGCTTCCTAGTATCTTATTAAAGACTACTTAATTCATTGGCCGTGCTTGGAATTTGTTTTCCATTGTGGACATTTTGGAATGTTGTGGTCAGCTAAGCCGGGAACCCTGGGTGTTCTGGGACAGTCGGGAAGCACTCGGAAGATCCGATCGTTTGCCGAGTGTCATTATGAGAGATGACAAGTGAAGAGCCTTATTCTAGTTCATAGATATACTGTGAATGAACAATTATATTATTATTAATATTATATTTATGATTAAAAAAGAGATATCAGCGGGCTTCGAAGATTTCTTGGTTCCAGAGCTCGCACAAACTGATCAGGAATTCCAAAACACCCGCCAAATAAAATACATTCCACGCATCAATAAAGCGAGCAATAATCGCCCGTCCGAAAGTCCACCCCTTCATGTTACCGGATGCGATATGGAACACTTACTAGGTAGCTAATTGCTTAACTTGGTATTGGACATCCATGTTATGATCAATTGACAGCTGTCAAAAAGGTATCCGCTGACCAGTGTCACATGACTGTATCGCGAACTCAGGTATACAACTCACGGAGGTGACGTATTTTTTAAAGTTATTCGCTGACCAGTTTTTGGTTTTAAATTGATCGCGGGTTCAGGTCCATCTTTTTAAAGATGGAATTCAGTTTGCTTTCTGCTTACGTCAAAAGTTGAATTACTTGAGAAAGACATTTCCTAAAACATCCCTCGAGACATTTGCTTTTGGCCTTGGCTAAATCACAATCTTAGCCTTGGGTAAACTGATTATCGCATGTGAGAGCTACCTGTCTTCTAACTTTGAAAAGAATCTCTCTAAAGTCATATGTCTCTTATCAACAGGTTGCCAAGAAAGACATTATGGACTCGGTAAATGATGAACTTACTGGAGATTTCCACGATTCCATTCAGACAATAGGTAATGGACGTAATGAATAAAACTTTTCACGCGTATTAAAATAAACACGAAGTCCAAGTTTGGTAAGCCCTAATATCACCATTGATATTCTCATGACTACTTTCTATACCTTTGTTATGGTACTGATAAGGAGAGTTCACTTTTCCTTTTCCGACTCGACCTTTATATAAGACTACCCAGGGTTATAACAAGGAGAAATTAATGCTGAACACTTTCAGGGATAGTTTGGAATTCCGCCGCCAAACAGCGGTTGGAAATCGAGCTCATCTTAGTGGTAAAGGATTCCACTAGTATCAGTAAACTGCAAACAAATTGACCTCCTAAAAGAGCGCAAATTAATTTGCACACACTAACTGCTCCATTGTTTCAGCAAAAGCGACTAGGTCACCACTAAGCGTAAGTGAGATGTACAACTTATTACACATAGCGTGATTGATTGACTGTTTTCCATGTTTTAAATTTTCCTTTAGTTCGTTGCACACGAAACCCTCCTCTATATTTTGCGGAAGTCTTAGACGATGCCCTTGGAGGTATATCGGCTGACAGCAAAGACATTGCTCGTGTTGTGATCTCAAGATCTGAGGTGAGTGGAAACTGAGTCAAGAAAGCGTAAAACAAAAATCTAGGGAAATAACTTGCATTAGTGCTTTAACGTGGACGAATTCTTTTTACTGCTCCATTAAGCGGAAATATTGAGCACAAAATGCTAACGAAATGGTGCCAATTATTTCTCAGTGTGTCCTTCAATGATTTCTTTCAGATTGATCTGACTGATATAAAAGCCGAGTACGAGAAGATGAAAGGTATCCCTCTCAAACAGGTGATAGAGGATCGCTTGAAAGGAGACCTGGAAAAATTGCTGCTGCAAATTCTAGGAGACTGAGAAACCATTTTTTTCCAACCAATTTTATCATAGAGAAGCACTTGGACACGAAATTTGAACATTTCTATTTAAAAGACGTATTTAATTATAGAGTGAATGTATTTAAGTTAGAAACAGAATGTTAACAGTATACATCCACTGCAAGTGAAAGGATACAGAAAAAATCCGTGAGTGAGAACCCGCATTTTCCCAACTTAGCCTAACAGGTTCTTACATAAATCAGGTAATTAGCACAAATTTAAGCTATTTTGGTTCTTATATAAGTGGGTTCTTATTTTCTGAAGAAAAATATATATGTTGTAGCTTAGGGTATTTACTGGTATTCAGCTTATTCCTATTAGTATAAATTGCAGTTGAAGTGATAAGCATCTATGTTTCTCCAAAGAGGATCTTGGATGTTGACTTACGTTTATTATTTTTTGCCCAAGTGTACAGAATTTTTTTATAGATTTTAGAAAATAAGAAGTTGTTTCAAACTTTAGGCTAAACAGGTTTTTGTATAGAGGGCGCCTAGCTGGAAAATTGTAGCCTAAAATAAATAGGAAAAAAACCAGGTTCTTAGTTGCGGGTTTTTACTGTATATTCAGTTGTGGGATATTGAAGGAGGTCCTTTGTCAGGAATAAGGAATTATTGTACCAAATATATAACACCAATGCCTATTTATATATGACATACATACGCTATCGGTGCAAATTTTTTAAGAAGTTTAGTTTACGATTTGAAATTTTCTGGTGCGAAAGCAGACCACCCACTGAAATAGTATTATTTTCATGATTATGTATGTATTTGTTTTAGGTTTATTTTTCCAGAATAAACAAAAATTAGACTTATGTCTACATCATCAGAAGGTTCCAAAATTCTCTACTTATCAAATCACCACTCCTTAAACTACTGGGAGAATGGATACAAACGCTCGGGACAACGATTTCGGGGACTGCTAGATTGAACATTATATGCATTCCCCAATTATTGCTCATATAATAGCTCACGTTTGTCCGGTACCCAACAAACTATCCCAGAAGTCGTTGCTTTTCTCCCTTTACTTTATTGAGGGGCAATTTTTTCACTGGTATAGATTTTTCAGCTGGTAAAGTTTGAAAAGGAAAATACGCTTTGCACTAAAGACAAGTATGATCCTTAATACTTTTTCAAACGGAAGTGCGTTTAGACATGATATTTATGACGTTTAAACGTCTTAAACAAAGAAGCGCTGATGTGGGTGCAAAAGCTAAATTTCCAACCAAACGAAAATGGCACTAGCTAGCTATACTTGAAACATTGCCCCATGTAATGGAATACGGATTCCGGAATGAGGGAAATATTTGCGTGTGTAATCCGGAATCCCGGGCTTTGGAATCCAGAATACAGCTCAAGGAATCCGGAATCCCACTAACGATTGGTATCCGGTATCTAAGTTCCACTGATAAAGAATCCGAAATCCAGTACCTGGAATCCGGAATCCACGGCGTAGAATCCAGTCCAGAGTCCAGAATCGAGAATCCAAGTCTGTCTTGGATTCCTTTACATGGGGCAAAAACAGTGGCTTCTACCTAGGGTTTAAGAAAACTTGAATCATAACGAAGACTCTTGACTGCTCACTGCAGGCCAGTGAGTGAAAGAGCAATTGATCGCCCATGGATGATGACAGAATAAAAATGCCACGCAAAGTAAGGCCGACGTCACGAACAATCACACCAGTGTTTAAGACGCAATATTTTCATTCTTCTTTCCACATAATTATGTTTAACGCTACGGTAAAATAGGCCACAAAAAGGCACCACTTGTTTTGCAACATTGCTGGAAAATAAGTTAAATAGCGAGGTTACTTAATTACCACTCACGCATCAATTAGCCTGGGCCCGGTTCTTGAAAGGCCGATTAGCACTAATCCAGGATAAAATTTTGTTTCACATTTTGTATTTACCTTTTTATGCACTTCTTAGTTAAGAGTAACATGTGTTGTATTATCATTACTGTATCTCAGAGTAAAGGCTCAACACTATTTTGTTAGCTTGAGTTACATGTTCTTACTCAAGAAAACCGTTCTTAAAATTTGGCTTAATCCTGGGTTAAACTTAACCATCTTTCGAGGAACCGGGCACTGTCTTGCAACAAACCAGGTTAAAGTATATTTTGATAGGGACGAAAAATGACAATTAAATCTCTTGATATTTTCATTCCCATTGACAAAGTTTAATAATTCCGCATTAACAGTCTGAGTAAAAAACAATTACGTTTAGTTTTACCTTCTTAGGGTGATGACTGGTGATAGCTCTCTCTAGATAAATATGTAAGAGAAGAGGTAATCCGAAGAAAACCTGGCGGTTTCTGAGAGTTGTTCTTTTTATTCTCCGAAATTTCTTTCACCTATTTTCAACTGGATATAGTTTTTCTGTTTCTTCATCAGACATTGAAGACTGAATCTGACTTCTCCTCATTTTCATGTCCTCAATGAAATATTCTAAGTTACGGTATGCGTAGAGAGCATTGAGATCAGCGTGATCAGATCAGACCATGCATGAAGTGGTCGCTTACAAGAGGCTAATAATGATAATAGCAAGAGTGATTAAAAATGATAAAAGTCGTCAGCCCTAAAAGTGGTCGCGGTCGCTTAAGGTGATGTTACACGGGACGATTTGCCACGACGATTTTTAGCGCGACGCAACGTTTCAACATTGTTTCGAATAGTTACAACATTGTTCCAACCTTGCAAAGCTGTGTTGCGCTAAAAATCGTCGTTGCGAGTCGTCCCATGTAGCATCACCTTTACAGGTAGTAGTGGTCGTTTAAGTGAGATTCCAACTGTAAGGCTTTGACTGAGAAACGTTTGGTGTTTTGGATATTAACAAGGTCGCTTTTGGGAGGTGGTCGTACATGGAGGTTCGACTTTATTTAACAATTAATGAATGAGGCTGAGTATCTTATGAAGTAACCTGAGATCAGGCCCAATTTTAGCGGTTCTCATTCGTTTCGCCGTGCCCGCCGGAATGTTATTACAAAGCGAAACGGAAATTGAGCCTTAACCAGGTTACTTACGAAGAATTATGGAGATCGAGGAGGTTGTTATCCGTTGAGGCCGTAGGCATAATGGTATAGTCGGAGTATCGAGCATAATGCCGTCATAATGGGTATTTTGTTAGCATTAAGAGATGAATAAATGTAACAAGAAATTTTCACTTTCAAGTGCCTTTAGTAAGAAATTAACTTAATATATTCAGACCTGGTTGCTAACAAGGCCTTGCTGCGCCGTTGCATCATTATGTCACGCTGCAAACTGATTAGAGAGTATCCAAGGATGGAGAGTTCCATTGAAATAAGACATTTTGGGTGCAGTTTATTTCTTGTAAACTTGTAATTGATGCAATACCGATTCTGGCTTATGGAGGTGTTTTTTGCCTGCAGGCATCCGAGAAGGGCATCAAATATAGCCAAGATCAGTTGAGGATAATGCTACTTTTCGAACATTATTTTAGGCATAATGCTGTTGTTTTGATGTGAGGGCGACGCTCAAAAGCATAATGCTCAAGTTGGAAACACTATTGTAAACAAAGTAATAATTATAACAGTAAACAAAAAAGTAACAATTAACTAACAGTAAAATTGAACCAAGCGCTCCCTGGGTCTAAGCAAGCAGCGTATTTATTTTTCCTTGGCAAATCGTAGGTAACTTAGTTAAAATTCCGAAAACCGGATTTTAATGTTACCCCCGTTTCCTCGGTCAAAAAAAGTGAATTTGGGGGCATTATCTCGGATAGTAAGTTCAGAACCCAGTATAAGTTCAACATTTGCTGCACCGAAATTAGAAAAAGTAATAACCCTTTTCTACTACGCGAACTGCACTCCAACTTATTTACTTCACAGCACTGCATTTATGGAGTACAGTTCGGACACTACAGTCGTTAAGGTTTATATCAAAAGAGGTGGAATAATGGTCCCATTTAATTCTCTTTTAGTTATATACATGCCGAGAGATGGTTATTTCACCTCGAAAATTGACCAAAAATATATAAATTTGAACACGTCACCCGCAAGTAAAATCAATCTGGGAAACGGGGTAGGGTTGACTTGGAAAACCGTGCGCACCTCAGAAAAATTTTTAGCTACGGCCCTGGAACATATCTGACGATGAATTGGTTTCAACTGGTTTTTCGTTGGTCACAGGTAATAGGCTTACTGCGGGAATTTTTTGTTGGTCACAGGTAATAGACCTGCTGCATAAGCGCGATTTATAGGTTTCATATTGGAAAAGTTTTAATAATTCGAAAAAAATCGAATCGTGTCAACTTGTTAACACACTAACTTGGGCTGTATTTTGTGATTTGGGCCGATATAGTTTGCTCAGGAGAAAAATTAGGAGTGTAAAGGGCCGGGGAGAGAACTTTCCATCAGAATATTCCGTATTGTGAGTTCCGCCTATACGGAACCGTATTAATTTTGCCGGACAGCAAACAACAGCTCTGTCAGTATCTTCTTTATTACTTTTTTCAGTCAAAACATGACAAAGGCATACAAATATTTAAATATGCATAATGTGTTCCAGTCGCTTGCTTGTGAATTCATCATAACGTAGACTTCTTCATTCTAGAACGAAAGAGAAAGGAGGTGACTGAACTCAGTGATTAAACAGAGAAAGCTAGGGAGACGCTAGGGACTTATTCTGTTTTTATTAGAATAGCTGCGGTGTGGGAAAGCTGCTCTGATTTACATCAAAGGTCATACAACCCACAGGCGGAGAGATCTCCGACAAATGAATAATATTTAGTTTTGCAAATAATCGCTAAGAATGTAAACCTCTTTATACTACTACATGAGAAATTTCTGCAATTTGATTGACTTAGAGCAGTGGTATTTCAGCTTAATTTGAAATACCTACATGTGAAAATTACAACCTTTTGTGGGTAGTTTAAGTATAAACAAAAAATAGCACGACTTGTAAGTGATGTTTTGCACAAATACCACTCGTAATATTTCAAAATTGTCCCAAATTTCACTCGCCTAACGGCTCGTGAAATTACGTATAACAATTTTGAAATATCACTCGTGTATTTATGCCAAATATCACTACAAATCATGCTATTACCTATACAAATAACTACTAATCAGCGCATGCTAACTTAAGATGAGCCGCAATACATACACACATAGTTATAACTTTATTTAAACTAGGATTTAGAATAGCTGGAGAGAGCTAGTATCAGTCCGAGTGTAAAAATCTGATTTAAGAAATGCAACAAAATTGATAAAGTAGGAAAGTATAAAATTACTACGCATGCGCATATTATTAGTCTTGTCTTCAAAAAATATATATATCTACATCACACAGTAATATTACGAATAGCGCGCTTAAAAGCAATAAGAGTTTCAGAAGTTCTTATGTCATCAGGTAGCGTATTCCATACTTGAGGAGCAACATATATGAACGATTGTAATCCATAGGAGGTTGTAGTACTTTGTTGGTCTAGTAGATTCAATTTTAGGGTTCCACGAGGTTGTACGCTGTTGTTCTTTCTTTCAGTAATGAAATAGAATATTTAGTCTCGTGATAACGTAAAAATACAGTCAATTGTGATACGCACCAAGTTACGAAAGCCTAGCAGTGCAACCATCTCTTTCACACATCGCCACTTTACACGACGAATCTGCAGACTTCTTTTTGTCTTCGCATTGCTTCTTCATTTCATCAAGCATCTTTCTGCTTGAACATAACCGTTGGACAAGGAACAAAGAACGCGATACCTGTTTTTCTCCAGCCACACACACCGATTCATCAGGTGCGCATGCAACCATTTTGTTTTTGTCACACGCCTTATTCGCTTCATCTCTAGTCTTTCCAATCCCAGCGCAGGAGGGGCAGTTAAAGGCTGGTAAGCAAAACAAAATAAAGTTATCGTTTCAGAACTTACTGCCCTTTAATTTGCAATATCCACATACAAATTCCCCAAACCGATCTCCATATATTTTCTTAATTAATTAGATGAGATAATTTCAACTGATAAAAAGTTCAAAGAATTTTCCCTTTGGGGATCATTTTATCAATTCTCTTTTATTGATTATGTATTGAAATATATTGTTAGAAGAATATTGATGTTGATCACAACACTGCTCTTAAAGGGTTAACCTCGATCCCTGAGAGGGCAGCGTTTAGGCGTTTTTGCTTGTGTAAACGCTAGTTTGGGCGCTAATAGTTTAGCTGGTAGGATGCTATCAAGAGGGCAACAAGGATTATTTGATAGTTTTTAAGCTGAGACTGGGTTTTCATCGGACGAGAAAGCATTTTTCTAATATCGTAGTTAAAGCGTTTATGGCTTACTATGTGATGAAAGAGTGGTTAAAAATAGAAAGAAACTTCTCTCGCTCTTTTGTATTTCTACGTACGATACTACTGCTTTACCTTTGTTCACATGGAATAAGTACATCACAGTGCATACATGAGCTAGTAATCCCAACCTCATTTTCGACTCGAACACAGGACCTGATATTAGGAACAAAAAAGACCACAAGTGGGCTGATATACCCAACCATCTTGACTGAACAAGCTTGAAAGCCGAATGCAGGAAATCATGAGCGGGCAAGATGGTCCATCTTACCCTCTTGGGTAGCCAATCAGAAAACAGGATTCGCTGCAGTCGTCTTGCCCGCTCGCGGATTCAGCCACATGATAACGAAACTTTACTCACCTTCCAACACTTCGAATATGCCGTTACAGTGAAAAAGCAGCAGAGAATGAAAAATGTCAAAAGGAACGTTTCTTAAAAGACTGGCGAATTAGAAAAAGTGACATTCCAAAACGTTTCTTACTTCGCTTGGTAACAAGGCTATAAATTAAAAGCCCAGTCAATGCTTTTAATATAGGCGGTATCTTACTTCAAAAACTTAATTGACTCTGGTGAGACTATCAAAAATAAAGTTCCTTTTGCTGACCAAAATCTTACTGGACGAGAAGAAGCAGTCTACTTGTAAATACAGGCAACAGGACTCTTGATACAGATTGCTACATTTGAGTCGACACGCTCATTAGCTTATATATTTTGTACTGACATGAAAATGTTTAGTTAAAAGTCGCCCGTAGACAAATACCATGCTCAGATTAAATCTGTGCGTGGTATTTATAAGTCAACTAAAGCGCGCGAGAAAAACGCGCCGTAGCCAGATTAACCTAGGATCAGGCCCAATTCTAGCGGTTCTCATAAAATGTTATTTACAAAGCGAAACGAAAATTGAGCCTGATCTCAGGTTATAGCCAGATGCGTGTTTCTGGTTTAGCGCACAAATACGCTCTAGTAGATTAAGAAATAGCCACTTGCCTTAAGTGACATTTTCATTCAGTAAATAATTATTAAGTGATCACCGAATTAAGTAGTATAGAATGATTATCTACTCTGCGTTTTTAACAATGCTAAAAGAAGTGTGGGATATCAGAACTCAGTCAGCAACTCCTTACTCAAGAACTCACAGCAAAGCACTGTTCGACAAGTCAAAGTGCTCATTCTTTGCTAAAAGATGAAATTAGATTTCTAGTTAACTCCTTCTATATAGAGTTTAGACCAAGCGATCTTATTGTTGAACCTTAGACGACAAATACAATATTAAACATAACAACAACGAAATAATTTCTTTAAAAAGGGTTATTGCTTATTTGTTATCTTATATAATTACCAAAGATTCCTGGGTTTTTTGCTCTTGTCATTATAGCTGTTTTATATCTCATTTTGCTTTGTAGTAAACTAGTACTCAGAATAAAAACAAGTTTGATAACATAGGCCCGAAAAGTGGCTAAAAATGTCTTTTATGAAAGGCATTTTTGGTAACTAAGAACATAGACAAGGTTATTGGGTTAAAAGGGTTATTGCTTATTTGTATTATTAGATAATCATTGAAGATTCCTGGGTTTTTGCTCTTGTTATTATAATTGCTGTTTTATTTTTCACTTTGCTTTGGAGTAAACTAGTACTCAGAATAAAAACAAGGCTAATAAATATGGGCTTGAAAATTGGCGCAAAATGTCTATTATCAAAAGCATTTTTGATAACTAAGAAACGATAGAGGGACTTTTTAACGTTTTAATCACCATGCAAATTCAAGCCAAATTCTCGAACGCTCTTCCTTTTCCTTGACAACCAACTTAGGAAAACAGAAAAATCTCAAATATCTTTTCCTCAGTTTAAAACTTACCTCCCTTCAATGTCATTGACCCAAAAAATAGTAAGGTAAAACATGATCTCGGAGAGTCATGGAAAGGACCTAGTCAGCCGGTCCGGCTGTGGTCGTGCATTTTGTGTTTGCAGAAAGCAGTTTACACAAAATCTTGGAAGTGTTGTCTTTAAATGCTCCCCATTGAACTAGCTTTAAATTTGGCGTGTCACTGGAAATACTTATGGAAATAGATGAAGTAAAACACAAATAGCAGATAACTTTAAAATAGGAACTAACGTTCTCAGGGTGACTGTATAAGCTGATGCATTCATTCCTGTTAAAATTTGATAAATATACCGACACTCAAACACTGTTCTCAAAGTTTCTTTTTTAGAATTCTTTCGAATCCATGTTGATGAATTCTTCATTTTATGACAAAAAAAAGAGAAAAATATTTTCAGGATGAGGAACTGCGGCCCGTTTCTCGAAAGTGCCGATAATTAAAGGGCCCGTAAAGGTGTGGTTGTTTTCGTACAAGATGGCGGTTTCAATAGTTTTGCATCTAACATGATAAAACTATCAGTTAATGACACAAAATGGAGCAGTTTGTTAGCCAGGACCCGCGCTCTTATTCTTTATATTTCGATTTGAAGATTTGATTTCAGGCCCGAAACGTTACCGGGACTTTCGAGAAACGGGGCCCTGGTCTTTTTGGAAAATTAAAAGCATAAACTACGTCGCCATTAACAAAGATTTCGGCACTGAGGATCCATTGAGAGGTTGCAAAATTATACGTTTATTTATATTTGTTAAAAATAGACTAAACTAACAGGAGCGCATCGATACCCATCGATCTGTAAAATTGCATTTCAAAAGCGCTTCAAAAGCGCTTTTCTACAGATAACGGCCGAACTTTAAGATTGTCCGGTTTTCACCGTAATTCTAACCATAAAATATTCACTCCCAAAATATCTCGATAACGCTTACAACTTTCGCCAAAACATCACAAACATCGAGGTGGCTATTGTAGGAAAAGCTTCCGTGAACGATTTTGAAAGAAGGTGTTCCCAGTGCCGAGAAATACGGCTGCAAGTAAAACAGGTACAGTGGAACCTCGATATAACGGAGTGCCAAGGGACTGGCAAAATTTGTTCGCTAAAACGAGGTTTCGTTATGTCGATATACTTTTCCATATATTTTCCTATTAATGGGGTACAAAGAATTGTTCGTTATACCAAGGACTTCGTTTAATATACAGAGATTCGTTTACTTATATCGAGGTTCCACTGTCTTCTGTGGTGGTAATTTTCCCGTCTTTTTTATTGGAGACGTAGTTTATGCTCAAACTTCGAAGGTATCGACCCTGAAAACCCCATCGAGCCACCTTAATCCTCTTTTTTAATGTTTTAACCTTCGTTTTAAAGAGTGAAGGTTGAGACGTGCATGGAACACTTCGAAATCACAGAGCACATGTACAATTAAATAATAAGTGTATTGTATTTCATTTCCCCACACTAAGATTGTTCTTATATGAACCAAGAGAGAAAGAGCTGGCTTATTCTCTCTATGAACCCTATAAATCGCGCCGTTACGCAATATTTCGAGTTGTATTTGGATTGGTTTGCACCAAGAGAGAATTAGCCTGCGTAGCAAGCGTTTCCGTAACCGAGAATCTCGTTCCTCGGTCTTTCTTTGCCCCGAAACAGCACGGAAACGCTTGCTACGCAAGCTAAGAGAGAATGAGCTTTAAAGAGTCGTAAAAAAGTATCAATTCCCCAACCTTTCAACACAGTAAAATATAACCATTTCTTATCAGATTTCAGACTTTATTTTCTGACTTGAAAAAAGGCAAAGTTTTGACACACAAACACATACAGTCAAATGCAGTCACACTCAGACAAAGAAGGCTCCATCCTTTTAAAGAGACGGTCTTCCTGTAATCTGTAATAAAAAGAAAGTATGTGCATAGTAAGTTTGCTATAATCTAGACAACTGTCCTTTTTTGATGTAATGAAGGGGTTGGGTTAAAGGAATCTACAAGGCAATGGTTTTGCAGTACTGATCATGAGAAGAACTTTTGTTGAAAATAATCAATTGCCTCCACTGACAAGGTTCAGTCTATTACGTCCGTCAATAATTCATTAACGTCCAGCGGCGTCAATTTTTCCAAGCCAATTTAGCCTGCTAACGAATTGTATCACGTGTAATTAGGACCTTTATACCCCAAAAACGACTTTAAATGGCAAGGCTTTGATTTTAAACTCCCGCTAAAATACTGGTCGCCAGAGGAATGAAAATTCGTATAAGAATACGTAATGAATATGAAATTTAAACAAATGAGGGGGAGGGGCAATATTTAATGGCCTATACGGGTATATTAAAGGAATATCAAGGGTAGTAATTTCGCAGTTGAAGGACATGAAAGGGTAGGGCAATCTGTCATTTGAGTCTGTAAAAGGACCAAAAACGATTACAGATGATTTCATGGCTGTGAAAAGGACAAGAAAACATTCCTGGCGTATTCATTTACTAATGAGGGTGTTACTACAACAGTTCAGTAAAAGAGATGCAATGTTCTAAAGTAGGTGTGTGAATTAAAGTGGTACCATTTATCAAAAGAAGGTATTAATACAAGGGGTACCTTTTCAATCAAATATTGTATATAAATTGGACAGGGGCTTGGACCTCAGGTCGGGGCGTCCCTGTATACAGGCATTGTTAAGTACATCCCCTGGGATCGATTAACGGAAGGGCTTTATCGTTGTAGAATAGGGACCTTAAGCAAAGACGACGACGACGACGGCAGTGAAAACGTCGCTAGAAAAGTGAATTTGCTTTCTTGAAAACTTAATCGCGTCTATTTGGACCCGTTCAATATGTCAAATGCAGGTGACTTTTCCTGGGGTTGAATTCTTAAGGATTTTATTCAAGTTCAAAAAGCGGAAGGAGACTTCGTCGTCGTATGTCCACGTCCTCGATAAAAAGTCAAGTTAGGAGGTTTTACGTTGTAGTCGTGCAGTGGACGTCAAAGAAATGTACTAAAAAGCTTGATGCACGTGCAGAGCTGTTGTTTTGATCATTAAACCTATTGTTTTTTGAAGTTGTCGTCTTCGTCGTAGTAGTAGTTGCTTAAGCTCCCTAATAGTTTCCTCCGGCCGAAGGGTTTCTTCTTTGTTTCAGTGAGCTGAATATCTTACTGTGGCTTAGCTTCCTCATACTTTTAGTTAAACCTTTTCTACTGTTACATTAACCCTTTAAACCCTAAGATCAAAATTTGAATTCTCATTTGTTGCCCCTATTCATTTCCTACAGAAGTAGTGGGGAGAAGTTGATAAAATATCAAGCAAATTCATCTTGTGTGATCATGTCTGTAATTCTCATGACCACTCTGTTTTACAAAGCGTTGATATTACACGGAGAAATTTGATGCTAATCATTCTTAGGGCTTAAATGGTTAAATTGAAAGTCGGAAAACCCAGGAGGGGGGGTGGCAGCTGATAATTTATCGGTTTTATTTTTTTAACGGGACAAACTATAATACTGAGAGAAGTAAAGCAATTACCAAAATGAAGCGAAGCACTCGTTTTTCTCGCAGAATGCTATCTTTTCGAGCCCAGACCAGCCTTTGGACTTTTCGTATGCAAAACGAGTCATACATTTTCGATAATATTTGCCATTTTCGCCTTTATCTTTCTCTAAAGTGCAAACGTTAGAGAATGGTTGGCGCCTTGGGCAATCTTCCATTTCACTCATCCGGTCACATTCTTCTAGAGTCTTTGCTTTACATTTAGGACATCTGTAAACACCAACTGAAAATATATTGAATGTTAGCTACAAGGAAAGACAGGGTTAATTGGCTCAGTCGATAGAGCGCTTGACTGCAGAGCGGGAGGTCGTGGGTTCGATCCCCGGAGCCGGACCCGACTACCCAGGGTCTTAATATAACTGAGAAATGGAAGTACTCCCTTTGCACTGCAAGCTCCTAGACTTTCGCGTGGCTCGTGTAATCACGTAACATTACGGTCCCAAAGTAGTGTCCGCAATTAGCACTTTTGTGCTAAAATACATTGACATTCAAATTATGCATTTTTTTTTCTCAAGAAAAAAAATTAGAAAGCGATTGTGATTTTGAACCTTATGCCTTATGTGCAGAGCTTTCCTGTGTATCTTTGTAAAAGGCAACAACGAAACTTAGGGTCGGCAAAATTCCATGACAGATTTGAATGAAATCGTCCAGCAAGCTGCCATGCACCATGTCTCGCTGTGTGTGTGAGCAAAAATATCCCGTTAGACAAGAGACTAAAGGCTATGACAAGGATCAATTTACCTGCTGTGAAATTGGCCAAGCATTGATCTTCCATGCAGATTCCAAATTTCTCAGCCCTGACTCTGGTAAAGTCGCTGATGCAAGTGCGAGAGTAGAAATCTTGGTTATACTGGATTACAGCGCAAGCAAATCTGTCGCTAAAGAAACTGCGGCAAGTTTTCAGTTTGATGTTACCATTGCAATCCTCCAGAGAAGTCATCGATGAACAGGAAGGACAATTTTTGACTAAAATTGTAAACATATCATTGAATGCAGTTAGCTAACATTGCGTTGAATCCCCAATGTAAGACAATCCGGATTCCAGGCCAGAGGAATCCAAAAAATGTTTGCTTGAAGCATCTCGAAATCCTGGGCTTCGCAATCCAAAACCCAAACCTAGAAATCCGAAATCCGCGGTCCAACAGTTCCACTGACAAGGACTCCAGATTATCCAATTCATGAAATCCGGAATCCAAAAAGTGGAATTCAGAATCCAAAAGTGTTTATCATAAAAATAAAACTATGAATTTTGAAGTGAAGGGAGAACAACCAGCTACAAAGTATATCTAAATCAACTGAACAGACTAAAAAGTAGAAAAATTTCATCATCTTAAATCACATCCCATATTTTCTGATGCTCGGCAAAAATGGAATGGCACGAGGACAGCAGTGTGGATTATTATACCTACCCCTCCCCAAAGTTACCATTTTGCCCTATGTGAGTAGTAACTGTTAATATTGGCTTCCGGGAGGAGTAGGTGGGCAGTCTCCCAGAAACGTATAATGATCATGGAGCTCACCTACCCCTCCCCTAAGCCAACATTGTTCCCTATGTGAAAACTAAGTGTCAATGATCAGGCTGAATTAGATTACTCTACATGGGGCGAGTTGAAAGTATTATCACCTAAACAGTGCTCAACAATCTAGAGCAACGCAACAACTCAATTAGGGTACTCCCTATAATGCCTACAGTTATGCGTTGCATCTAAGCCGTGTATACCTGACGGAAAAACATGTCCTAATTGGGTGCAAATTTATCTCGCTTTGCCGCCAAACATTCGAAGTTTGGAGCAGGCGGCTGTTGTCTACTTTATTTGTTTTCGCTCAACGAAATGTTCTTTGCAAGAAATTTAGAAGTTAAGAATTTTTTGTTTTTGAATCAAGTGTGCGAGAAATGTGAGTGAAATTAAGTTGAGAAAAATGAAATATGGGCGGAACGCGCTGCTCAAAAACATATAAACAACTTAAGGTACGGAAAAACGCGCAACAAAAAAACGTGCAACTTGTCTTGCAACATTGCTACAAAACGAGTTGAATAGCGATGTTGTGCGTTTTACCACCCACGGTTCAAACCTGTTAACAACCTGATTCTGTAGCAAGACAAGTTTGATGTGGGTATTAAAACGCGCAACATGACTACGAAGATGACAATCGCTGTCAACAACAGTCCTAAGACTACGTTCACCCGGACGATCTTGCTAAACCTACTTATGACTGAATATATTAATAACCATAATCGCACATACCAGTAGTATTGAGCTGAGCATTGCACCCAGATTCGTCACACATAGCCACGGCACAGAAATCATCGAAAGACGATGACCTATCACAGCGCCTTTTGATTGTGTTAAGATCGCCTCTGCTTGCACAAAAACGTTTGACATTGTTCTTTCCTCCGGAATAATCAAGGTAAAGGACGCATACGGGGTCTTCTATGTCAACTTTGCATTCTTCGGTCGTCGCATTTTTGTGGCATTCTTCAATCACTTTACCCAACCGATTTCCAGACGCTGCGCAAGTCTGGCACTCGAAGGCTAGTAAATCAATAAAAAGAAAAGTGTCAGCCAATATGTCTACTTTTCAGTAAGTAACCTGATAAAATTTGACCCACTGTATACCTGGCTGGCATACACTTGTGATCAGTATCTAAGTTTACTTTGTTAACCATATTCCGTCCGTATTTTTGCTAGCTTCCAGCAATCGGTGTGGGGCTTTGGAGGTCCCCCTCTCTAACTTTAAAACTTCTCGTGATACGGCTTACATCTTGACAGAACCTAAATTTCATCAAACTTTCCCCCTGAAGAAGCCGTGAAGATAAAAATCTAACAATTAGTGAGATTTATATGTCTGATAAAATCATTAACTTGGCTAACGCAACAATAATTTAGCAGCTATGTCGTGATGACGCCATTTATTATTAAAGAAGGAACTGGAACCATCTGCCCAATCTTGGATCTTGTGAATTAATTTACTTTATTTCATGACTACTATAGTACGAGCGCTCTGATTGGCTGCTAAGCGGGCATTATATTTTTGTTATGACCGGGCATTACTTGCATGGTGTCCTAGGATATACAGTCCATGTTATGGTCAATTTACAGCTGTCAATAAGATACCCGCTGACCAGTGTCACATGACTGTATCGCACGTTCAAGTGTATAACTCATTGAGGTACGCGTGTTTTTTTTTTAAGTTATCCGCTGGTAATTTGGTTTTGATGTATTGACCTCAGAACAATCTGCTCCTATCTGGTATGAAATGACCTCACTCTCGGTTAATAAGTAGTATGTATTCCATTTTACTTAAATCCTGTTGTGAAAGGAGCTGTAATGGACTCTTGCGGTAATCTTGATAGAATATTTGATTAAGAAGCAAAGTCATCTGAAAGAAATGAACACTGTTGAAAATGGAACCCAGCATCTGCCATTTGGTCATTTGAAATTTCTTTTCTCAAATTAGTCAACAAATAAAGCCTGGATTTCATTACCGGTTATAATAAAATAGATCCGAGTAACATAAAAATCCAATACATAAAACTAGAAGGAATTTTTTTTTATAGGAAGAAAAGCAAATTTTAGAAACAAGGCTGTCAAAATATAATTGCCATGGTAACATCAATATTTACGACACGTCACTGTTGGGATCAGGACCAGAGTCTAGATTCAAGTATCACTCTCTAGTTATCCCATGATGCCCTCCAAGTCGGGATTCCCGAAATCCTTACTTGGACTCCCCAACCTCTCCATCGTACAAGAGCACAAAAATACCATGCTTACCTTCGTTAATGTGAAACAGGCACACTACAGTGATCACAAGACACAACAGTCCCAAACGCATTTTTGACTTGTTCACCTGCCAGAGAAAAGCACACTGGAACATTAACCCAGGCCTGGAGTACTCCAAGAAATTTTGGGGGGTGCATGTTTATCATATACCAACCGATTCTCTAAAGACCCTTTTTCCTGACTAAAATATATTCGATGTTTTGCACACTCATTTTCAGATCTGGGGCTCGTTTCTCGAAAGGCCCGGACACTTTTCTGGCTCGAAGGCAAATTCATAAAACTTGTAGCACTGTTCATAGCTTACAACCAGTCAAATTTGCTTCGTTTACTGAAAGTTTCATTGTATCATTGTCAAAATTTGTTAAAACCGTATATCTTGAATGTAAATACAGCGAACACGAAATAGGTTTCTGCAGGAGCCGTTTTCTCCCGGTTTCTGGGCCCGAAAAGCTATCGGGACTTTCGACAAACAGGCCCCAGGCCCCAGGCCTCTAAAAACGTCATAATCATTACCTATATTAGAACGCCAACCACAAGGTTTTTGTTTTTGTTTGTTTGTTTTTTTTTTTCACATGAAGAACTTTCTATCTTATTCATTCGAAACTGAAATGACAAGAAAAGCACTAGAACAGCCCCGAAGTTCCCTCGAACTGAACCATACCCGATTCCAAAACACTGATGGGCAAAGCTTATCACTGACCCGTTTTCAGACCGAGACGACGCAAAATCATACCCTTCAGGGCAAGCGGGGGATCCAGGATTAATCTTAGGAGGGGATAAACCACTAGAGATTCGAATGGTGGCGTAACTGACTGGTAACGTAAACAATTTTTAAAATGTGAATACGAAGAAGAAGACTTTTGACTAGGCAATAACATGATGTGAACTACTGCGATACATATCAAACGATACAGCAGCTTTTGTATAACGGTAAAGCGGACTGCATAATGTTAATGCAATGCTCTAAAAGTAATGTGTCATTTTTGTCGTCATCTCAGGGGGAGGGGGTGCGCACCCCCTGCACCCTCCTCCTAGATCTGTTCCTGCTTGGGGTGGCACTGAGTTACCTATCTGAGTTTCCCTTGGTTATATAAGGCCGAGTACCCCCTCCCGATATTAAGCATGCTAGTCAAGGTAACAATTAAACTGAGTAGGCTTCACCAAGAGAGAGCGAACTAAGGAAAGACTAAAAGCTTAAATTTTTTTCTCTCTTGAAAAGGTCAGGGAGCCTAGGCCCCGGTTCAGACGCCGATCTTTTCATGAGCCGAACCTAATTCGAATTAAGGCCTACCCAAATTATTTAGACCGGCTGGATTGATTCAGACGCCGATCTTAACTGCAGCTGAACTAAGTTAAAAAGGCGAAAATGCTCATTTCGGTCAAACTGGTTACAAATAATTTATGCATTAGGTTCGGTACATGAAAAGTTGGGCGGCTGAACCTGGCCTAAGCGTAAAGATCGTGAAAGCTAAAAAACATGAAACGAGTCCTTGATACTTTTGATCCAATAAGTTCTTATAGATTGAGCTGAGCTTGTAGGGGTACAGATTTGGAGAGATGTCCAAAGAGACAAGAAGTTGAGTTGAAACTCGGTTTGCTTCTTACACAGCTCGTAGTAGACTAGCCGGGCCTTTAGTGGAGTGTTCAGATGATCTGATCCATATTGGGAGGCATACTCTTGCCCCCCAACATAATGGCCAAAACTACTTTTTTTGCTTGTATCTTAATTGTTAAAGTTTGATAGTTACGCTCAGATGGGCTGAAAACGTTACCAAATCATCTTTTCAACAACTTCCTTGAAGTTAATTAAGTGCAAAATGTCTGTTTAGAAAGAGGTAATTCATAGTTTTAAAAATGACACAGTTTGGTCACCTGACCAGCTACGAACTTCCTCATTTTCAGAAAATGGTGCAGGTTTGAAAAACTAAATCACTATTATTTTGTTTAAGATCCTAACCCACTTATCGTTTTTTGAAGGCAAAATCATATAACTTTCATTTTCATAAAAATGATGTGACATGATCTCTTAAGGCAAATGGCCTATTCTTGTGCACAAAGAGGTGTCTGCAGATTGAGATTTTACTCAGCTAAGAAAGGCTGCTCGTGGTAGAATTTCTAAAAACAGAGATCACTTAATGACTGAATTCCGATACAAGAATCCAAACCGCTAGTTGGGCGGCGGTAAGTTTTCTTAAGATTCTGTCCAAACAGATTCCAGTTAACCAGATTCCAGGACCATTAGAAAAGTTCTTATCTGTGTTCGTCCCTAGGGAAATCATCAAATCGGCTTTGTATGAATCTTGAAAGGAACTTTTTACAATAACTATAGTGAAGCAAAACCGGTCATTGAATAAAATGGCCATAACAGTCCTTTTTCATAATTTAACTGATTTTGCTCTAATTAAGCTTACAATCCTGACCACCTTCATTAGTCTGCTTTGAAAATTCGGGACATGTCGACATTGGTACAACAAAATCCCAACGGTCAGCAGTTGTAATAGGTCATTAAATCTTAGCTTCTTTGCACTGTCTCAATTAATGGAATTGACAACTTTCAACAGTCATTACATATTTCTAACTTCTAAGATTCATTCCACTTCAGCTAGATGAAATTGTTAAGCCGAAAAAATGTTAAGCGCGCGATATTGAGCGCGCGAGTTTCGTCCTACAATTTCAAACAAAACTTGCCCTTCAAACGAAAGGCTCATAAGTCACTCCTTTTGTTCTAGCCTACAGAGCAGACGTTTTTGTACGGAATCCCTGAGGTACATTGATCGCTGCAGCCATCTTGAGAAGCAAAAAAATAAGACTAACGGAGGAGGGGCGGGAAAGGGGGTTGGGGAGGGGAGGACAAAAGAAAAATGCTTGCCAGTAAAGCCCAGACGGGAAAGAGACAGAAGCGAAGGGGCCGCGAACGACCTCGGAATCAATCAAAATAGGAATTCTTTTGAACGTTGTTCACTTTCAGGTCCACAAAAACATATAACAAAGGAGTCTGACGGGTTTCATAACCATTCCACTCAATTAACGATGATTGAAAGTCAAATAAATGCATAGGTACACGAAACATATATTGTGAGCGCGCGAGTTTTGTCCCGCGGTTTAGTTTCCATGCAAAACTTGCTATCTAGACAAAAACAAACGACACAATAGTCACTGATCCTGGCTTTTGTTCAATGTGGTGGCTTGAAAGTCACGTACTAATTATTGATAAGGTGGTAGGGTACACATCGATTATCATGACCGGCTTGTTCCTTAAACCACACACCTTTAAAAGGAATTTTCTTCGGAATACCGAGTCTTAGTGGTTGCACTCAGTCTTAGAGCACACTCCTCTCACAAAGCTTACATGAAAGTCTACTTAGACAACTGGTACAATAACAACAAACGAGTCATGTTCCATACACAGTTCCTGTTACCATTGCGGTAATATTTAGTGAAAACACAAAGAACGTAACCGCCGGGGTGGGTTTTCCCTACATAGAACATAGTCAGAACGATTTTTGAACTGTTGGGCAACTTCTGAAAAAGGAGACTTAACTTTCGTTAACTTTACAGTGGTAATAAGACAAGAAGTATGACTGATTAAATGATAACTGAAGACGCAACTGTTCGTCAGTGGTCTTAATACTTGGAAATTGCATTGATTGACACTTCAGATTAACGAGCAGACGCCAAGACCAAATAAGGGACGGACCATTAGAAAAGTTCTTATCTGTGTTCGTCCCTAGGGAAATCATCAAATCGGCTTTGTATGAATCTTGAAAGGAACTTTTTACAATAACTATAGTGAAGCAAAACCGGTCATTGAATAAAAATGGCCATAACAGTCCTTTTTCATAATTTAACTGATTTTGCTCTAATTAAGCTTACAATCCTGACCACCTTCATTAGTCTGCTTTGAAAATTCGGGACATGTCGACAGTGGTACAACAAAATCCCAACGGTCAGCAGTTGTAATAGGTCATTAAATCTTAGCTTCTTTGCACTGTCTCAATTAATGGAATTGACAACTTTCAACAGTCATTACGTATTTCTGACTCAGTTCTAAGATTCATTCCACTTCAGCTAGATGAAATTGTTAAGCCGAAAAAATGTTACGCGCGCGATATTGAGCGCGCGAGTTTCGTCCTAAGTTTCAAACAAAACTTGCCCTTTCTAGCGGAGAGAAACGAAAGGCTCATAAGTCACTCCTTTTGTTTTAGCCTACAGAGCGGACGTTTTTGTACGGAATCCCTGCAGGTACATTGATCGCTGCAGCCATCTTGAGAAGCAAAAAAATAAGACTAACGGAGGAGGGGCGGGAAAGGGGGTTGGGGAGGGGAGGACAAAAGAAAAATGCTTGCCAGCAAAGCCCAGACGGGAGAGAGACAGAAGCGAAGGGGCCGCGAACGACCTCGGAAGTCTGAGAATCGGGCTAACGACTTCATTGCGTGCTGGGAAACAGACAGAATTTTTTACACGAATGGTTTGTCAGAAGAAGAGCTTTCTGCTCAAACTTACAGTCGGTCATTTTCCTGTTGAAGGCTTCAGAATCACAGCTTCAATCTCATATCGCAGCGAAAAGTCGAAACAAGTTTTTACGTAAACATTTGGTTGGTATCAAAAAAAGAGAGAGATTTACCTTTAGCTGAATCAGTAGCCTGAGACAAGAACTGCTGAGCTAAAAGATCATAGAAGACGCCCCCCATGATTGCTTTATTTCTTTTATTGGTAAGTGATTGGCATTCATTTTGGGCAGACGGTTAAATACACCGTGACGAATGATGAAAAAAGAAGTAAAATCATTAGCCTGAGTATCAGGCCTTCCTAAGGGGCTAGGCGAGAGGAGATTTTACCCTTTTTCTCTTCCATCTTGCCCTTTTCCCCAGAAATGCCTCATACTCAGGCTATAAAATCCTCTAAACAGAAACCTTAAAGGACCTTTTCTCCAAAGTCAACGAAGTATAACCGGTTGATTGAATAGAAAGCAATATTTGCTTCTCAACTAACTGTACCTCCGTTGCTTCAGTCAGAGTCTACATATTAGATTCCCTTTTCGTTCGTTTCGCAAATTACCAGATTCCTTGCTTCTCTCTTTAGATTCGCTTTTCACATGCATGTAAATCTGTGAATATTTCATTATTTTAAAACAAACTATTCCATGTGATGGAAGCGATAAAAATATCAAAATAAATACATTGAGTTCGCTGATTATTCTTCTTTTTAAAGCCCGCGTTTTACTCTGAAATTTTAGTGCCCTGAACAAATCGGTACTATGTTATGGCCTTTGGCCCTATTCAATCATTTTCTTGGCCTATATACAGTCTGATCTGATTCGAACTCTGCATAGACATGTCAAGCAATGTTGCACCAAAATTCGCACGTCAGCCATGCTACAACGGATAATTAAGAAATCTCAGCCTTTTTTTGGGATTTGACCCATTGATTGCACGCCCTTAGGAATGAACAGCAATATATTATTTGCGACCCACCCACTTTGAACCAACGGCTCGGTCGTAAGTTAAGACATATTCCATTACAGCTACTACATTGAAACATAGTTATTAGAGGAGACTGGTTATGAAAAGCGGCAAACATCAATGATAAAAACAACAGTGCTGCAGTTTATGTTGGAAGTACCGTGAAAGTGCACAATCCTTTGTTTTCTGTTGACAAATTGTTACGGAATAAATTATTGCAACGTTTTTATTGGTCAATACAATCAAAATGATAGGAATTCTTTTGAACGTTGTGCACTTTCAGGTCCACAAAAACATATAACAAAGGAGTCTGACGGGTTTCATAACCATTCCACTCAATTAACGATGATTGAAAGTCAAATAAATGCATAGGTACACGAAACATATATTGTGAGCGCGCGAGTTTTGTCCCGCGGTTTAGTTTCCATGCAAAACTTGCTATCTAGACAAAAACAAACGACACAATAGTCACTGATCCTGGCTTTTGTTCAATGTGGTGGCTTGAAAGTCACGTACTAATTATTGATAAGGTGGTAGGGTACACATCGATTATCATGACCGGCTTGTTCCTTAAACCACACACCTTTAAAAGGAATTTTCTTCGGAATACCGAGTCTTTAGCGGTTGCACTCAGTCTTAGAGCACACTCCTCTCACAAAGCTTACATGAAAGTCTACTTAGACAACTGGTACAATAACAACAAACGAGTCATGTTCCATACACAGTTCCTGTTACCATTGCGGTAATATTTAGTGAAAACACAAAGAACGTAACCGCCGGGGTGGGTTCTCCCTACATAGAAATGTTTGATCATTAGTACTGTTGTCCTTCAGCAAAACAACAGTTGCACTTAAACACATTTTGTTTTTCTTTTACAAATTGAGATTGTTTAATTTGCATTTTCCCCAATTTCATTTAATTTTGATTACCTCATTCAGCACTTTTGTATTAATCAGATGTTAGATCTGACCGGCGTCGAAATGGACCTATAGAACTATGGATTATCGCCTTTTCTCTCTGTAACAATCACTCGAAAAAATGAATGTAAATGCTAGGTTCTGCCTGGGTTGCCGAGACCGAAAAAAATTTCTCCGTCTTATGGTCCGAAGAAGGTGATTTTTGACTAAAACAAGAAAGACACTTGGCTTACACGAACTCTTGACTATAAGCACAGTATTAACTATGCAAGTACCCACACAGAACGCATATTAAAACGTGTTTTGCACCATTTGCTCACACTCATAAGCCAAATAACTTTTCAAGCCGACACGAAAGGATATCCGGAAAAGTATGAACACCTTTCCGATAGGCTACTCTCCACTTTTAAATCATTACGCTACGGAGGAGACGTGTGATCGAACGATTTCGATATCATAGCTGCAAACACCTATTATGGTGGTAATTAGTTTTCTAATAGCGAACCTATATTTACCAAACAAAATTGAAAACCTAGTTTCTCAAGGTGTTTCCTAACCTCAGTTACAAATTAAATTGCGGAAGACTGAAACCACAGTTGTGACTTTTCCTACATTGAACCCGACAATCTGTCGCACCTTGCTCTGGTATTTTCATCATCCTTCGCTTGAAGTGGTCCTCAATACGACTATAGGGAGCTTAAGCAACGACAAGTTGAAATAGAAACTAAAACTGAAATGGGCGTCTTCAAGCCGGTGGAACATGCGCCATTTTCTGGGCGGCTCTGCCGCGCGCGCTTTACAGTTGAATTTATTTCTTTGAACCATTCTGCATATATTACATTCAGCATAATTATGCTATTCCGTACTCATACCATGCCACATATTCTGCATTTGACCCTCGCCGTCCTGGTGTTTGCTATGTAGGTCACAACAAAATTTTTGTCCGCATTGTTGACCCAAAAATGTTGCACGGGAGTTGTTGCGTCCATTTGCACGTAACTGTGGTCCTGTCTTCAGTAAGGGTAGTAGAGAGTGGACATTTTTTAATTTTACTTTCCACTTTTCACTGATCAGGCAAGTCTTTGAACAAATAAACGGCTTAATCAAGAATTTTACAGAGCAGTTTTATTTACTCTGATCCGATGGCTTACGTGGCCACTGGTATATTACGCCACAAGAGATTACTGCACCCCGTCCACACTAAATGTCTTCGCAGAAACTTTTGTTTGGTGATGTTGTTGTTGCTGTTACAATGTGTGTGTCCAATACTGTTCTAAGACTTTCATGATACGACATAGCGTCGTTTGAAAATGCCCCGCTTTTCTCCACGGACCATAAAACTATAGACTTCCTCTTACAAAAGCGTCCAGTTTCAGTTCGACTGTTTTCCAAAACTTCTGTCTTCTGATGCATCCGTTTCAGTTTCATCGTTTCAGTCGATTCAAGGTCAAAAAGCACAAAAATGTATGCGTTTTAGTTAACAAGAAAACACTTACGGGGTCTAAGAAATTCACACAATGATGAGAAGTGCCTCTACCGTTGAAGCCAAATGAAGGCAAGTGTTTATTTAGTGACTCGCGTCTCCTGAAAGTTCTTTTTTTTTGTACAATTTCAGTAAGAGTAAACATAAATGGAGTCACCAGCCCCATAGAGCAATCCCGGCATTCCCCCCTTCCCGCCCCATTCCTCTGAATAGTAAAGAGCAGGAATGGAACTCAGTGACTTGTCCACATCGTTGGGAAATGGTATTGAGTGAAGCAGTTCACCGCTTGACACACTCCATATACGGGTCACTGAATCTTGTCCAGCTGAAAAAGAAAAGAACAGTGTTAAGATTCCTTTAAAAAACGCTCAACTTTTAAATTAGTAAATGTGGATTTTTCTTGATTGTCTTCTCAATGACGCAGCAATAGTTATCAAAAGGAATCGTGTTTACGCGACGATTGAATTTTTGATTTGTTTGTGTGATGCTTCTTCGAACTCCGAGTTCGTAGGAATGGGCCATTTTCACGATGACGACATCTGGCTACAACTACCAGAATTCATTTCGTTTTTGCTTTCTTATTTAAATTTGTCAATCCTGCTAAGGTTTAAAAAAAAAAAAAAACAATAGCCCAAATTTACACAAGAAAACAACAAACTGAAGAATTCTGGTAGTTGTAGTAAAATGACGTCATCATCCAATCGCCCGAACGCAGTCTCAAATGTAGCCCTTACAGGCATTAACTTGATCCTTTTCTTTCACCTGAAATTGCTCATTTATTTCCTTAGCATGACAGCCAGAGTGCGTTCCATGATAATAATTTTAAAGGCTTTAAAAAACCTAAAAACTTACCCGCAAAGATGAGAGAGTCGCTAGCGTCGAGGTAGAAAGGAAGACCGTGTGTAATCTCGTTTACATGCCCTGTATAATTCTGTACACAGGCCGTCATCCTAACGTCCCACAGTTTTAGCTAATAACAAAAAAAACACACGCACAACAGAGGTTAAGTTGAAGCACATAAAATGACCAAATCTGAAACGACAATACGTGAAATAGAAAGAGAAGTCTAAATCCAAACATACAAAGACAATTGTTGGTTTTCACATGACGTCACTAAAATTCAAACTAAAAAACTATCGATCCTACCGAGATTTTACTTTCACGTTGCATTAAAGCAGCTGAAAACTAATTTTCATACAAATTTGCCTTCAAAAGGGTTCTTGGTTTTGTGATAGAGTACGCTTGAATTTCTAAGCCTTTAAGTGACGCGGCATTTACATGACGGCCACGAGAGCTGTCATGTAGGTTAAAAAAATGACTTCTTTCAGGAAATTTTGCTATCTGAACAGTTCATGTATTAGAAAAAGTATTACTTTAATGTTTATGAGTTTGTCGAAGAATAAATTCACGCTTTTGTAGCTAAACTCGGTAACAGATGTTTCTGTTGGTTTCCGTCCGCCATGTTGGAGCTTCTCCATGTGAGCACCAGCATGTCGTCTCCATACAAATCTCTATAAGTTTGTGTAAAACATTTCTTCGGATATCTCGTATACGAAATATTCCTCTGTCTTGAATCTTGGCGAAGGTCTTTGTATATGTACCTCCTTTCATTTCCCGGATTCTGAACTTTATCTATTGAATGGTTTTGAGTTTTTATTTTGATCTACTTTGAATGGCGTGACACTGAAAACCGGCAATAACAATGTGATTTGCTTTGCAATGCTTAAATACAATTCCTATTTTAACAATAATTGCACAAGAAAATATACGCATAAAATACAGTTGAACTCCGTTGTACTGAAAAGCCCTTACCTCGTCCCTGGGGAAGGGCCTTAAATTGCCTCGAAATTCAAAGCTGCTGAATACAGACGCCTGTCGATGCGGACAACAGACACTTCCTTTCTTATCCAGTCAAACGATTCTCACAGAAGGGTAAAAATGCTAATACAGACGTTACAGTACCACTGATGAGGACAATGGGTCCCCTCTGTGTCCGAAAAAATGGGTCGGATTCTTTTCTTAATCTTTTTTCTATCAACAAAAGGCCTTACCGATCCGTCCAATCCACTAGAAAGCAGATAGTTTTCGTCGTGTAGTTCGCGCAAGCACGTGACAGACGCCATCTTTCCTTGGCTTAGACACATGACGGGCCAATTGGAGCCCGACAAACGAACATCACACGTGCGTATATATCCGTCACGTGATCCATTGTACAGGACTGGATTCTGGGGAAAAAACACAGGCTTAGTTTGTCGCCACTCCATCAATATGATGAGGAAATGAAGTTTGAGGGGTATTGCTTACTTGCCGCCTCCACAAAGGGCGCAAGAAGTCATTATTCACGATAAAAAATCATTTACCTGACTAAATCTATAATCATTATCCAAATCCAACTACTATTTTAATTAGTAATGCTATTTTGATAAATGATACAAGTACTTCGCCTTGGATAAAATTCAGACTTAAATTATATGTAATGACTGCAATCTTCTTCTATTTCAAGTTATGAAATATTCTTCTATGTCAAGTTATGAAATAGACTTTCTATTTGCTCGGGTTCACTAACAAAAAAACAAACGAACACGTATTTGATCGCGATTTGAAACACTTAAGACACAAATTTCCTACAAGCAGCCCCTTAAAACTTTAGAACCCAACTTAAACAACTTAAATCTTATAGTTACGGTTTGAATAGTTCTTACCCTCCGCGAGAACTCCTGTGCAAACACATCACTGTCACATCTCACATGTATCACACGCCGCCTTGTATTCACGTCCAAAGTGAGGGCGACCTTGCTTGCTCCTAAAAAGAATAGCAATTTACGAGAAGAACAAAAGAGGGGCGCTCCGTGTGCATTTCGTTTTCTACACTAGCCCACAATCTGCAAATCTATGTTTTTATTTTACTCGCTAGTCTGGCTTTGAATACACTTTCTGTACTCAGCGTTTCACACGGTTATACCTAGTACGTAGTCCGTATTCCGTGCCCTATACTGGGACATTCCTCGTTTTACACCCACCTGGTCCGTAGTCCGCAGTCCACTCGTAATTCATACTGACTGAGCAAGCTAGCCCGCCACTGAATTGCAGTGTATGGGGAATTCACTAATAAAAATGAATCTCGAAATTTAAACTAATTCAGCCACAAAGTAGTGTCCATAACATGAACAAAATGAAATGGAACCCTTAAGACATTAACGGAAGATTCGAATAAGACAAATGATTGATTATGCATATACAAATGAAAGCACGGAGGGAAAAAACTGAAAACTAAGAGTAAAACGGATTGCAATTTGGGTTTTTGAAAACTGTTCAGCCCAACAGTTCTCAAAAATCTCTCTCTATTGGGTCTAACTTGAAATATAATGCACGGGATACATGCATGTTTCTTACGAAACTGTTATCTTGTCATTTACAAGTAATGTTGTCGATTAATTCCATACTACAGAGTATAGACTTTTTTTCCCCTTTCGCTTTGCATTTTAGCCTAACTATGCTATAATACATATGATATAATGTTTACTGTTAAGTAGCTCCGTCATTAATTCGACTTAATTATTACACTTCTGTTAATAATTGGTTTATAATAAATAATAGAGGAGGCCTATTACTATTAAGACAAGTGGTTTCCTTTGGGATTCCTCGCTATTAGCTTTTTACATTGAGAATTTTATAGTTTTGAAATGTGGCAAAGAAATAAACTTGAACTCGAACGAGTAACTTGAAGAGTGGACAGAACTGCCGTGACAAAGCAGCCCATTAAATGAACACCGCTTACCGATACTGATTATATGACTGAACAGAGGATTTCTACTCCAGGCATTGGTCCACACTGAATTTCCATGAACAGTATTTCTTCCAACTATTCCTAAAATACCAAAAGTCAGAGATGAGTTAACACGTTTATAGCACAGAGGACAAAAGTACTGAATGCTGATTGGTCAAAACATAACAAAACAAAAATTCATTAAAATACAAAAAAACAAAAAAAAAACAGACAGAAAGCATTTTTTTGGTTAATTTTCGCTCCACAGAGGGCAAAATTACCTTGCAAAGGCTGGCAGGCGAAATTGTCGCAAAAACATTTCAGCTCATTCGCGCTTTTACGGTTGATTGATCCAAAATAAACACAAATGGTTTCCTAAGAAATTACGTAAGAACGCGCGCTTTAAGAAAAACAATAAATTTTGCCCTCTGTATCAGAAATTGCCCTCGTCTCTGCGCGACTCGGGCAAATTGTGCAACTTCTGAAAACATAAGTGATATTAATGCTTCCTTTTACGACGAATCAGGACATTACCTATACTAACTGTGAAGTCAGCAGACTAAAAGACGGGAAAGAGAAGTTGAACGAGTTACTCTCTAAGAGTCCCGTAATAGTAGGGAAGTTAAGTAATGGTCCAGATAAGAAGGAAAGGACCAAAACGCAGTGAACACGTCGGAATGCAAAAAGGTGCTAACTTTACTATTGTCTCTACTAAGGTTCTGATTGGTTTAAACATCAAATTTTACGAAATCTTCGCAAAGCAGCATGTACATCAATCCTTTTTTTTCTATCCAACTTCCTTATAACAAAATCTCGTCTGAGTCTAAGTAACACAGAAATCGTATCTGCGGATCATGTAAAATTGTGAACATTTCTTGGCCATTGTTTGCAACTCTTGTGATTGGTCGAAATGTTTTAACACAAAAATACACCCTTTAAAAGTGGAGTTTAAATACATTTTCTTTCGTAAACAGCCTTTTTGTAGATTTATGCACTCTCTGCGTAAAAATGAAAACATTTCTATGTGAGGAAAGCGTATTGCGCCACAACAATAGAAATTGCTTTCCTTCTTACCTGGATCATTACTTAAGCAACGACAACGACGACGGCAAGGAGAATGGTAAAAGAGTGATAAGGTTAGATTTGCCATTCCTTTTTCACTCAAGAACACAGTCGAGTGGCATTTACCTGCTCAAACAACTTTCCCATAAATTAAAACAAAATGTTGTTCGACCAAAGAGATTGACAAATAATTGACATCAAAAGCGTTATTTGCCCGCTGTGGTAAACTATTACCGTGTCATTTTAAAGTTGTGGCTACAGAAAATTGCAATAAAATTTTTCTTAAAAACATTTAAAGAAATTTTTAAAAACGTTAAAAAGATATGATGACGTTTTGACGTTCTTTGACCTCATTTTCAAGTCAAAAGAAAATAGCGTTTGAATGTTCTACAAGAAAAAATCTATTATTCTATTGTTTCTTCTTGTATTTATCGAACATCCATACCCTATTTTCTTCTTATATCTTTTGTTTTCTTTTTACAGCCATATGTGGCAAAACATCGCTTCTAGTAATATTAAAAGGGACGTTACGATCCGACAACGGCAACGTCCATGACAACGTAGCTGAAAAACAGACTTCGCATCATTTTAAAATTTTTCTCGATTATCCCAATTTGCCCTGTTACTTAAAACAAGGGGATTTTGGCTGGAGCTGAAGAGAGGGGAACGCGCTCAAGTTCGGACAGAGATGGTAGAATTTATCGCCTTGCCGTTCCCGTTCCCTAGTGAACTTACAATTTGGTCATTTCACGTCGTACTTGCGCAGTGAAGGCAAAGAAATGTACAAAAAAGCGTGATGCACGTGCAGAGTTGTTGTTTTGCTCATGAAACCTATTGTTTTTTGACGTTCCCGTTGCCGTCGTCGTCGTGAATTCGTAAGGTCCCTAAAAATAACAAGTATTATCACGCATTGATGGCAGATTCACGCCAAGTGAGACATGACGTCTTTATATGCTTGTTCTTAACACTCATCTTAACATATTGAAAAAATTGACATTTACGTTGTACCGCACCATCCACTTGAAAAATCATGGTCTCTCCAGACATCGTACCGTGTCCAAGTAGAGATATTCTGGAAGGAGTAGTTAAGGAAACATGTGTGTCCTAATATACTATAGACTGCAAAACAGTCGGTTTTTTTCTCAAAATCAGTAAAGAAATCGGTAAAGCGTGGCGTAAGAGTCTTACGTGCGCGAAGCGAGCGAGCCTCACACACCCCCCAGTCTCGCTCTCTGTTTTCAGCCTCGTTCCAGACCTTGTTTGACTGCTCGCGCGTACTTGAATACGCAAAAATACGGACTGTTTTGCAGTCTAAATATACTAGTATAATGTATTTAATGGGCCTTGTTTTTGTTTTATTTACCGTATTTACTCAATTAAACGCCGCAGATGGAAACAAAATTACCAATAAACGCCTCCCTCGAATAACGCCGCACCCAATCGAAAGAATGCGGAAACTCGGGACAATTTGGTAATCTACACCATCCAGACATACACGATTCAACGAGAGATAATTGAACCACAACATCTGAAATCATTTACCGTTTTCAGTGATTTACGAAATGTGATTATAAACGCCATTGCATTAACAACGCCATTAAATGAACGCCGAATTAGAAACGCACAAAATTTAATAAACGCCGCGGTGTTTAATGTAGTAAATGTGGTGGTAGGATCACAGGTAGCCCAGCTTTTAAGTATGCGTAACCTTAAATTTCACCCGGGCGCAAAACTTAGAATCAGTTAACAAGACTCTGTCATTACGAGTAAATATTAGTTATTGTCTTTTGAAATTATAGTTGTATATTTTTGTAAACTAAGGATACAAGTAGAGATTTTTTGAAGACTCGTGGGGACTCCACAATAGACCTGTTATTTTCTAGAATGATAGAAAGCAGGACAGGTTCAGTACTTGTATAAAAACTTTAAAAATGATTTTCTACAACATCGTTTATCAATAATACAATATATTTGCATAGTACCACAACAAAAAGGAGAACACAAGGAACAAAAGCAATAGAAAAACAAAAAAGTGCTCACGAAAAAAAAAGAGTAAGAGAGATTCCCACCTGATTCTTTATCATGGCCATGTGATGCACAATCTCGAGATTATTCTTTCTGTCATTTGATAAATTATGAAATTGGGCTCTAAAACACACACACAAAAAAATCCCACCCTAAGCATCTGTTCTGACAGTAGCAGTGATAATGTCTACTTTTTGGTATAACAATGATGACAACAATGATGGTGATGATTATTACAATGATAATGACAATGATCCTTATTACAATGATGATGATGATGATGATGATAATGATGATGATAACAATGATGATGATGATGATGATGTTAGCGACAACAATAACAATGGTAAGAATGATAATGATGACAAATGATGATGATTATGATAATGTGATGGTGATTATTATGATTTTGTTTTTCTATTTACAAAACGTAAAAACTAGGGGGAGGAGCAAGACAGCAGGACAAAGCAACTTTTCAACTATTGGCCACATCAGTAATTTCATAGTGGAGGCATGTGTCGCCGAGCAGTTAACACCTTGAACTCCAGATGTGGAGGTCCGGGGTTCAAGCCTGACCCACTGCATTGTTTCCTTAGACAAGGAACTTTACTTCACTTTGACTCTCTTCACCCAAATGTATAAATGGGTATCAGCAACATACATGTACTACTGGGGGGTAACCCTGCGATGGACTAGCATCCTGCCCAGGGAGGAGTAGCAATACTAATTTCCAGCCATTTGCGCCTTTGGCTCATGTGTGTCTTTACCTACCTTTACCAGTAATTTGATATGAAAGTGATGGGGTGATGTTGACGATGGCAATAACAGCCAAGAGACAGTACAAAGAGCTTAATGTATAAATACACATTCAAATATTTTCACAAGTTTGTCATGTATTTATGTCAGGAGCCCATAACCCAGAGCGTTCAACTGCCGTAAATTCGTGCAACAGTGTTCTTACAAGTGAGTTTATTTTTAGATAAGCTTTTCCCGCGAAAAATAACTGTTCCACGAGGTCAATTCCTCCATTTGATCGTCGTTTAGACTGTTAGTAGCTCGCTTGGACCTTTTCACAGTCGGCTATTTCGAAGATAATTTCGATTCAATTCCCTTTGTGTGAATTATGCGTTGTCGTCGATGAAGAAGACATCCTGGCCAGGTTTTGCAACTCTTACTCTGAACTGCTAGTTTCCGTGTAAATACTGAAATTGTCGCTTGAAGTACTGTCAGAAGACTCCTCTGAAGACTCCTCACGTGTGTCCGCCATGTTTTTTTTCAATGTGAAGGAGTTGTCCTAGTTACGTATTAAAAGTTTATCATTGATGACGCTATTGCTAGTGATTGGCTTTTCGAAAGAAATTTGCGGGAAAAGCTTATCTAAAAATAGACCTACTTGTGAAAACGCCATTGCATAGGCGCAGTATGGAAGTTAGACGCTGCGGGTTATGGGCTCCTGTTTATGTATATATATTACATGATCCTTCAGTCCACAAAAAAGTAGTCCACTAAAAAGTCTATTATTTTTTTATATTTGGAAAAACTTACATTTGGTTTCCAGGTGGTACAGTCTCATATAATGTTAGAAGCCTTTTATGATTTACATCTGGCTGTTCAAAAAATGAATGATAATTTATACAGTCAAACTCACTTGGCCATTTCCTGAGGATGACAGCTTAACCAAAGGTTTCACTGTGGACATGTTCATCAGGCCCCGGTTGTTCAAACGTTGGATAGTGCTATCCACCAGATAAATCACTATCCAGCCGATAAGTATTACGGAAATCAAATACGCTATCTGCTCGATAGTGATTTATCTGGTGGATAATGCTATCCAACGTTTGAACAACCGGGGCCAGGGAATTATTGAAACTCAGTCACTCATACCCGCAATAGTGATCTGGAAATGCTGCTACCTTTCTTTAATATACCCCGATCAGGGATGAACTGTACTGTACAGAGCGTGCACAATGTAGGTGAGTCTTCTTCAGCCTCACCTTATCATGCATGCTAGATTTACTTTTAATTCATTTAAATTAAATTCCTACTTACTTTGTAAAAAAAACGCTACTATTTTTTTAACTATTTAGTAATTTAAATAAAGATATGATCGTTGCAGTGGTAATTCCAATTTAAGCAATTGCAAATTAACGCCAAAATATATCTCAGTTGGTAGAGCACTGCAGTGCTAGACCATGGGTTCAAATCCTGTTGAAGTCCTGAAATTTTTTAGGGTTAATTTGCAATTGCTTAAATTACAGTTACCGCTGCGACAATCATATTTTCATTTAAATTTTTATTTGCACAGTTCACATCATTTTCATTCCATATTCAGTAATTTATTCATTCAAATAAAATTCAATTATTTATTTGAGTTATTTCTCCACTAAAATTGCAGGTAGAGCACTAAGTAAAATTCCATTTCCAATGTTGAAATGTTGAAATAAATAAATATCAAACAAACAAACAGCTTGCCATTCATGACATTTTTATGTGGCTTTTGAGATTTGCAATAGGGTGTTATTCCAAAACACTAATCGCAAAATAACTTGCATCCAATCATTGCAATCCAAACAAAATATTGAAAATGCCATTGAGAAATCATGTTACTTACCAACATTTGTCACACCCCGTATATGAATGCCTGAATATTAAAAAAAAAATGTGCAGCACGGCACTCACCTCTATTCTGAACACAGCATATCTATCCGCTGGAATGTCATTTCCAGAGACAGGGTCTAAGCTTAACTTCTGCTTCACTTTCAAGAGACGAATGAGCTTTTGTAACATATTTCTGAAGAAAGATGAATGGCAGATGAATGTAATAACTTAAAGGATAAATCATACACAGTCAACTCTTTCACTACAAAAAGTGGCTGCAAGTCGAGTTTACAATACTAGCCCAGTTACCACGTTTTCTCTGCAAATGTTGTTTGCTCATTGGATAACTCAAATAAAAACATGGGTTGCTCCACCAGCCCTGGGCCGTTGAACAGCACATTTTTTGCACCCTGCCCTCCCCCCACCTGTCCTTTGTGTTTTATGATTACAGAACAGTAGATGGGAGGGGGAGTTGGGTTATGATGTACTACCTTATCTTCAGTCATCACTCATGTGCAAAAAAACATTCTTTAGAACTAAGAAATTTCTTGTCCATAAAATTCACTTAAGGTCAAAAAGTGAACTATTTGCAGGCTAAAAATATATCTTTAAAAAATAAAAATTCGAACGTTGTCAACACTAGGTCATCAGATCCTAGTGTTGAAAACGTTTAGATTTTTTTTTCTTTTTTAAAATATATACTTTTAGCCTTGTCAATAGTTCACAAGAAATTTCTTGTTTACCAACATCACCGAACAAATCACCCTTGGCTAAGTTTATTCTTGGTCACGGAAGACACTAAGTTACCTTTGTGGGGCTTGAGATGAACAGACATACTGCCTCTGTTGAAGGTGCTGAACAATGGACATCTTTGCTGGTCTCTGAAATCACATGACAACCAGAAAATTTGAAATTGTAAACCTTTTCATTCTTAAAAAAGCCCCAAGTGACTTCTGGTAAACTGACAAGTGTTGTGACTGTGATGAGTGTTGTGAATGGGACAAGTGTTATTTCTGTGACAAGTGTTATGACTGTGACTAGCGCTGTGACTGTAATGAGTGTTGTGAATGTAACGAGTGTTGTGACTACGACTGTAAAGAATGGAATAAATAATAATATTCTATTTTTTAATAGAGAATTTGATATAACATCACAAGTCACTTAGGTCTATTATTCCATGCCACCAATATGATTAAAGAAGTTCTAAACAGAAATACAACAATGTACTTACTTTTATTGACCTTGATATTACTGGGAATTACTCTATTGTTACTTTGGCGTGAGACATCTTTCCACCCACCACACTGACATAAAACAAACTTCTTGCCAGGATGGTCTTTGGAAATTTTGAAGTATCTTTTCTTTGCTGGGTCGTAATAGAACCCTGGAATTTGTAATGATAGTTAAGGAATAATTATAATAAAATTTAGATGGAAACTCTGAGGAGAGAAAGTGTTATTCCATTTTAAATTGTACCTTGAAATGTACTTTAAGCACACATAATGCTGTACACTGCATTCACAATCACTGCTGGCCTTGATAATGAATGTAAAATACATGTATGAATGCCTACTGATTGGTCAAATATCATATCAGCAGGTAACCTACAAGTAAGTGCTCCAAGGCACTCTGGCGAAAAGGATGGAGAGCTTGCAAATACATCTCTGAAATTTGAATTCCACCTCCAATTCCCCTGTAGCTCTCCCTCATCTGAGCTGTCAGATTTACCCAATCAGCGCAAAGCAGAACGGGCACGAATGTGAATAAACATTGAGGGGGCACATTGGATTTCATAAGTTCAGAGCACTGGGCTCCTCTCAATTTTTCTTAGAGCACAGCCTTGTAAATACCCTGTGCACAGTGGTTTCTCCAAGATGGACACTTAAAACCATGAAGGGAGAGAAACCACTCCTGTCACATCCGGCCTGGAGAAACCACTGCTTGCAGGGTGCCTTGTAAAGTATCCGTAGGTACAAATGCACTAAGGTCACATTCCACAGATCAAGATTACCAGTCAGTGCTTTATCAACAAATGACTTAAAAATTGTTGGCACAGCTGGCTTCACAGCTCAAATGATGACAACGATGATGATGGAGTTCTGGCCCCAGTTGTTCAAAAGCTGGATAGCGCTATCCACCAGATAAATCACCATCCAGTGGATAAATATTAGGGAAACCAATTACGCTATCCAGTGGGTAGAGATTTATACGGTGGATGGTGTTATCTGCCTTTTGAAAAACTGGGGCCAGACCTTTAAATAATTTGTTTCGTGACACCCTGTGTCCTGTAAGACAGCCCGTGGAATGATGTGACCTGTATTTTATACCTGCATGATGCTAATGTATGGAGGCTACACAGAAATTTTAAAATTAATTTATCTTTGAGTAGTGAAAATCTTAGCATAAAGCAGCCAGACGAATTAATCAGAATACACCTCCACTGTGACTGGTAAAGAATTAACACAAAAGGATATCTCGAACAACAGAGCTTTGTTCTTCATTTTTCTTGGCACTAGTTTCTTCGGGACAACTGCCTTTAGTCTCTAAACAGGATAAATTGGAGCTGCTTGCTTCGGCACGAGATTGCTGAATACGAGAGAGTGATTCTCTTGACTTCCTGCCCGCATTCATCATTTCGATATTCAGTTTAAAAGCTTTCGATCTCCCATGAGATGGATTTCTCATTTTTCTTCGTGAGGCAGCAAACTTTCGTCCCCTATGGTTTTCTTGCTTTCGACAAATTCGTCATATTTTTTCTTGTGAAACTCTTTTCGGCTCATTTCTGTCGCTCAGAAGCAACTGAATCTCCATATTCTGCTATTTCAATCTTCTATTTTCTGTTGCTTAACCCTTGAGGAAGGAAGCCAATACCCTAAAGTCCATGCAATGCAAAGAAATTCATTTCACCGTCTTTTTCATCACTTATCTCGAAGATGTTGCTCCACTCATCAGACTTCCATGCCCGGGGGGGGCACTGCCATATATGGGCTATATAGGTATGTGCCGCTGTGAAGGGTATGGTTTTCAAGCAGTTTACTCTGGGATAGGGTATATAAATCAGAGTGTTTGGGTCTAGAATAGGGTATCATTTTTCAGGAAACTGATCAGTTGGTTGAAGATTTTATCTGGAGTAGGGAAACGGGGAATTGCCACTCAAACATATAAAAAAATCAAATTTGCAATTTGAAATTTACACAACTCAGCTTGTTTTGGCTAGACTATGCTAGTGACCTCAGTAGTTTATGGAAAACAGCTACTCTAGGATAGGGGGATTTGGGGAGTTTACTCTAGTATAGGGTGGCAAAATTCAGCTGAACTAGCTCTGGTATAGGTTAAGGGTTCCAGGGTACCAGCGGCACATCCCCACCCAGAAATTTCTAAAGTACCCCCCCCGGGCTTCCATGATCTTCCATGCGTCCTCCATTTTCTTCCTTCCTCGTCCCAATGCTTTCTCTGCAGTAAAAAAATACCCCACCACTCCCCAGTGATTTTTTGCAGTTTTGTTATTGCGTGATTGCGTGACTTCTCTGAGGTCGTGCAAGTGTTTACCTTGGCAACCAAATGACGTTCGAGCGAAATTTACATGTTTCCTCCCATATTTTGCCTTTCTGATAATCAAGCAAGTCTATAAGCTGGATATATGACAGTTCCGTGAAATACAACGACAATGAAGTGCTTTGAATTTTCGCGATAACAGGCGCTAGTATGCGAAGGGGGTTATCCAGCTGGCTACCAGCATTGTTCAATATTTACAGCTAAAGTCACGTAATCTGGTGATATTCGATCATTACACCAAAATGTTGTTTCCAATTTTGCTGAGGGACCACCGTTAATGCAAGAAACTAAGTTACAAGACAGGATTTGTAACGGGAGATATCCCTTCATCTACAGCTAATGCTCCTATCGAACGAGACATATGCATGTCAGAGAACACCGTACGACTTGGCAGATACGAATTGCTAAAGTACTCTTTGGGATCTCTTTTAAGTTGTACCGACGTAGCAACGGACGTATTGACGGCCACAACCTACTTTCAGCAGCAACACTATGTCTGGTCCGTTTTTTGCCTTCTTTTTGCATTACTACCATCATTTCTACTAACACTGGCTTACTTAATACAAAGACTAGATAGACGAGAAACATTTTGCACAGTGCTGAAACGGCTATTGTTATTTACCAACCCATGCGGATCGGGGATTTTAAAGATCAAGTTGCTACTTGTTTGTTTACGTAACTATGATCAAGTTTATAACTCCGAGGGATTCCTCGTCGACGATGAGCAAATCCGGCAGGATTATAGAGCGGAGAAAGTTTACCATTACGTAGAAGGACTGTTGGAAAACATGCCTCAGATAATTCTACAGCTTTATGTTACAGTAGTCCAGGATGAAACGATTTCAGCTTTACAGATCTTTTCTATTTCCGCCACCTTTTTAAACCTAGTTTGGGTTCTCACGTTGTTCGAATACAGTAGCTTTGTTAAGGAAGTAACAATCGGGCATTTTGTCGCCATCATCCTTTATAACACCTGCCTGGTCGCTGCCCGTGGGCTGTCGATCGTATTCTTTCTGGTGGCTTTTAAGTGGATTACCTCAGCTGTGCTAGCGTTTCATGGATTTGTTTGCATATCTATCTACTTGTACAGAAATCACGAATACTTCACGGAGAACGAAGTATGGTGGATAGCCTTTCTCCTAATGCCATGTTATATATTTGTCTACCTCGGATTCAAAGTGAAAGAACTAAACTCCAAGCTGTTCGACATAAAACTAGGCAGATCCATTATGTCTTCAGGTCTTTTTTACACGTGTTTCATAGCTGAAAATGTTTTCATGATTGTGATGTTTTTCACTTGGTCAAAAACAAGTGATCTGCAGTGGAGACGGTGGATTACGAATATCATCACTGCATCTGTCGTATTGTTGTCCTTTATCGGCACACTTATACATCTGATTTTTACTCACAGATTTTTTAGCAAACCACGTAGGGTAATGCCGACTTATGCGGCGGAAAGTGTAGAGGTATATCAAGAAGGAACTATCCAGTCACGATCACATTTAACGCCGAGCGACCTTGGAAAAGGCTTTTCACTCCAGGAATAAATCATGTACATTGTAGTGACCAGTCAAGGGCGTACTGCAGACCAGTGGGTTGATTTTATCCTGGGATCAGGCGCTCCCTAGCCTGTTCACAGACCCTCTATTTTCTCTTAATAATTCTCCCGCGGTTTATATTTTATTACGCGCGCTCGACGGATTTTGGACCGCCAGTGCAACGAGGTAGGGGTGGGGGATTGAAAAAAGGAAAAGAGAAATAAAACAAAGTCTGTTTCTGGCAGGCTAGGCGTGCCCTAACTTTATTCGTTTCGCTCAAAAAATTAAATTTCGGCCGGGGAAAGGCGAAAGAGAGAATGAATCAAAGCTGTTAAAATTGGGCTTTAGCTCTGGACAGGTACATTTCGTTAGTTTCCCTACGTCGAAAAATCTTGCTCCACCAAAAAGGGCTGGAGGGAGTGCTTTATGTCGATACTTTTTCACGTGTTAATTTTGAGGAAAAAAAAACGTTCATTTCGCTACCCTGTTTAAGACAAGAGCATGCAGAGGTAAGTAATTTTTAAAAGAACATCATGGATTTTTTGGAAAACTGAATCGTTGCTACTCGGACTAAAAAAACCTGTTCAGAGACACGGATATGGCAAATTAAAGTCAACTGATGTCAGTAGTTTCGCTGTCTTGAAAGTTGTGCAACCTAACCCATGGGCTAACAAGATCTTGCAGCCCACACCACAACCAACTCTTGGGTCCTTTTCCGGATCTAGGATAAATACTGACCGTTTTCCTCACAAGCGTCGAATTCGTAAGCTTCTAGGAAGGGACCGGGGGCATGCACCCCCGTGAAATTGTTTTGGATTTTAACTCCCTTAAGTTACCTTTCCTGTGTTCCTTTGTCATTCAGTCAGGATATTGGCCATATTTTAGCTTGGAAAGTTTTTTCATGAAACATTTATATTTATCTGAAACTCTGACTGATTTTCGTAAAACGGTGGAAACCGTGCTGTGGCATGATTCACGCCTTGGACGGGACAAATTGTTGGTACTTTGTTAAAGTGGAGTTGCAAGTCGTTTTCGACCGTCCTTAATTACTAGCTATTAAACGTTAAAATCTAGATGGAAATACGATTGCATGTCTTACACGGCATGCACTTTATAATGTATCACGATGATCATCCTATTCGAAAACGTCACAGTTCATTTTCGTCCGCCCACAAGAACACGAAAACGATAGCCGAGCGTTTACAAAAATGTCCACTGACCGTGAAGAGCGTTTTTGAAAAAATGCGCTTACAGATGCCCCCTCCCCTAAAAAAACGGGGAGAGAAACGCTCTCTCCTCGATCTTTTCTGAGGGGAGGGGTGCGTCTGTATCGGTGACCGATCTTTTCACTGGATACATGTGGAAGGTAGGTCAAATCGGAGAAAAAACATCCCTTACAAACAAAAGCGTATACGTGAGGAAAGGGTCGAATATATGCGCCTTTATTGTTTGCTTTGAACAACACAAACTCCCACAGCTCAATTGTTTCTTTTCTGCCGGCTCTTTCACAGCTAAAATTAGCATAAATACATTCAACGTAGAACTTTTCAGTCTCGCAGTTTACTGTTTATGCTGTGTTTTATGGCTTATACCAGACTCGAACGGAGCTTCATTCCACTATCTTTGCTATTTGCAGATAAAATAATTACTTGGTTCTACTATCAGGCAGATAATTTGCAAAATATTGCCATTGTATGTTTTTATAAAAACACTGAATGAACTGAATTTGGCAAAGTACTGATAAAGAAAAACTTGGGCTTGACTGGGAAATAAGCCCTGGTATTTGCGATGATGTCTCTTGTTGATGTTTTTAGTATCAAAACCAATTTACTAAACCAGGCAAGGAGTCGCACTTCGTCCTCTACCATTAAGTGGACGGTCCGTTTGGAAAGTTCTTGATCGGCCCGTATCCTGCACATAGACGAAAGTGTAAATATTTTTCTCCTTTGTCCAAAAGTGCGCTTAAAGATCTTACGTTTAGTCATTCAACTTGAAAATAATGTCTATTTCATAGGTTCTTTTTTACGAAGGAAAATATGAGTAAATTTGTAGTTTTGTTATCTTTTGTTATAGCGCAGGCTTGGTTTAAAGATATAAGCACTATCGTTGACTAAACCAATGGTTTAGGCAATATCAGTGTGTTTCTCAACACGGCAATGATTTGTTTAATCGGTGAAATTAAAGCCACTGAATTTTCCTTGCTATTTATTCATATTTTTTTTTAACTAATGCTTGGATTTACCATGAAGTTGTTTAAAAGAAGTACTACATAAAAATTATGTTCACTTGGTTTCTTTTTCAAACTGGCGTTGACTTTTCACTTTGAATATTCAATAAGTAGTAACTCTTCCTGATTGGTTGAGACCAAGAAATCAGCCCCTTTCTTATTGGCCGAAAACGCTTCCATTGTTTTATTTCCTATAAATTTGAGGTACTACCCGGATGGTTGGGCGGAACCGTAACACCATCATACCATAAACAACTCTAGCTCCGATCCTTCTGACAGCTCCATATTTTCCGTCGTTACGTAGGAGCCTACGTCACCCTCATTCACTTCATTCATTTCATTCAGTTCATTTATTTCATTCAATTCATTCGATTCTTCCAATTTATTCCATTCTATTTATGGTCGTTCAACTCATTTGTTTCAGTAACTACTTTCTTACTTACTCTCTCGTTCATTCATTCATTCATTCATTTATTCAAAGCAGCTTTTATTCATTACCCACTCATTCATTCGGAAACAATAGCCGGTTCAACGCGATGGAAAGGTGCGTTACATTTAGTTAAGCCATTTGAGACATTTTACTAATTAAATCAAGTGAAATCTCGTTAGCATAATTACAAGTCCTTTCTCATTAAAATGGCAATGAACTCAGTGATATGTGGTTGTTCCTTGCGTGTATTTTTTCCCTCGGTTTATCTACACACACACACATTCAATACGGCCAACAACTCTGTCTTATCACAATCAGCTATAATTTAATTCTGTGAACTTTTCAGTACCTAAATACAGTAGTGTAAAATCAAATGAATCGATTAACCAATGCAAATTAGACTGCAAAACAGATTCTTTATCCTTAGAATGGGTGTTTCAAGGCTCTCCCTTCAGGACTGCTTTGTTTGATCGCTCCTGCATGCGTTCTTGTCCTACGCAAAACAACTAGACAAACGCCCCTTGGCTTTTAAAAAATAAAGTTAACATTTGAAACTCGCCCGATGATCCGCACTTGATTGTTACGTAAAATGACCCGCGCGTTCTCTCTCTCTCTCTCTCTCTCTCTCTCTTACTTCTTTCTTTTTTGATAACAGCCTCGTCAATTTCAAGTGGTAACTCGTGAAACTTAAACCATAGACAGTTCACCTAAAGAAACTTACACACCTGAAAAAACAAATTCAAACGTCAAATTTGATAGTCTGCGTAGCAAGCGTTTCCAGTCGAGTTATAGCGCGAAAGTTAGAGCGGGAGCAAAAATTCCTTTTTTTTTTTTGCTCTCGTCCCAACTTTCTCGACGACCTCGGGCGGAAGCGCTTGCTATGCAGGCTAGGGCGAGAATGTATGTTACTTTTGAGTTAGTTTGAGAACGGTCAATATTGTCGTTTCTAGTTTATATCACTAAAAAAAAGCTTAAATCTGTAATAGACTCAGCTGTATTACATTGAACGACGCGGCTTATGGTCTTCCCAAGGAACGCTGGTTTCGGTCGATGTTATTTAGTGTCAACACGTCACAAAATCTATATGAACATCGACCGAAACCTAACCGGAACTCTGCTGCGGCTACGAAAATACGGAAATAAAATAAATCCTGTGAGAGTGCGAATCCCATCCCAGTTTTATTGCTGTCATTTGAGTCTCAAACAGTAGTTTTCTCGCTCTCGCTCTCGCACCCCCTCCCCCCGCCTCTGTTCCCCCAACCCCCCCGTTTTCTCGGTGTACAACTCAACTCGCTCCCCACCTACCGCCGCGCTCTACTATCTGAACGCCTGGAACAGGCTAACCCTAACCCAGACCTAACCCTAACCCTAATCGCCTTTTAAAACATTCCTGGGGCTTCATCTGACAGATATAAATGATCGCATGACCTTTTTAAGTCTCAATCACACAACATTCGACGTCACACTGCAGCGGCTTCAATACAAAACGAAAATCTTTTAGTGACCTAAAAGATCATCATGAAGATAATTTGTGCAGGTGTGGGAAAAACGGGTACTAAATCCATCGCCAAAGCTTTGCGTCATCTTGGATTGACTGTTTTTGACTGGGAAGAGCAAACATTTGATTTCCAAGACCACTGGGTCGATGTGTTCCAAAATGGCGCCCAGTTAGATGTGAAGAGAGTCTACCAACATGCTGACGCGATCGTGGACGCTCCCGGAAATTTTTTCTGGGAGGAAATACTGGAAGCTTACCCTGATAGTAAAGTGATTTTAAGCGAAAGAGAAGAAGATTCTTGGCTGAAGAGTGCGGTCAATCAACTTCAAGTCATCGAGGCAGTGATATCTCGCAGGTTTTTGTGTGTTCTCTCCCCAACTTCAAGAAAACGGCTCTTTGTTACATATTCTGTTATAAACGCTCTTGTTGGCTCTGCAAACCCCAAGTCAGGTTTTATCTTGCGTAAGCGATACCGCGAGCACAATCACCGCGTTAAGTCGCTTGTTCCACCAGAGAAGCTGTTGGTTTACAACGTGAAGCAAGGTTGGAAACCGCTGTGTGATTTCTTGGCCTGTGAGGTTCCAACAGTTGCCTTCCCACATGAAAATATTAAGGGCGAAATCGCTGAAGCTCCCTTGTCTGAGACAAGATCTGGTCGGCAAATTATTTGGGAAATACAGAGAGCTCTGATTGTGATCCTTTCTGTTATCGTAGTTATTGTAGGTTCAATTTTTGTCTTTTTCTCGTATTAACTGTGACTATTTTGCCAACCTTTCATTGCTGAGGTAACGTTTTTTCAAGATTGACCAGGCGTGACAAAAATATTCAAAAATAAAATGTTGTTTGTATCATTGCGGGATGTATATGACGGGTTTAAAATTCCTTTTATATCGGCTTTACGGTGAGGTAAATACAGGTTGAAAGCATATCAGGAGCCGATTCTCCTGACCATATATACCGTGTGTGGCACGAAATTTTTGCGGGAGTTTGTTTTTGCGGGAACTAATTTTTGCGACTAGGACAGATTGAAGTACCCAGTACCCAGTACCCAGCATTGACAATATTTTCGTTTTTATTGAGTACGTGCAATAGAAATGCATATTTTAAAACAATACTATGGTGTGCGTCAGTATTTCTTTGTATACCGCTTTGTTTCTGAACGAAAAAGACAAGTTGTAAGAGAAGGTACGTTTTTTATTGGGGGGTGGGCCGGGGCTTCGGAGGGGAGGGTCCTTAGTACATTTTTGACAAATTGGGGAGGGACAAACCTGTTTTATTCTCAACCGGGGGAGGGTCACAGTTTTTTTGGCAAGGAAAAAATTACTCCATGTCGCTTCTATTTTGTATATACAAGCAAAGTTACCAGTCAAGATTAATCTAAATTATTTACGGGTGTCGAAAAATTTATGTCAAAAAACTATCTTCTCCCAACTAACATAATTGTTTCTCTCGACCCGTGTCCGCTTTCGCCCATATTTTGATGTTTCCGAGCGGGGTTCTGTGATTTATTGCTTTCAAAGCCTCGCGAACTTCCCACTGGCGCTTTCTTTCAGTCTCGAAACAGCGGCTAAAGCGTTCCTTCTAGGGACAAGTGGTCCAAAACTACAGGTAGAATTTTGGCAGAATACTATTTGAGAATTCAGTGTATTCGCCCTTTGGGTTCGGGAACCACCCTAGGTCTTCATCTTTCCACTTCTCTAAACTTGCGCTTTCACAGCTTGTTCTCGCAGCCGATGTGCCACCAACAGAGTCAGAGGAGTAGCGGGCATCCTTTTTAGAATGGCGAGTCGGCAAACAGCCACAATAACCTTAGCTCTTGCCTTAGCCACAAGTTGCTCCATCTGTGCAATAGCTTTGTCGCCACGTAGTAATCGTAACGAAAGTTAAGTTTTTGAAGTTATCATTTCTTGCGACCTTCTCCTCTGATTTCGTCATATATTTAATTTCTTGTGCGGCTGTCCAATATGGCCGCTTTTACCCACGTTGTGTATTCACCGAACACGTTCCATCTTACTGACAATATCCTGAGGGTGGTTGCTAAGTAAACTGCAGTATCCACTGAAGGAAAAGCTATTCTTTGATTTTCCGGTATTGCATCCTATCCACCTCTTGCCGTTTGACTGTTATTGGCGATCAAAGTGTATTTTATGCAGTTTAGAGATAAACACGAGTAAGCTTTTGAGCACAAGATCGAGACTGCCCCAAGAGACTCTCTATAAACTTACATTTGTGAGACAAAACGTTTGTTAACATTAATAGAAAAAAAAGCAAAGAGAAAAGTGACTTCCCTATATTTCGGACGGACTGAGACGTCCTTCTCTTTTCTCTCTGCTGGTTTTTTTTTTCCACATTTTGTCTTGGATAAAACAGCAGGATTTGGCTCTCGTCATTTTATATATAAAAAAGTTTCTACATTTATAAGACTTAATCTGCCTCAAACTGAAAATGGCTTTATAATTTTCTAAATTTGTTCCGGTTTTGGAGGGCAATTCATTCATATACGAGTGCCATTAACTTGAAAGTTACAAATTACTATCCGGCACGCAAGCACTCTCAGAGATGGGGTAAACAATCATTTATTGCGAAGCTAAAAAACTAGTTGCACCTGATAACTCCAAACCCAAATATTTAAAGGGGTGGGGTAGAGCGGCCGGAGTCATGGCAGTGGAGCAGCATGGAGGATTTTGAATTTGGTCGCTTCAGACAAAGTGAGACAACGACATAAACTAAATAGGCATCACTCTTCCTAGCCTGCCTGGCAGGCGTTAAAAGGAGAAGGGGAAGGGGGAATTCTGACGCATGCCACACAGGCTACTCTCTTCCAATCGCCTTTTGCTTTGATAAAGGCGCTTGGAGCGTCATGGCAAAAAGCGAATGTCGCGTCTCCTCTACGAAAACTATGCAAGCAGTAGGATGCAGGTTCGACGCCGATTGCGTCAAGCAACACTTTAATAACAGCATTATACTGCTGGTTAGCCACGATAGGCCTGTAAACGCCCTACAATACAAATAATGATGGAGGGTGGTAGCTGGACACTGGCAATTAATAATCGTCACTGGATCGCATAGGATTAAGTCATGAGATACTATCCGGCTCCTAACATTTTTCTCGTATAAACTGAATCACTTTTTCAACTATTGTTTTCGCCATAAAAGAGAAAACTGTTCATGGCCCTACATTTTTTATACCCACATTCCTCTCGTAAAAGGAAAACTGCAGATCATCCAGTCAATCATTCAGTAATACAAATAACAAAACAATATAACTACAAAGGCTACGATAACAGAAAGAATTCAGTACAAACAGAGCTCTTTGTATCTCCAATATTGCCTGCCTACCAGATCTTGTCTCAGACAAAGGAACTTCAGCGACTTCGCCTTTGATATTTTCATGCGGGAAGGCAACTGTTGGAACCTCGCAGCTCAAGAAATCACACAGCGGTTTCCACCCTTACTTTACATTGTGCACCAACAGTTTCCCTGGTGGAACGAGGGACTTAACGCGATGATTGTGGATACGATATCGCTTACGGGAAACACAAGTGGAACTGGGATTTGTAGAGCCAAAAACAGCATTAATATAAGAGTACAAAACAAAGTACATTTTTCTTGCAGTTCGGGAGAGCATTTTGTAAAATTCCCTGGATTTCACGGCATTGATAACTTGATTGACTGCACTTTTTATCCAAGAGTCTTCTTCTCGCTCGCTTAAAATTACTTTACTTTCAGGAAAAGCTTCCAGTATTTCCTCCCAGATGAAGGTACCAGGAAAGTCAACGACTGCATCAGCATTTTGGTAGACTCTCTTCACATCTTGCTGGGCGCCACTTTTGAAGACATCAACCCAGTGGTCCAAGAAATCAAATGTTTGCTCTTCCCAGTCAAAGACGATGAATCCAAGGTGACGAAAAACTTTGGTGATTGATTTGGTACCAGTTTTTCCAAGACCTGCACAAATTATCTTCATGATCAGATCTCTTCAGTCAATGTCAGGTCGACAAAAAAAAAAATCGAGTGTTTTTTTGAGCTGCCTGCTGCGAAACTTTTGGGAAGCAAAGGTATGTTAATAACCATGTAGAATATGTAAACAAGTATGTAAGTAACCCGGTTATGGGCCCGCCCTTCTGGGCTCGAAAGTCCTCGTTTATCGATCGGGTTGTGTTAAAAAGGATGCATTGCCAGTTACACTGTATTCGATTGTTCTAATCAAGATATATCAGTACTTATGACCCTTAACCATTAAAAAAATTCCTGAGACTTGACAGATAATTCTTAATCACAAGACATTCGACTTTACACTGCCCGCCTCTGGCCTGACATCGAAAGATCTGACCTAGATACCAAAAAATTCTAACCTAAGAGATAATTATCAATAATTAATTTTGTGCAGGTATGGAAAAAAGAATAAACTGCAAAGATGTCGCAAAAAGGTTACAAAAGGGCCCGACATTGTGGTAAGCGATTTTTAAAACGCTTTTGACACCATTTTTGCATTAAATTGTAGCTTTTACTTTACCATTTATACTCCATACGATTCCCTTTCGGTCCACAACACTTTAAAGTGGAGATATCGAGGCCAGGAAAAAAGTTTGACTTTTCATGTCCATGAAAGGAATCACGATTCTTAAAAAGCCCATTTTTACTAAATTGAAGGTTTCAAAAGGTCAGTGTGGCCTCAATGGACTTTAACTGCGCATTAAAGTCGAGTCATACCCAAAATACCAGATTGGATTACAAACAGTAAACACACAAGAATATAAACAAATCATAATATGTCTCTTAAAGTTAATAAACAAAGAAAAATGTCGATCGAGAAGCCTACGTAGCCACCAACCCAGGAGACTGCTTGTTGTTTAACTGAGCCTATGGAACTTTCATATCATGGAATTGTTCATATCACTTGTGAAATAAGCCAAAATCAAGAGTTCTTTCTGATTGGCTCAGAAACAATTTCGCATATGTTAAAGAAAAAAAAATGGGAAGCGACTGGGCCTACTGAAAAGAACAAAGACAATTCTGTCACTAAAAAAAGCAAGAACTTTGTTCCACAATTTACTTTTTTAATATTCAGAAAATACTAAACTACGGGCTGGTTGCCTGCGGGAACCAACAGCTGAGCAGCACGTCCAAAACGCATATTCATCCTCTCCCTATTCACCTGGCTTTATTTAGAGAACTTGATATCATGCCATTTTGATAAATGAGTGGCCGGTGTACTTACAGCTAGAAGGTGGAACGTGATCCCTAGGGATAGAAAAGATTTCCACTGAAACTGAAAACGTATCTGTCTTAACGCCGTATAGGATTATGTATGCAACTGTTACTTTAAGTTATTTTACTTATGTCGAGAGGCATGAGGATATTATTAGTACACGGACATCCAGCGAAACTCTAATTAAAAAGTATCTATCTATTGAGCAGAAGCTCTGTTTATTCTTTCTTTTGTTTTTCCACCGGTAAAACCTAAACGTAGAGCAGGGTTGTAGCCGTTGACAGCTATTTCCCCATTACGTATTAGTTTTAAAACCCGTGAGAAATAATAGCGCGTTTCATCCTGTTTAAGTTTCGTCCACGGGAACAGGAGCTGAAGTAATGTATTCCAGCACGTAGCACTTGTCAGCCTGAAATCCCTGTCGTCTCTTCCTGGTTTTGTTCATCCGCGTGCGGCAAAGCAAAAGGCGCGGAAGGTGACAAATGAGTCTTAAAGTTATAGTTAGGCTCAGCTGTAAAAATGTTACACAGAACTGGGAACTTTAGGAACAGATTTTTCTACAGCTATTTTCAAAAATGTAGACTGACACAGGATACTTTATCAGATCTGTTTAAGTTCCGTGTTGCCACTCTGAGCCCTCTCAATTTCAGACCCATTTTTTACAATTTCCGACTCTGCTGAAGCTTCAAAGTCCCCATCATTTTTATGGAGTAAATGGCATAAAAGCAAGCCAAAGACACCAGTGAATGTCAGAAACTCCAAACAGCAGACTGATCGATCTGCGAGAGGCACGATGTTTAAGTTAGGAATTGCATTTGTTGCTGTGGCCCTGTTCGTTTGCAGCTGCTGTGCAGACTTACTGACGGAGGAACTAAATTCGCTGACGGAGCACAGTAATGGGAATTTAAAGGACCGTGGAAGTGACAGCAAAACTACTGGTGAAGACGATGAATCCGTAGAAGATGATGGCTCTGGCTCCGGAGATGAAGCGAGTGGCTTAAAGCAAGAACAAGGTTACAACAGGTTTTTTTTTTTAATACTTTGATATTTCTTTGTCGTTGTTGTCGTTAAGGAGGCTCGACCACTTTCTTCGAGGCAGCGATTCGGTCTAAAGTCTGTGTATAAACTAAGTTACCATTAACAACGATATTACAAAAAATCAGTCAAAATGTAGAAATCAAAAATTGTTCTGATCATTACCAATCATATAAAAAAGAAAGCAATAACGAGGAAGCTTTTCATAACCTGATCTGAATCAGTAAGTTAAGCATGTCAACTTAACACTTAGGCCTGTTTCAAACGTCGTGCTACTGCCGTGCTAAGCTGGCTCGGCTTTAGCTCGACTTCAGCACGACACTAGCACGACTTGGTTTCAGACGTCGAATTTAATTCAGTCGAATAGAACGGCTGTTGCTGAAAACAAAACACAAAAATAAAGAAACGGTTTAGCAAACTTTTAAATGTATTCTAATCTATAATTTATAAATTGAGTTCGGTACGGCGGTAGCACGACGTTTGAAACCCAGTCGAGCTACTGCCGTGTAGCACGGCAAGGCTTGCCGTGCTACACGGCAGTAGCACGACTTGGTTTCAAACGTCGTGCTACTGCCGTGCTAAAGTCGAATTTAATTCGATCAATTGAGTTCGGCACGGCAGTAGCACGACGTTTGAAACGGGCCTTACTCTTTAAGTCTTATAAGCTTTAATTTGTTTTCTAAGATCTTTTCTGTCTCATTATTATACATGGGTATTGTCCTCCAAGTTTCATATTCGTTTAAACAATTATCATCATCATTGCCACCTCAGTAACTCTTGTTAGGCTGTCCATTGTTACGCCGCTAAGGTTCTAAATCCTATCCTATTTCTTCTTTACCACTAGATCAACTTAAAGCAAAAAGCAGGACCCGTCGACAATTTAGCCGCGCTGTGTGGTAGAAGAAGTTACAACCCAACATTCTATATGTGCTGTGGTGGTGCTGTACAACGACGGTCAGGATTCCGTGCCGCGTGTTGCGGGACCAAAGCCTACAACGCTAATTTCTATATGTGCTGTGGTGGTACAGTACAACCACGGTCAGGATTCCGTCCCGCGTATTGCGGGACAAAAGCCTGCAATGCTAATTTCTATATGTGCTGTGGTGGTACTGTACAACCACGTTCAGGTCCCGCGTGTAGCGGGACCAAAGCCTACAATGCTAATTTCTATATGTGCTGCAATGGGAGGGTGTGTTAAGATACTTAACAGTCTTCTCTCACAGTATATAATAATAATAATAATAATAATAATAATAATAAAATCTTTATTACAAAACCTCAATTAAAATCCTATTTACAATCAACCCGCTATTACAAAAGATCTAATTAATTCATCAAAACACTATCTACAATTCCTTCATTAGAGATCAAAAACAATCCTATATGTAATAAGTGAAAAAAGAAAAAAAAAACTATTCATTTACAAATTCTAAAAAATAGAAGTAACTTAACCTTACATAAAAGAAGAGGAAATAGATATAATCAATAATAAAAGTTCGAAATTCTATAAAATTAAGAATTCCATTATGCAGAGATATTAAGATCGTACTATCGAATTATACTAATGACGGCTAAACCAGTGTCCATAAAAAGCCCTAAGTAAAAGCATATATACACGTTCAGATATCCGCACTAGCGGCATTTATTTTACAGTCTAATGATTGCTCTATCTTGCTACGAAACGGCGTTCGCGAACCTCTGACGCATGCATGTACCGATCTTAAGAGTTCAAACGAGATCTGTGTCCTGAGCCAAGTGATTACAACATGATAAGGCTCGGTGTCTTTCTGAGCTATCTTGTCTGCGAGATGCTGTAAGAACCGCTGACATTCGTTTCCCATTCCGCCACTGGTTCCAAACACTAAAGGCGTAAACGAACCCATTTCTACATCTAACACCCGCTGCTGGTACTTGCGCTTCTTCTCTTCTTCTTGCTCTTTGAACACTTCCAATGTTGGCTTGCTCTGGTAACATTTGGAGTTGACGTGCGTAACTCTAACATCAAAAAATGCCGTAACTCCTCTTGCCCAGAAACCTCCCGCTTTGATGTCCAACCTTGCCTCAGAACTTGTAACAGCGCTCCTCAAATGAAATCGCTCGTTGTCCAGGGGTTGAAGGCGTGGTTCGATTTCGACATTATTGCAGATCTTGTCGATGAATGTCGTTAACAAGTTCCGTACACCATCATGTCTCTGCGCTACAAACCCCCCCTTTTTACAAGAGAGGGCGTGACTAACGGTGAATTTATCCCCACATATGCAATGACTTGGTAAATCGACTAAGGGCAAGTCATAACGCAAGCGTAGCGAGTCTCTGAACTCTTGCTTGTTGAGGGCTAAACCTTTGTCTGCGAGAGGCATCGCATTCAGCCAAGAACTTGCGCCCTTGTCCCTCGATTGATTAACCAGACGCAGCAGGCCTGGGGAGCGGTAAGAAAACTATATAAATAAACTGTTTTTGTAACCACCAGACAATTTAAACTTTATCTACAAGGCTCATGTCCAAGTCTCTCAGTTATTTCAAGGCTGTAAAATTTTGCTTGTTACATTTCGCGTTAAAAATATTGTTTCATTTTGCGTCAAAAAGTTGTTACATTTCGCGTTAAAAAGTTGTTACATTTTGGGTCAAAAGTTGTTACATTTCGGGTTAATGTTACATTTCGCGTCAAAAGTTGTTACATTTCGCGTTAATGTTACATTTTGCGTCAATTGTTACATTTTGCGG
>OZ037782.1:9929090-9941590 GCA_964035525.1 Porites cylindrica | reverse complement strand
AAGGAAAAAATACGTTGAATGATAATAACAATTATTCAATTCTGTATCAACACTGCTCCTGGATAATAAAATTATTATTTCTCTCTTAACATAGTTTTGTCAAATCTTCACAAATTAAAGGTTGAACTGATATGAGTCCATTAGAGTCTCTCCAGTGTGGAATTACATAACTTCATAAATACTGTTAAGACAAACAAAGAAATAATTATTTTATAGTTCACTGTAGAGATTGAATGTACTTTCACAGGTACAGAGTAATTAACTAATGGTGATAATACAACACAACACACACCTTTATTTGCTTTGTTCTTAATTACATCCATAATAATTTATGCATAAATAGAGAAAAGATAATATTTTTGTAGTTAATAAAGCCTGGAGCTGAAATAATCTTAATAGTTTCTAGACAGTTCTCTAGATTTTTAAAGTTGTGAAGAACTGAGATAGAATATTCGAAGAAGCAATTTTAAAGGCAGAATAAAATAAGAGAGAAGGAGTATATGCTATGTTTAACTATGTTGTTCTGACACTAAATGAGGTTTCAGTTGTTTTGAGAATTGGTACGCATTTAATTCTTTAAGGTTTGAGGGAATTAAGTTCCAGACAATACATGCAGCATATCCGATTGTTTGTTTTCCTGTATTAGTTCGCACTTTTTTTGCGTAAAGGTTTTGTTTCAATGCATACGTGGTATTGTAGCTGTGAACATTACTAGCATTTTGAAAATAATTTGACAACAGCTTTGGGAGGAGGCCTTTATGCCAAAAGTATGTGAATTTTAGAATGTGAAATCGATGAACATTATGTGCCATCAGAACATCTACAGTAATAAATTTAGCAGGGGAAGTGCACTTTCTGTGTGCTCGCCACAAGTGACAGCAAAGAAAATAAGCCTAGCTGAATGATTTTGTTTAGTTTGTATCTTATGATCAGTGTGTGTTTTATATGCACTTCCCCATGCTAACATTGGGTAGGAAATATATGGGATTGGGTGTATTAAGCTATAGTAGATTTGTTTCATTTGCAAAAGAGTAAGATAATGCCTCAGCTTGGATATAATACCATTGTTTCATGCAATTCTTGTACAGATGTATGAAATATGATGATTAAAAGACATTGTTTCATCAAGCAAAAGACCTACATCCCTTTTTTTTTTCTTTTTTTTTTTTGGAAGAGCACATGCATGCCTTCTATCTATTTTCAAAAGGGTACCCAACGCAAAATCTGTAGTGATCACCATTAGGATCTTGAAATACAAAAAAGGGATAGAGTACAAAAGCCTTAATTATCAGTCAATGAAATATACCTTAAAGTTCACAACTTGGTGAGCAGCAAATAATTTGTTGTTTAAAGGGACTGACAACGAAGGTACAGAACCAGATCACACCTCAGACTGACTCAGACCAGCTACATGCAAAGATTTGGTTATCAAATAAGCTGATAAGAGTCAAATTTGTAACTGTTACAGCTGTAAGGGATGAACCTAATATAACACTACTGTATATTGTTTTCATCAGGCAAAACTGTTGACTTGATGGAAAAAATACCCCTGCAATGCAGGCCACTTGCTCAACTCATGCAAAAAGGCACCCAAAAAAATTACGACTGATAATATAAGAAAAACCAGTAATCAAACTACCAGTACATGAATTTTTAACAAACACTGTTGCAAGCTCTTGATAGATGCTTTGGAAGATGGAAGATGACAATATCCAAAATAGATACTCAAATCAATGGCAAAATACTCCGAGACTCATATACAACATAAAATGCTGGTCACACCACAGCAGACCAGGCCTTTTAACAGAGAGTCTTTACATTCAATGGAAGGAATTCTGGTGGCCTCTATTTTATTAAATCAATGTTTTTCTTTACTTCAATCCAATCAGATTTTTGGGCAGTCGAAAATAAAATTAAGAAAAGAAGGTAAAAAGTTTTGCTGAGGATGGCACTTGTTAATAACTGGGGCATAATGACAGAATCGTATTTGTCAAGAAACTTGAAGTATATCACAAATGCCCACTTAAACATCTGGGTAAATGGAGATGATGGGGAGTAAAGTTTCTTTTCCAAGAAACATGATGATAGCAAGAGCAACATTGACCATAGAGACCCAATCTGACGTCTGACGTCTCTGACACCCCGACCTCAATAACACCATGCCAACAAAAACATTGAGAACAACCATGAATAATTAATTTACTCTACTTACGGTAAGGATATAGGGTCATAATAGATTGCTATAACAATGATGTCTTGCAAGATTGTAAACAGCATACCACATAAAAACTGGAACATTTAGGGTAAAAAGAAACAAAAACATTTCACCATAATTTTCAAATAAAAGAATATTAAAGAAGTAGCTGGTTTTCTTAAATTTACTTTAACCACCTGTCAAAACATTAATTTCAGTGATATAATTAACATGATAGATGCAGCATTAACCTTAAAGGTTGTCAAAAAGACTACAAGTAAATGTCTGGTAAATGGCCATGGGGCCTTGATTAATCCTGTTCTCCAATACAGTTCCTCTTCTACAGGGGAATCATAACTGATGAAAGTATAACAGTAGCTGCTTGTACTTTTGCTACACTTGATAACCCTAATACAGGACATAAAATCATGGCTATCAAAAACGAACAGCATTGCAACTTATTAGAGCTAATTTCATGCCCTGTAGTACTATAATTACTATAATTATTGAATATAGATGTTGTAGGTCAAAATGGATTTCAACCTACGTTTGTCTGTACTTGTGGTAATGAATGCCAGACACAAGAAATCAGAAATCAAAGTAGGTTGAATTCATTTGATCTGAAATCCATATAAATTATGTGTAAATCGAACAGATCAAATGCTGTTTGTGTTTGAATGTTAACAGTGGATAATCTCATACATACCAACTGTGAGGCATCTTGATTTTCAGGAGACGCTACTGCCCAGACTCCAACAGCAAGTACCAATAAGTTGCAAAACAGATATGTAGCTGGCAGCCACCTTATCTGATCCCCCCTTTAATAATAAAAAACAAACAAAGTTTTTCATTTCTCCCATTTTAATATTTTCCAGCAGAATAAAATTAATATTTATGACTACCTAATAAATTTTGCAAAACATTAATTTTATGCGACAGTTGTTTGAAGTAAAAAAGCAAGGCTTTAAATCATATGCAAGGATTGACACAAAAAGACCAAGTTTCAAGTTTGTTACAAAGCAAAAATTCTCTCCTTGGACAAAAAAAAAAAAATTAAACCCTGAAATGAATAAAAAAATTCTGTCAAAACATGTTTAATATTATCACATTTGGTCGATTCCAGTGCATCTTTTGCATTTGTTTGTCTGTGCCTTATGTACCTGTCTCCTCAACAGTCTCAAACATTACTTTTAAGTCTGTACCTCTCCAATAATAATAACAATGACTCGCTATTATTATTATTTAGTACATATGTTGAACAAAAGCTTACAGTTGTGCCTAACTGGGTAATTGTACAAAAACAGTGACCACAAAAATACTCACAAATAGAAGGGAGGGAATACGTACGTCTCCATCAAATCAAGTTTAATACAGCATACCTTGCATAAACAATAGAGGTGTGGCTTTCTCAATTTTTCACTATTACACATATAGGGCCAAAATAATTGCCCCACTATGTGTAGAGGCAAAGGTTTCACACCAGCTGTGGTGATTTTGAAATTCAGCAATTTAGAAACTTTTGCTGATGCATTGGAGTAAATACCAAGAGCTTCTGAAGGATTAACTGACATTCAAAGACAGAACGTTGACTGAAATGACAAATAAATTGACAAACATATGAATGGATTGCATTAATTTTCCATCAACTGAAGCCGTAAAGAAACAGTGAATGCGTTCATGAAAATGGATTTGTTCCCTTTCTAGCCATCACTTCCAACGATCATCTTTGCTGGTGTCCAAACAACTTTGAGTCCCTAATTGCGAATTGTTAAGTTGTGCTCACAAACGAAAAAATCATGCAGATATCACATGACTACTGTAGCTTAGATGACTGTTGACAGGACACTCAGTCTTACCAAATGTGTGGCTGGCCTCCCGTAGTACATACAACAAGAGGAGTTGCTAACAATCAACACGAACGTCCCAAACGTAGTTTATTCACAGGTCCTCGGTACAACACATTCTTTTTACTCCTTAGTTCTTGGATCCTGAGTCCCGAGATAACAATCTGACATGACAAATACATGATAGGCTAAATACGTGATTCGTAAGTACTAAACTTCAAAATGTCGTGTGAAATACTCTCTTGGGATTTTCCGTAAAATGTTCTTTTAACAGTTCTTACCGTTTAGGCCGTATAATGTCCGATGGATGGCGATAACTATCCAAAAACTTGAACAACACGAGAAAGGGCTAACATGGCGGCCGCTTACTAAAATCTGGTGCGGCTGCTAAGCTTCTACAACATACCGCTGACTGCGCAGCGCTGCAGTCACATGGCTCCCCTAATTGTTGCCTAACAATTACTTAAGTTAATGTCCATACTAGACAGTTAAACAAAACAAATGTTCATAAAGGCGGTCACTTGTGTCTTCTACACCTGTCGGGGCGACTTCACTGAGTAGTTGGCTCCTTGTTGGGGAATTCCTCGGTCTCCCTGCTGCTATCACCAACATCCGCTTCATCTGCAGAGGGTACCAGTAAGACTAATTTGTGGATTGGTCTATCCAGGAACGTAGGTGGCTTTCGACGTCTGCCTTGGTTGTCAAGTTCTCCATCAGCTTTCACAATTTTGACTTTTCTGATACATCCGTCTTCGCTAGGGTAGACTTCTACGACTCTAGCGAGTGGCCATTGGTTACGTGGTCCTTCGTCTTCCTTGGATACGATTACATCTCCAACTGATAGATTTCGCTTTGGATACATCCACTTGTTACGAGCCTGCAGGCTATGAAGAAACTCACGGCGCCATCTAAGCCAAAATTCGTTCGCGAGATATTGTACTCGGCGCCACCACTTGCGGGAATATAGATCTGCTCGCTGGAACCTTCCAGGCGGTGGAAGTACAACTTTAGCTTTCAAGGTAAGTAAATGACTGGGCGTAAGTGGTTCTGGTGCCTCTGGGTCATTTAAGTCGTTCGTAGACAAGGGTCTGGAATTAACAATACACTCTGCTTCAGTCATGAAGGTTCTGAACGCTTCGTCGTCCAACTGTGTGCCAGCGCTCAGAAGTAACGTCTCCAGTGCACTACGAACAGTTCGGATTAACCTTTCCCATGTGCCACCCATGTGGCTGGCATGAGGTACATTCATCTGAAATGGTATCCAATCACATCCGTTCTCCACTAAGTACTCTTGCACCCGGTTCTGATCCAGTTCGTCTAAGGCAGCTTTTAGCTCATTCTTCGCTCCTACAAAGTTTGTACCCTGATCACAGCGGAGCTGTCTGACTGGACCGCGTCGGTTGAGGAAGCGACTAAGTGCGTTGATGAAGGAACTGGTACTTAACGAGTTGGCTGTCTCCAAGTGAACACCTCTGCTGGCCATACAGGTAAAAATAACTCCGTAACGTTTAACTTCACTCCTCTTTTCCTTGATCGGGAAAGGTCCAAAGAAATCTACAGCACAATACGAGAAGGGGGCCGAAGGTTCAACTCGATCCACAGGCAAATCAGCCATCTTCTGAATTTGCAGGGGGCCGCGCATTTTTCTGCATGTAACACACTTGGAAATACAATTTGACACTGCTGACGATCCACCAACAACCCAGTAGCCTCTCTGGCGCAACTCATTTTGGGTGATACCTCGTCCCATGTGGTTCACTTTGGCATGCCAGAATCGAATCAGCAAATCTGTAATATGACTTTTACGAGGAAGTATCACAGGATGCTTCGTTGCAAATGGAAGGTTAGCTCGTCTCACGCGGCCACCAACGCGGATAACACCGTTTTCATCGAGAAATGGATCCAAACGATATAAGCAACTAGACTTCTTGACGGCTAGATTTCTTTCTCTTGCGATCTTTCTAGTAGTAAGCTCTCCAACTTCCTTAAGTTCCTTTAAAACTTGCATCTCGTCATGGAAATGTTCACGTTGAACAACCTTAAGAACTTCCCTCTCTGCTGCGTGAAGTTCTGTAAGTGTGACTGATACCTTCGGTAATGGTCTGATGCTCTCACCACCCGTTTGTCTCGTCAACTTCACTTCTCTACTTGCCAGTTTGCTCTTCAGTCGTAGACACAAAGCTATTGCCTTCAGCACATGCTGCCAGCTTGACATGTGGCGCAAACGGCTTGACGTTAACGGTTCAGGGGCTTGAGTAGCTCTGCTCTCTACACGAGATGTGAAAACGGCTGCTTTCCTTAATTCAGGATCACTTTCGGTCACTTGAAATTCTTCTATCTTCTCAGGCTGGAAAGTTCCACTCTTCCAAAGAAATAAGGGTCCAGTTAGCCAGTTGGTTCCTTGTAATAACTGTGACGCTGTAAGGCCTCGCGAGGCATGGTCAGCAGGATTAAGTTCAGTGCTGACATACAACCAAGAACTCGGGTTAGTGACGTCACGAATCTGCTGCACACGATTTGCCACATACACATGAAACCTCTTAGCTTCGTTGTTAACATAACCAAGGACGATTTTGCTGTCTGTCCAGAAATGTTCCTTAATGTCCGTGTAAGACAATTCTCGACGAAGAAATTCACTCACGTTTGCTGAAACAGTAGCTGCAGCCAATTCTAGCCTCGGCACAGTGATTTGCTTTAACGGGGCCACTCTAGATTTCCCAATGACAAGGGAACAGTACGCCTTGTCCTCCACATTGATTAGTCGAAGGTACGAGCACTGTCCATAACCCTCTACACTAGCATCTGAGAAATGATGCAACTCGCTGGCTTTGACCTGCCCAAAGTTCTCCGGCTTAAAACAACGTTGAATTTGCAGCTGATCGAGATTCAGAACATCCTGACGCCATTTCTCCCAATGAGTATACAAACTCTCTGGAATTGGGCTGTCCCAATCAAGCTTGTCTCGGCACATTTGCTGCAAAACTTGTTTTCCTTTCAAGGTAACTGGGGCAACGAAACCACTAGGATCGTAGATTGAACTGATTGTGGAAAGTACGCCACGTCGCGTTAGGGGACGGTCACGCAGCTCGATGCGGAATTGAAAACTGTCATTCTCAATGCACCACACTACTCCTAAGGCACGTTCTAAGGGCAGTGGATCAACCTTCAAGTCTAGCTCCTTTAATCCTTTGGCGCGATCTTCGGCCGGAATCTGTTCAAGAACTTCTCTTTTGTTTGATGAAATTTTGTGCAGTCTCAGGCCGGCCTTGGCGCAAATGCCTTGACTTGCTTTTATCAGTGTAACAGCTCGCTCCACGGTAGGGACTGATTTTAGTCCATCATCCACATAAAAGTCCTGTCGTATAAACTCAGCAGCTTCTTCACCAAACTCTTTCTCCCCATCATCTGCTGCTCTCTTTAGACCAAAATTTGCGCAGCCAGGTGAACTACCAGCACCGAAAAGATGAACCTTCATCCTATACTCAGTCACTTCATTTGCAGGATTCCCATCCTTCCACCACAAAAAGCGCAGGAGATCTCTGTGTTCCTCTGACACCATAAACTGATGAAACATACTCTTAATGTCAGTCATAAACGCAACATTTTCTTGTCTGAATCTGCACAGGATCCCCAGAAGAGTGTTCATGAGGTCGGGTCCTTGTAACAAGTGATCGTTCAGGGACACCCCTTCATACTGGGCCGAACAATCAAAAACAACCCTGATCTGGTCTGGTTTTTTTGGGTGGTAAACACCGGTGTGTGGTACATAGTTAACCATTCCATCCTGAACTCCATGGCGGTCCGGTGGTACCTCTTCTGCACACAAAGCAATCACATCTTTCATGAATAAGCGATAATCTTCCAGAAACTTGGGGTTTCTCTTAAACCTTGCTAAAAGTTGGTGCCATCTCTTGACAGCTAGTTCGCGGTTGAAGGGTAGAGACGGTTTGTCTGTCTTCAAAGGGAGAGGCATCTCGTAGTGCCCATCCGACCTCTTCACAATACCATTCTCAAGGATGTTGAGGAATCTCCTGTCTTCAGCTGAACAGGGCTTGGTATTTGCAGAACTTTCTGTAAAGTCTGACTCAAGAATCTTAATAATCTTCTGTGGGTTGATAATCTCTTTCACCTTTGTCGTAAAGGCAAAGTGTTCATGGGTTTCTTTGACCATCACCTTGTTGCACACTCCTTCCTTATGGTTGGCTTCACCTGTAGATTTGCACACCTTGCCGATTATACCCCACCCCATTAAAGATCTTTGGCCGTAAGGGTCGTCTTCACCTCCCACTAGGACTTCTCTGGGTCTGACGATACTAGGGCAATTATTGCCAATCAGCAAGGAGATTTCCACACTTGGATTGTAGGGCATGAGCTCGTCAGCAATAGGACACAGATGTTCCCATTTCCGGGCAACACTGGCTTTTGGAATCTGCGACCGACTGGCTGGGATGATATCTCGCTTGAACATCATGGGTAGCTTCACAGCATGCTCCCTTCTAAAATCCAACACCTCAACTCCACAAATACGGTTGCTTGGTACATGTACATTTCTCTCTTGCACTGTTGTCAGCAGCAAGTCGGTTGGTGGGCCTTGCAAGTCCAATTTTTCACACAAACTTTGCGACACAAAACTCACATTGGACTGGTCATCTAGCACTGCATATTGTAAGACTTCTTTACTGGGTTGGCTAACTTGTCTAACCCAAACAGGTACAATCATGGCATGATCCGAGCCGCCCTCTTGCTCTGGGATGGTACAAACATTTGTACAGTTCGTAATACTTTCCTTGGGAGTTTTCTGAATATGGAGACATGTAGGGTGATTTCCAGAACACGTGCGACATTTAAGTCTGTTCTTACAGGAGGATACTTGATGTTGACTGCTAGAGGCACATCCAAGACAAAGAAATTTCTTATAGAAGAAGTCCTTCCTTTCCTTGTGCGGCTTCTCTGCAAACTTTTTACACTCGTCTAGCTGATGTTCTTCCTTGCAAAACAGACATACTTCGGTCTTTTTCTTCTCGCTCCTCCCTTGCGAACAGGTTGGGGGTCTCTCCTTTTCACCTTGACCCTGGGCAGTCACGTTCTTGCTTGGATCCAATACATGAGTTTCGAAGGAAAAGGCCTCCTCGCCTTTTGGTGAGCGTCTGAATGGTCCTCTAGGCCTAACAAACTCTTTGGTTTTGGACAGCTCCTCAAGTTCGGGAATGTTCGCTCTCTCTGCACACTCTTTCACAAATGAAGCAAATTCAGAGAAGGTAGGGTAAGTACCATTTCCTTTTGAGACTCTACACTGTTGTACTATTCCTCTCCACTTATTCTGAATTTGAAATGGCAACTTGTTTAGAGTTTTAACGTTCTCCTTCGCAAAGTCTAAGACAGCAAGACTAGGAGTAGTTTCTCTGGCGGCAATTATCTTTTGCAGGAAGTCAGAAAGATCTCTTAGGGCCTCCGCATCTCTTACGCCAATCTTAGGCCAGTTCTCCAGTTTGTTCATAAAGGCTGTCCCTACTACATTGCAGTTACCATACCTTTCCTTTAACAACTTTCTCGCAGACTGATAGGCATCTTCAGTACCAATTAACATATACTGATCAACAACTTGTTTGGGCTTTCCTGAGATGTACTGATGTAGGAAGTTCAATTTTGTCTGCGCGTCCATTGGTTTGGAATCAATAAGGGCACTGAAGGAACTGTTCCATGTAGGATACTCCAAAGGATCTCCACTAAAAACTGGGATTGAAATCTTAGGCAGTTGCCCTGAGATTGCTAGTTGCCTGTTCACTAGGTTCTGCTCCATAGTAGCTGCCACCAACATACTACTTGTTTCCACTAATTTGTCCATACACTTTTCTAAGACGACAGAGTGTGGTTGAAAGGGTGTGGCACTGGGGCTTAACGTACTGTGCACTCCATTTTCTACACGCGGAAGACTGAAAGTGGGTTGGGCTCCATTTAACTGAGTTGAAGAGTAGATAGGTTCTTGCTGACCAGGAGAGAGATCACTCTTACTTGTGACTGGAATTGAATTAAGGAATTTGTCCATGTCCTTGACTTTACCAGCGGGGGGAATCGAGTTTAGATCCTGATCATCAAACAGTTCTACTTTATCTGCTGACATGCATACATTAAGCTTTGCTTGATTCTGAGCAAGTTCACTTTGTAATCTTAGCTCTTCCAACTTTCTTTCTTGTTCTAATTTGGTCAACTCAGTCTTTCTGTGTTCTAATCTCAGTAACCGTTCCTTCTCTATATAGGCCAGTTTAGCCTTTAAGGCAGCTTCCTCCTTTTGTAACTGAAACCTATCTTCTTCAACATTATCATTGGAACTTATTTTTGACCTACTACTTTTCTTGGATGCTCGACTGGACCTCTTGGATGCTTCAGAGATTGAATCATCCACGTGGTGTTCGACAAATTCCAGAAACTTTATCTCTGATCTAATGTCACACTCAAAATTTGACCATTCTCTGCCAACTTGATCAACCATTCTTTCAATATTTTCCACATTCTCATCTGGGTTCGCAAAAACCTTAATCTCTTCAACCATGTCTTGAAATTCGCAATACAAAATCTGAGCTTCGCTGAATTCTTTCTTAAATTCTACTAGTTTAGTTGACTGACCTCGCTTCAGTAGAGTACCTCTCATTCGCTTCACCAGTTCACATTTCTTAGTTTTCAAGTTACTTGTTCTCAAGTTGAGTTGATACGTATACCCTTTCTCCGTCAGGAAACGCTTCCTTGATTCATCAGTTTCTTCTTCCAGCGCCACATTGACCTGGTCTTCGGGTCTTGCTTCTTTGTTGACGGACATGACTGCTACACGAAGATCGTCTAACGATTGTTATTGTGGCTGGCCTCCCGTAGTACATACAACAAGAGGAGTTGCTAACAATCAACACGAACGTCCCAAACGTAGTTTATTCACAGGTCCTCGGTACAACACATTCTTTTTACTCCTTAGTTCTTGGATCCTGAGTCCCGAGATAACAATCTGACATGACAAATACATGATAGGCTAAATACGTGATTCGTAAGTACTAAACTTCAAAATGTCGTGTGAAATACTCTCTTGGGATTTTCCGTAAAATGTTCTTTTAACAGTTCTTACCGTTTAGGCCGTATAATGTCCGATGGATGGCGATAACTATCCAAAAACTTGAACAACACGAGAAAGGGCTAACATGGCGGCCGCTTACTAAAATCTGGTGCGGCTGCTAAGCTTCTACAACATACCGCTGACTGCGCAGCGCTGCAGTCACAAAATGGTTAAAACGAAATGCACTGCAATCACTATCTAAAAGAGAAACATAATTATGGAAATGAAAGAGACGAGAAAATCATGTTTATTTCCTTTGCATGTCAAAATAGACTTACATAACAAACTAAGCAAAACGGTCGGAAAAAGGTCATTAAAATGCTCAACCCTTGAATAGAAAACTGTGTCACTTTGATCTACCCGGATACTATGATTGCGTCTCGTTATTGCATCCTGACTACCACAGTAAAGATCCACGGCGAGGTTAGTTTGTTGCGATATAGTTAGTAACTCGGTACTACGATGACAGCGGATCAACGAAATCGAAACTAACCCACTCACGAAACACACCGTTGAAGGAATCGCTAAGAAGCATGTATGCATGTTGCAAAGAAACAGTTCGACGACTAAAAAACGGCAGATTTACCTTGACTTCTACCTTGAGTGAGACAGGAGGAAAGTTTACTTTGATGGACCCGTCCATTACTCGACATAAATTATTATTAAAAAACTCTATTACGCAGTGTTCGAACGTTCACTATCCTGTAGTACCCTTGCCTCACCCTTGCCCAGGTATTTTTAGTTCTCTTCCCAGACTTCTTTTACGAACAACGCCGTCCTCGACTCAGTCTCTTTCGTCCACCGACGTCGGCGTCGCTGTGAAACTCTCGTTGCTAAAGGTCCCTAATGAAGGAAGGGCGCCAATGCCTCCAAAAATATAATGGGAAAAAATATCATATTCCTTTCACTGTTTGTCCAGCATTGAGAATAGGCGCTTGTGTCTATCAATGTGATAAATTCCAGTGATATTTGTCCCACAAGTGATACATACCCCTCACCACAAAATCTTTTTTTCGCTAAATGAATCAGTTTGCACCTGTTCGAAACGCATTGCGGTCATTTAATTTTTTCCTTCTTCTAACAAATCCTGCCATTTTATAGGCTTCAAAACTTGCGAAAAACCAAGCCTCTTTTCCTCACGACCGAGTCAGGAGGGGAATGGATCTCGGGTACTGACACGGCTTCACAAATAGTCGAACTTCTTTGAAATCTCAATCTTACTTGAAGTATCTGGCCGTGGCCATTTCTATGCCCGGTAGAGTTGTGAGACGGGGCCTACGGTTTAATCGTCCTTATCCGAGAAGACTAGAAAGTCTAACCATTTGCAGATGTCATTATAAAGGCAGAACTTTCTCCTCAGTTA
>OZ037782.1:9866590-9914090 GCA_964035525.1 Porites cylindrica | reverse complement strand
ACAGTTGATTACAGCTAGGTGGAAACGAGGCTGGATTGAACCTTGTTTTAATGCAAGCCCTCCTACTTTATCATGTAAATCATGTGGTCTTAAGCTAAATAGCATTTTTAAAGGATGATTTCCATAAGAAAAGGAAGGAGGAATATATCAGAACAAGGTCAACCTCAGCCTCACATTCACTCAAAGGCTAGGATACTAAGCCCTGGAATATTTCGCTACAGTTGTGTCTTTTTTGACAAATCTGGCTCTTTAATAGTGTTAAAAAATCTCGCGATGCCATAGAATAGTTAGATACAGATGACTTTATTCCAGAGGAAACATTAGAAACGTGTGTTTGGAAAAAAAATTAATAAGCCCCCTTACAGTCGGCCAGTAATGATCTAATCTCTTGTGAACGAACGGCTTTGTCAATAAGAACAGTCTGGGTACGAGATTATCAGTAATCTAAACACGTGACCGTCAAACTAACCACAAGATGCACCTAAACAGAAGAAAATCGCAATAACGGGTTAAAAAGTTAAAATAAGAATTTAATTTTTCCCTTTTTATCTTGAAATTGCGGAAGCAACTGAAAAGAAGAGCTAATACCGAAGTGCTCCTCGATCTTCTTCTGCACCCCGTCTGCGACACATGCTATTCTTACGAAACAGGCCGCGGAGAAACTGAGTTTGAGTCTGTGTCACACGTACGATCTCTTGAGATGTACAAGATTCGTGCGAGACGAGGCGGTCATCGGAAGTAGAATGAAGTTTATTAAGAAATGGTGCACTCTAGTGCTTTTTGGGGTAGCCATAGACTGCTTGCAGTCCGCCTTTTCTCTTAAAATCCATCTAGTTCTTATCTCATCCGGCGCGATTGCAAACCACGACGTTATTATTATTATTTAATTTTTCTTCTCGGGTTTACGCCCTCGTTTCTCGCGGGTCGTGTGCTTAGGTTTCGCGTGCGGTAACTTTGCAAAGAAAAACAAGAGACTGCTCGCAGTCAAGGGTAGCCACCAAAATATTTTTACTTGATACTGGTTTCTTTTTCTTCTTGTTTATGAAGTCTTACTTCGGCTTTGTTTCCATTATATTCTTTTCCCTTTTTTTTGCTTTTCAGTGAAGAAAGCTAGGTTGTGCACCGGAGCCCACATCCAACAAACTTCAGAGTGAACTTACTTTTTATTAAACGGTTGATGCAATAAACACTGCAATTTTTTTGTAAAAAGATGATGTTGCTTTATTTTTATGTCCGCTCTGATTTGTCATTGTTGACAACCTTTACTCAGTTCATAGTTTCAATTTCGCTACATTCATTAGTGATAACAAGCAATCTTTCGAAGAAAAGGCATGGAGCTAACTTGTAATTAAAAGAACTTGTTAAAATCTGTAGCCTGAGCAATATCTAGCTGCTAGCGGAGTATTACTATATGATTTGCCGAGAGAATGTCTGGTCAGTATCGGATTCATTGTCGCTTCTCTTCACCCGAAAAACCCGAAAAATGAAAAAATATTTTTCGGGTGGAGAGAAGCGACGACCGGCAATACGTCTGTTTCAGCAGGCTATTACAAGAGAGTCGACTGTATAACTGACCGTAACTTGAAACAAGCTCACAAGTGCCCACTGTAAATGCTTATTTGACAGGCCTTTGTTTCGGATCGTCCAGGAATACTGACCAACAAAGCCGCAACAAAGTGATTGCGTCCCTATTCATATTCTAAGACGGGTGTTTGTCTTTTGTTATCTTATCGCCAAGTGAATGTTTCAAGTTCTGCTTCGCTTGAATCTGTGGTTAAAAAGTCTTTTCTTTTCACGCGTACGGCCACAATCGATTTCGGCAGCTTTTCAGTCTCGATCTGGCAGATAAGTAGAACAGACAACACACTGAACAATGCTGAATTAAAATACCTCGTCTATTGACATGGTGGAGTTGAGGGATGTTATTTTATGCTAATACAAGGTATTAGCACCAGAAAATATGCTTATCGATCCCATTTTCCTCAACATCTTCCCGGGGTCAATTACTAATAAAACTTTTCAAAGTGTAACTCACAAGTGTAGCTATAGTTTTCGGACGCTGAAAAAATAGCTATAATTTTACTGATTACACTTGAAAAAGTTTTATTAACTTGACCCTGGTATAACAGCCGTGGGTTTACTTCGCCACGTTCTTCAGCCTTCTTAGTGATCAACATTGGAAGCGTGCGGAAAAATTTAGAAAGCGTTCCAGCACTTGAGACGAAGATCCTTAAGACTGGAGACGATAATAATAATAATCCTTTATAGGGCTGCATTCATTATGTATACCACAGTTGAGGGGCAGAGGATTTTGGGGGGAGTTCTCAAAATTTTGAAGCGAAAAGGGGAAATGGTAAAAATTTCTGAAGGAAGGAAGTGGTGATGCCATTTGTTTCAGATGCCACTGAAAGTTTAAGTATTTGTAATATTGATGAACAAATACACAAGTGAAGTTCCTTAATTATTTTCTGTAGTTCAATGAAGGATGCTCATATTATTAATGCACTAAACTGCAATGTCCTTTACTTTGTGCAGTAACCAACTCTATCTACATAATCGATCATTACCACCTTTACATTTTTCCTGCTTTTATTAAAAACGTCACAGACTGTTTTCATTCTCATTGTCACCATCATCATTGTCGTCATTATCATTATCATCATCATCAAAATCAACCCACTGTTCTCACTTTCAAAGCTTTTAAAGTTATGATTAACACTTCAGGTTGTATGCTCGCAAGATTTAAATCGACTTTCACAGCTTAGAAGGAATTTAAATGATCAGTAATCTTTGATATTTTGGCTCTGCAGTCACGCAGAGAAGAGGTCCAGGCACATCTACTAGCAGACTTGAAAAGTGGAATGTTCAGCACTTTATGGAAGATAATTTATTGCATGCAGTGTCTAAGTCACGACATGTGTAGTTCCATGTTGACTAAAGTTCTTCGTGTATTCTAAGTAGTATTCTAAGTAGCAAAGTTCACAAAGCGAACATACAGATCAGAGAATGCGTCAACTGGTCGCCTACAGGAGGTTAAAAGCAATGGAAAATCATTAACGGTCATGGTCGCTTACAGGAGGTGGTCGTTTACTAGAGGTTCCAACTGTAAGGCTTTGACCGGGATTATTTTGGTGTTTTGGATTGGCGGTCGCTTACGGGAGATGGGCGCTTATGAGAGGTGTTCGCACGTGGAGGTTCGACTGTATTTTCCTTTTGTAAAAACTCATTTCATAGTCCTTACCATTCCCTAGCTGGTAAAAGGAAATAAAGTTGAACCAAGGGAAATTTAATTTTGACCCGATGCATAACAAATTTTATATTCATTTTCTTTTTCTCTTGGTGATGCTATGTTCTAGCTGGTAATTTGGCCTTAATAAATAAAAATGGTGAATTAACCTCGATTCATTCTCCTCTTTTGAAGAGATTTGTATTTAAGTGAATGTAAAGAATGTGGACCCATCTTCAGAGGTAGGCTGACTTGCAATTCCCCTGTCTTTTCATGCTTAACTGATCAGGCCATTCAATATTTTTTAGCACCAGTTGTATAGCTTTTCATCTGCCTTTTTGTTGGCTTTTTTTCGTTTGTTTTCTTTTCACTTCTGCTTGTTCTTTGCTAGTCTAGGTCCCAAATTTAACCCATCTAGGGGTGATTCCAATTTATTAGGGAGCTTTAGCAACGACGACGGCGACGGCAGCGAGGACGTCAAAATAGCAATAGGTTTATATTAGCAAAACAACAACTTTGCACCTGCATCACGCTTTTTGGTACATTTCTTTACCGTCCTTGCACAACTACGACGTGAAAATCGGTGAGGGTAATAGGCGGAATGAGTTTGCGGAATGGCATGTGGCATGGCTTGCGGAATGGCATAATTATGCGGAATTTAATATACGCAGATCGTTTTCAAAGAAATAAATTAAACTGAAAAGAGCGCCCTTTTTTGGCGCCAATCAATTTGCAAACGCAGCCTCTGTTTTAATGTTGCGGGCTTAACATACGATGACAATCAAAAAACCACGAAGGCTCATTGTCGACCAGCCTTGTCCGCACAGCAGAAAAGGTTCTTCGTCTATTGAAGAAAAGATGTTTTCGAAGGTCACGCTCCCTTCTACTTTAATTAATTTTTTCAGCAAAAGATGTTTGTACGATTAACTTAACAGTTTCTTGTTACCTATATTTGTATTCCAAACCGTGTGAGAAGTGTTTCTTTATGAGACTGTGGGTTACGTCATCGTGCCATAATTGATAATACTCAGAGATGAATCGAATCCTGTATTTTGTTTCCTCAGTTGCGAGCTTGAGACGTGCGAAACAGAAAAATCGACCAAAATGTTAATTTCGTGGCAAGAGTTGAAAAATCAAGTTCTTTCAGTTTTGTTCATAGATAGCTTTTAGGTTTATAAGAAACCTAACGTAGATTGTTCCCGCCGAAAGCCTTTCATTGGTGAGAAAAAATAGAACATCGGTTTTCGATGTCGGAGTCCGTCTCAGACTGCATTAATTTTTAACCAGCTGAAATTCGCTAACATCAACTTTCCTCACGTTCGCAAACGAAGCTGGATGGAGAAATTTGGACACTTTCCAAGAACAGAAAAATTCTTTCCTTCCACTAGAAGATTTTTTCTGGACAATAGGGAAGCTGGTCGTACTGAAATAATTTTAAAAATGAGGGACAAAATTTAAGTTCGTTACTCATTTTCGACGGCAATATTTAACATGTGGTATAACTCCAAATTCTCTTCTTGCTATTTAAATCACACATTTAATTTAGACATTCATTTAAAACATACCTGGAAATTGGCTTGGGTAAGTGAAGGAAATCTCTGTAAGACACCATCGAAGTTCAGGAATAGGCTGGCGGTAATTGTCTGTATTGTGTAAACACTTCAAATTTCGAAACGCACATAAATAGAAATTTACAGCCTAAAGGCTCGTTTTTCGTACGTCTTGTAGGTTTTTCCTTTGCAAAATTGCTTTTTTCAATCAAACAATGGGGTAAAAAGGTGAAACTGGGTTAATTTTAGCCATTTTGAAACACTGAACTTTACCTGTCTGCGACTCTGCGTGACAGTCTGTTCCGTGACTACACGTGTCACATTGTACGTTTGAAGAGACGGAAGTAACGCAACGTAATTCTTGATCGAAGGAGTAACATTTTCGGTGCCGACAGTATTTTGAAGAAGCAAAAAATCAACTACACAATTAAGTATTCTGGTACTCCCTTCTATCGAAAAATAAGGATTTTAACTATGGTAATTCGCTAAGGATAACAGAAAAAGAAGATATTTCGTCTTGTTACTTTACAATCTAGGAGACTAAGTTATTTTGGTCACGCCTCACTATATTTACCGGACTTTAATGTTTTCGTTTGGAGGCTGCCTTCAGGAACCCTAGCCAATTCTCAGGTATGTTTTAGATAAATGCCTAAATGCGTGAACCAGTGAAGCAGTTGCTCACTCAAATTGGCGCCAAAAAAGGCGCGGCAATGACGCGCGCATGCCTTTCAGTTTAATTTATTTCTTTGCGCCAGTTTCCATATTTTACATTCTGCATAATTATGTCATTCCGCAAGCCATGCCACATGCCATTCCGCAAACTCATTCCTCCTTTTACCCTCACCGCGTGAAAATGCCTAATGCAAGTTTTATGGAGGACGTAAACAAGCGACGACGAATCTCTTTTTTTCTCTCTAAACTTGAGGGCGGTCCTCCAGACATAGGCGTACGGGAAATTTTTAGCCAGGGGGGGCGGTAAACCATTTGCCCAAAAAAATCTCCTAAGTTGCCCAAATTTTTACGAAAGAGTCGAAAAGAAATGAGGGCCATATTGCAGCAACAAAGGCCGTCCTGGCATATGAAGGTGGCTCGATACAGGTTTTCAGGGTCAATACCAAGTCTGAGCATAAACTGCGTCGCCATAAACAAACATTTGGAAAAACTGCGACCACAGTGGTATTAAGATGAAAATTTGGCATTATCAGGGTTGCAGTGACATCGGAGTTGTCGTAGCAACGAAATGAGTCCATTACCTATTTTTTCTCGGTACGGGAACCTTACAAAATCGTTCACAGGAGCTTTTTTCTCCAATACGGTCGCCTCGATGTTCGTGAAGTTTAAGCAAAACCTTAAGAGTGTTATCGAGATATTTTGCAATGATTTTTCATTATTAGAAATACGGTAAGAAAAAGAAAATCTTGATTTTTGGCCATTATCTGTAGAAAACGAAGTGCTTTTGTCCTGCAATTTCACCTCATAGTAGCTTTAATCTTTTTAAAAACTTGTGTGAAAGATCGTGGAGGTAGCTCTGCTTGATTGCTAGAATCGAAAGAAGGATTTGATTAGTATGTATCGAGACACTCTTGTTAGCGGTTTTGTAAACATTTCGGTCTACTTTAACAAATCAGCGGATAATTTTAAACCGCTCGATAGATTTTTTAAAAGAATTAAGATTCTTCTCGTAATTCAAACTGAGAATTAGTCAGCCACTTCTTCATGTTTATACAGTTTTCAGTCGAAATCGCGCGGAAACGCTTGCTATGCAGGCAATACCCATTGCTAAATGCTATCTGCCATACACTGTTCTTCGAGTGGAGATAATTCTAGAAAGTTATGCGAAAGTTTATTTTAATCAATTCTCGACTGGAAATAGCCCATTCCAGCTAGTGCAGTGCAGTATAGTGCCCATCAAAAAAAACCTGCAAACATGTAAATTACACATCACATGCTAAGCAACCACTGTAATGTAACTGGATTATTACGCCTACTTCAGGTTAATATTCAGCTCTTCAAAATAATTAAATGAACATGAAGACTTCCTTTAAAAACTGGCTTTGCCCAAATTTCCTCTCGCTGCCCAAAAAATCTGAGTTGCCCAAACTTTGGGGGGGCTGCAGCCCCCCTCGCCCCCCCGGCCCGTACGCCTATGCCTCCAGAAATCAGCTCCAGGGAAATGCGCCAACACTTGCCATTTTCAGCAAATTGGAATAAACGCGACAAAGTTTGAAAAAACGGGAATTCATTTTAAAACTGACGTTTTCGCTGCCGTTGCCGTCGTCGATGCTAAAGCTCCCTATCATTGAGGCTACGCTGCCACATGGCGCCCCCCTGTAGTGATACATAATGAACGAGCCTCACTGAGCAAAAAAACACAACCGTATTTAATTAACGTCCCTTCACACTCTTTTATGAATTTCATAAGAATGCTGAGGGTGAAATTTGCTCAAATTTTAAGAATACGGTATTTAACAATAAAGCCGTGGCTGAGATTTTGAAAAGGATATAAATTTGCGTGTTGAAAATCTGTAAATATAACAAACATTAAATACGAGGATTCTTTTAACTTAACAGTCCAAAATTTCTTCGAATCCTTTCTCCAAACAGCAAAACGAACCATCACAACGAAAAAAACCTGCACAAACTGTAACGGATACCCCCATACATTCTAAAATGGAAATGTCATACATGATAAGCCGTGATGCAAGAATATTGTCAGCCTAAAATGGGTAGAAAAATAAGAACGTTCAGCCTGGCCTGGCCTGGAAAAACAACATTCTTATGCAAAGAAAAGAGTGTATTCATATTCTAAGTAGGATTTGTGCCTCTTTATCTCAACGCCAGTGTAAAAAGAAATGTTTTGTTTCGCTTCTAATCCATAGTTAACTCGTCTTTTCTTTCCCCAAAATCGATTTTGTCGGCTTCAATCTCTGGTAGGAGGAGTCATTGAGCAACCTTTCAGGAAAAGACATCACATCGAACGTACAGTGCTCAGTTGAGTATCCCGCCGTCTACTGACGTCGTTGAGTGAAGGTGAGTTACATCAACCTAAAACGACGTATTAGCTCTAAAGAATGTATACTTCTTGATCCCTTCTTTTTCCCTCTTAACACTCTCTTAATAGCAGTGGGTCTTTTTCGGCTTTACCTACTGCTAAATTAAAGTTCTTGTTCCTCCTTGGTGATCAATATTGGAAGCGGGCGGAAAATTCAGGAACGTTCCAACCCTTTAGAAAAAGATCCTGAAGACTGAAGCCAATCACCTTATTTAATAAAGCGAATAGGAATCATGTTCTCTTTACTGAGGTCGAGAAAAGTGACAAACATTTAATTTCGATTCACCGATCGACCTTATTAAGTCAAGTTTCAAAAGGTTCATAAAGACTGCATAGCATAATCTGACCCTTATTAGTTTGGCGCATATAATTTAGAAACTATAATGTACGTATTTACCGCAAACTTTGCTTCCCAGAGTTTAAGAAAAAAATTTCTTATTGAGATTGCTTTTTCAGGAGGGCTTAAAAATGGAGGGGCTCATATCCAAAAAGGCTATAGCAGTGCTGATAAAAATACGCTTCGCATTTCATAGTTTTTAATTAAGCTTCAAAGCTTCATAATAAATCGAATTCATTTCAAAACAAGCTATGGTGGCTCATACTCGGGGGGCTTACGATGATCTATAATCCCAGGGTTTTTTTGTTGTTGTTTGCAGCTTGATTGGCCTATAATTGGGGAGCTTATAAGTCGGAGGGCTTAAAATCGGCAGTTTGCGGTAGCCTGCTAAGAAGAGGTTAGAGACCACGCGTGGCGGTGCCCTGAAAACGCCTTTGTAAAAGGCTGCAAAATTAGACGTCGGGAAACACGTAAACTAGGTATACCTATCGCTGTGAGGAGAGTCAGCGTGGCTTTCTAGCCTGAAATAACAGTTTGAAAAAACGCATGTCCTTATACAGTAAGCCCAAGCTCAAGATATGAACGAGGGCGCTCCATGGTCAAAGTATGGAGAAAAACGATTGTTTCCGAGATTTGATAGAAAAACACAGCTCACCTCACTTAAAAAGTTTTTAGTTTTAGTTTTCAGAGGCAATCCCTTTTCCGCCATACGCTGTATTGCAAATTGAAAGTTGCGCAACAATGCCGTCCTCATATTTCGAACCTTGGGCAACCTGTGGTGTAAACAAACGATAACAGAAGCACATAATATAATAAAGCGCTTGTTTACCTTTTAGCAAGCACGGCAATTAAGAGTAACATTAATTCCTAAAAAAAGGCCTTTTTAAGAGCAACAATGTATGGAAAAGTCTTGAAGATCCATTTATCTGAATTTATGCCATTGAAGTCAAGTTTTTTTTGGAAAAGATGAATCCATAGCCCTAGCTTGAGAAGAAAGCTGACATTTGGCGACATCACCACGACATCACCACTGATAATTTCTCAATAACGAGCTCGAGCGCAGAAATTCCGTACAGGTGATGCGCACTACCCAGATCTCAGTAAAGCTCCTGATTGGTTGAAAATTTTCTTCATCCAATCAGAAGCAGTATCCAGCTGTGAATAGTGACACGTCATCAGTATGGAATTTCTACGCTCGATTTCGTTGTGAAACCAGTAGTGGCGTCGTGAAATGTTGGCTGTTTTTTTTAATTATCATTAATTTACGTACAGTTGCAGGTGTCGTCAGGATATAAGAGACCGTCATGAACCAGTCACTAACTGGAGCGTTTGCAGTTATCTTGGTTGCCGTTTTTCAAGTTAACGCGTTACATGATTTTATGCGTGTGACCCGAGAATCAGGTAACAACAATACTACTTAGCAAAAACCAGTGTTGTAATGAATAATAATTAGTACTAGTGTTCATCCCATTTAGTTTCTGCAGGAAATACTGAATTAACACAATTGATTTAGTACAATCGTAAACTACCACGTAATATGCAACTTATATAACAGACAAACTAAACAAGAATGTCGTTCTCAGTCGCCCCCTTCGATGAGTATCATTGCATCAAGGGAAGTTCGCCCTTCCCTGCTCTCACGCGATTAGGCCCAAACTACCTCCTCTGCCTCCTCCAAAGTTTTTCTCCCGAAGGCTTAGTAGATAAGCGAGAAGCCCGAGAGCTGAAGAAAAGAGAGAAGCACAAGACGAGGATGACGGAAACGAGCGCAGAGCGGGAGCCGACAGTGATGAGTAAAAAAAAAGAGAGAACCAAAAAAAGTGATTGCGTGCGGCTGCCGAGGGTGGGGCAGTTACTTCCCTAAGGCTTTTGTCACTCTAGATAACAGAGAAATAGTGACTGCAAAGTCGAATTACTTTTGTAATAATGACTTCTGGGATCGTTACCGGGGACGAGTTGATCAGCTATTGGCAATTTTTTCCCAAAAGTCTTTGCGTAAATTACCTTGGCCCAGGATCCTTTTCAGTTAATTTTCTAAAATGGCGAATGGTTAACTAGAATTTAATGATCGTCGACAATTTTTTTTCATTGATAAAGTTTCGCGTAACATCTTGATGAGCTCCTAGTGGCAACGTAGAATTTCTTAAATAGGCACCAGGACTCGAATTTAACAGAGAGTTTTTAGCCTAGCATGAAACAATAAGGTATACTGGTGTAGAGAATTTCCACACAAATCAGAGAAGATCGGGCCTCAGAAATACTTGATCAAGGGTACGAGCCGTTAGTAAAGCTTTCTCCCTCGGCCGCCATTTTTTCTTTTCTGTTGCTATGCGGACGTCTGCGGGAAAAATATTTTCGCGGGAAATCAGTGGATATAAAAATACATTTTCACGGGAAAGGGTTGACTTAAGGTTATGGCACATGTGGAGGCTCCTACTAATCGCCTCCTGTCAAGGGTTACTGAGGTCAAGATGGCTGGATTTTGGCCAAGTTCTTTGCCGCATTTTTACGGACCGAAAGAAAGTCTTGGTCAACATACAGGCATCATGACTGAATATGCTTGGGCAATAAAGGATCAGATTATATGGCCAAAACTGAAAAAAAAAACTTTTAAAACGTTTCTTCGCGGAAACAACGCGGGAAATCCTGAGCGGGCAATTTGAGCGGGCAAGATAGGGCCATTTTGCCAGCTCGGGTAGCCAATCAGAACACAGGATTCGCTTCTTCCCTGTCCACTCAGGGATTCAGCCATACAAACGGTTAAGCTAGGACTCCGCTTCCTGAGTTTCGAAAAAAAGCAATGATCAACACAGAAAAACACGCGCCGCCATTTGGATCGTAGTTCCCTTCAAAGCGACTGACTTAAACCAGTGTGGGGGGCAGCTCAGTGAAGTTACTAAAAGAGGTAGAAAATAAACAACACGACCGTTTTCTATGATTATGTTTACAGTGAAAGCTTGTCCTGTATGTTTTGGGAATGGAGAAACTCAGCAAAAAGCCCTAAAGAAGTGTGATCAGAATACCGAGTACCAAAATTGTCCTCCAGATTTGCTTTTACCGGTGTGCGTAACACAGGATATAAAGACTGGATCTGTTCTCCAGTTGATGGCTCACGAGGTCACGCGTCAGTGTTTGTCTTCTATTGGTTTTTATCAGTCATCTTTTGGATACCAGGAGCATATCTGTTTAGAGGCAATGGGGAACCGCGGAAATAATAAGCCGTGCGTCATAGGCAAATGTGATGAAGACCGATGCAAAGCGGAGATACCCGATCTTGACTAGGCATATCTTTCTAACAGAAGCAGATCAAGGAGGATGATACCATTGCTTTACATAACATTGCTTGCAAGAAACATTGAAGCTCTCCATTTCAGGTAGCGGAGTTTTTATATGCGGAGGCTCAGCCCCGAGGTCCACCCCTTACCCTTTTATATGCCATTTTTGACGGAAAAGGTTCACATTTTGTATACAAAGTTTAGAACTCATTGCATCCTAATAACTGCTGTAAATACACCGTCTTTGAAATATGAATATACAGTCGACTCTCTCTTAACGGACACCTCTATGAGACGGACACCTCTGTAAAACGGACACTTAGAGTTGGTCCCTGCCTTTCTTTACTCCCTTTATTTGTCTCTCTATAAGACAGACACCTCTCTAAGACGGACACTTAGTGCCGCTCCCAAAGGTGTCCGTCTTAGAGAGAGTTGACTGTAAACCAGAACGTTTTCTCGACTTTTTCACGGACATAAAATGCACCTATTGGTCCTTTTGAGCCTTTTTATAGACCGAAAGGACGGATCAGTTCCTTTTGAAAACTCTACCCTTTCATATACAAGAAACTTGAAAAAAGGTACTCCTTTAATTTCGGGCGAAGCCTCCCCGTATAGGCTAACCAACGAGCCTCTAGCGCGTCAGGAGCTCATAACCTCCCGCGCGTGTCTACTTTTTACGATATCCCCCAAATGGAGAGCTTGCTCGCAGGCTACGTATAGGCTATTATAGGGAGTGCTCCCGGGGAGGGAGGGGTGTGCGGATGACATGCAAGCGAGAAGGAAAGGACTCCTATCTTTCCCGGCCCCCGCGCTCTCGCATCCCCTTTCGTGTGCCACTCGTACGTGATTGCTCACTATCCTCTAGGTTAGATGGAGAATTTGCCCGAAAGCTATAAATTACACCGCATTTGATACCACTGTCTGTATTTAACGACCTGGCATTTTTCAGTGTTTTGTTCCAAACCTTTTTCGGGTGTCGGGTGGCTTATTTTCAGCAAAGGTCTGTGAAACTTGTCAGATAAATTTCCTGTACATGTCGGCAATTCAGTAGTTGTTTTCAATGTTATGAAATCAAATTGTTTTTACATCTGTCTTCCATGGTTTGTTAATTGAAAACAAATCTTGTCAACTGCATGATGTCAAATCTGTCCGTGTTTCGTTTATAATGGTAACCAAAGGAAAAGTCCTGTGAATTTCATACTGGGGATAGGCTTTTCCTTAGTTTGGGGCGGGGAGGGGGGGGGGGGGGGGGGGGCATGGTAGTCACAACCTCCCGCCTCCCGCCTCCCTTTTTTGTTGTTTTTTTTATCTCGAGTAGGAATTTTCGTTTTTTGATTTTTCTCGCATATAAAATTTTGCTTTAAGCCTCGGAGAACGTTAAAGTCAAGAAACGTTGTTGGGTTCGTTTCTTTCTTCTCCCATCTCCCGTGCCCCTCCTGCCCCCTGTTCTCCCGGACTCCCGCCCCCCTGTTCCCCCCCCCCCTACATAATTACTTCATCTCGCCCTGTCAGACGCAATTTTGTCAGACGCAAGAGTTTTCCAGCGAGTACTAAGCAGGAACTGCCCCAGAACTGACATGAACTGAGGTTTGCACACAGAGTATACCCTCCAACATGGGGGCGGCCAATACAAATCATACTATTTTGTTGAAAAATCAAAGAGCTATAAAATATCTCCCTTAAATGCGTTTCCTCTCAAATTTCGGGTGCAAGATAATTTTTATGCGCTCCGTGGATTTTTGGCATCAGCAAGATTCCAACTCATTGTTTAAAGGACGCATTGGTCATATGACCTCTTAGTGCAAGTGGCCTATTACATTACTACATTTTCACTTCGCTCTTTTTAAATATTGAAGGTCTGTTTGGAGAAATACGCAAAACTGGTGCAAGTTTTAATTAGACCAGGTAGGGATTTGAAAAGTTTGGACGCATAGTCCTGCATGGAAGATAAGACGCGTTCAAATTTATTTCGCGTCTTATTTTTAATACGTCCGCACGATACTATCTGAGAGCCTGGCACAGGCTATCTACTGACAAAACCAAGAACCCTATGGAAGCGAAAATTTTTATGAAAATTAGTTTTCAGCTGCTCTAATGCATCGTGAAAGTAAAATCTCCAGCCTCGTACTCAGGCCTGTTCGCGCTATCCGAGTGACCAAAGGAGGCTTGGAACCGAGCGCGATAGCGTCCTAGGCGAATTTTCCCGACAAGCTTGACAGGTGACGTCACATCCGAAATCGCCGAGGACGACTGGGAACGAGGCTGTAAAATCTCGGTAGGATCGATAGTTTTTTGGTTTGAATTTTAGTGACGTCATGTGAAAACCAACAATAATAAAAAAAGAAATGTATTATTCATTGCTGAGTCTAAAGATGATTTCTTTTGTTTTATTCCCCCCGTACTCCATGTATGAATTTTAATACTACCGGAATTGGTCTGTCTATTCAGGTCTATTCACTTTATTTCACTTTATCCTTTTAGTTGTTTTAATTCTCTCAGTTCGCTCAATTCATCGAAGTTGACATGTCCAGTAATCGGCTCCTGAGTTGACCTAACCTAATGCTGAATGGTTGCTCATTGCATGTCTTCCGAGGGTTTGCCCATTGAGTGGCTTTAATTGTTTCGTTACGTTACCCCCACCCACTCACACGTTCCGCAGTAGAGGACGCTTGCAGCGCACGAGTGAGCGGCGAACCCCTTCGCCCTCGCGTCTTCTCTCGCGTCGTGACGTCGCGCGACTCCCCCTAATGGAGAGCTTGTTCGCAGGCTAAGGTATTCTGATACACGAGAAAAATAGAGGGCTAGGGCTGGGAACAGTTTATCTGGGTAAAAACCTATTTGGCAATTAGCGATTTGCGCAAGGAAATTTTAAGTTTCGTCTTGTTTTACCACACTCCGTACATTTCGTATGGTCAAAAATTTACTTCCGCCTGGGTGTGTCCGGTTTGCATCATACAAAACCGCCTGTTGTAAATAATGCAGCGTGATCGATGCGCGATTCATTTCTTCTTGAAAACGTTCGATTAAAATGGAAAAGTTTAATCCAAATGTAATCTTTGTTGGATTAGGTCAGTTTCATCAGTTTCATCCTTTCAGGGCAGTGATCCTAGATAAAGCCATTTTATCTCTCTCATTTTTTTTGGCGTGGCTGAAGTATGGCATTTGGGAGGCTTAGTCCCCAAAGCAAACAACAGTCAGCTAACTGTCAGTTTTGACAGATTATTTGATATTGTCGAAGTGTAAACATGACTACATGTATAGGTCTTTAACCCAAACATTATGCATACGTTGGAATCGAAATAGAAATCTTTCTGTTTTCCTGCAGCTTTGCTATTATTTATGGCAGAGAGATGTTTTAAGTACGAAAAATTTTGAAGAATTTTGCATCCTGAATACCAGGTGGGTTTCTTTTAAAAGAAAAATTGAAATTGAAAGATATATTTTAACTCTCTTTATGCAACCGAGAACCGATCTCTATGTCCGAGTTGCTTTATTGCCAAACATTTTGCACGCTCCAATTACAAAACGGAAATTGCGTGATCCGACGACACTTGAAGCCAACCGAAAACCAAAGGCAATTGCACGTTCAAGTGCTCGAAATTCGTCACGGCTCTGATTTGCGTTGCTTTGAGCATCTCAACAGCGAAATTCTACGCGCTGAAGCAAACATGACTTAAACACATTTACAGTTTACAGTGGAGTCTATGGTAAGCTTTTAAGCCTGCATCGATCAGTAAATGTAATCTTTATAAGCTTGACGAAGAGATTAACTGGGCTAGAGTCTAACAATAAGACTTGATTTTTAACCTAAATACCAATACGTCAAACCTCGCAAAATTGAAATATCCGCAGCGATATTTAAATTGACGTTATTTTTCGGAAGCGGTGTTATTTTATAAGCTTAATATTGGGATTCTTTCTTTACTTATTCAGCGTATTCTTCGATCTCGTCGGCCATGCTAGGCCATGAGCGACGAAGATACAAGATGGAGGTCGATCGCTTCGAGGGTCTTCGTCGACGAAATTCTTCTCAAATACAACGGCGAGGCTGGAACGGATAATTTCTTTTCAAAGATGTCTAGTCAAACATTGGCAGAACGGATAACTGCACTGAAAGAACATGTTTTTTCCAATCCAAACAGTCAATCTGGCAACAGCGATCAAACCAATTGCGGCGGAGAAAGCAAAATTGACTTGTCAAACAATACGGACCCTCCCTTGAGGCAGTCTGTGTTAACGAATGCCGACTCTGAACACAATCAAAGTGGGCTTATCGTTGACTTAGGCAAGTTTGCCCAGACGAGAGACAACAGTGAATACGCTGAACCTGATAACCGGGTAGCCAATACGAACAACAACGGAGAAACTCACGAACCAACAAGGGAAGACACGTTTTGCTCGAGCTCAAATTTGGCGCTCGACGGAACGAGTCGCCCCAGGGAAGGGATTTATTATAATGACGGCAGAGCGATAGACCAGCAGGCCTTGAATTGCGGCGACAAGTTAGATAACATCGAGGATGGACATTGCTGCGGTGTTCCTGAACAAATAAATTGCTTCCCGGTAGTTGTAATTACACCGGCCATGACGGAAGAAACATTAGACGAGTGTCTTGACACCACGAGCAACTGCAAAAATGGTGCATTATCCGCGGCCATGTTTTCCTTAAAGGATGCAACCGAAACGTGTTCATTGTCAAGCGCTGGCTCTTGTTCGGAGAGCGAAATTTTGACTGATGAGGAGGCATCGGATGATGAAATTAAGCAGCCACTGGAAGACAGATCTGAAAAGGTGAGAGCCTATAAATTGTCAATTGTGTGATCCCTAGTTTTCCTCTAGTATTCAAGAATTTTCACGTCATCGTGTGCTTCGCGCGTTTTTCGCGATTAACAAACCCATTTGTTGTGTGACTATGTGGAGCGACCACTTTGTCAATTCGCTTTTCGTATATCATTTAACTGCCATTTGTTATTAAATGATTTCCGATGCGATCGAAGGTATAGTTCGAGGTGCTAAAGTAGTCATCGTTTACTTAGTTCGTTTGAGTGTTTATTTGCATAAGCAGAAATGATCGCGAAGCCTTTCCCATGTTGATGTTCGTTTCAAATGGTGTTTATTTCGACAATCGTTTCGCGAATAATGTTTATTATTGGCTGAAAGTGTTTGTAGTTTCATAGTATGTTGCTTTATGGAGTTTATTGTAGAAGATTTAATCGAAGCATGTGCTATTTAAACGCTTTGTTGCCGAGATCAAAATTTATAAGGGCTAGTGGGGTAACTTCCATTCAATAAATAAAACATATTAATCATTTGGCTCGAGTTTCATGTCTAACATTCCTGTAAACTCGCTGACGTCAAAAAAAGACAGGAATGTTTTTACTTGACAACCTTTGGGGCATTGGAAATTTATACTTATTTGAAATGTAAACACTAAGTCCATATTCCTTGTTGAATGTTTTCCTCATTTCCATTTTTTAATTAAGTCAAACTACAACATTAAATCACGGGTTGAAAGAGAAAGGCATGCAACAACTTGTCTGCACTTTACTTCCTGTAACATTATTTTTAGTATGTCAACAGTACATTGGGATTCCAAAAATACTTGTATAGGAGTGAAGAAACAAATCCTTGATGAATTATATTCAGTCCCAAGTCCTTATTGGTATAGTCCACTGGGCTTAAGTCCATGGACTTGGGGTCAGTGTTTTGTCTACCACCACACTGGACAATTATTATCTGACTGTCATGCATGAACCCCTTATCATGGGTTTAGGTCAGTCTAAGAACCTGTGAACTTTTTCTTTTTTATGCCCCTCTAGCTTTTCCAGGTTCTATATATTGTGTTGACTTCTTTGTTTTACATCACCCATGAGTTTTCAGAGTAGTTAACAATTTTGTGTTAATGCAAAAAATGTGCATGTGTTTGCATGTGCATTGGTTGCTTATCTCTGAGCTGTACTGTACATGTACATTGAGGATGAGTCCTTTTTACATTGTCCTTTGCTTTTCTTCTACTGACGGTAAGCATCACAATGCAGTGAAAGTTACCGGGAGAGATGAAAACCTTGGTATTGTTAGAGTTAGCTTGAAAATTCCAGTTTTACCATAAATTGGTACTAGTATAAAATTAAAGTGAAAGCCTTTTATTGAAAAAATCATGGCCACATGACACATAAAAATTCCCAAGCATAATAACAACACTATAATGTGAGCAGGTTGTCACCAACCAGCATTAGTTGGACAGCACTCTATCATTTTATGTTAGCAGAAAATCAAAAATTTTGTCAAATGTCAGATTAAAAGCATGCACACCTGGCAGGTGTTACGATATATAGATTTAGCCAGAGCTAACGGCGAAGCTCTCCTTAATATACTTATAGTTTAATGAAACAAAAATATATAATCGTGTCATGCTAAATGACAACGACAAAACAGCTGTCCCAAAGGTGTCCATCTTAGATGGGAATCTCGCTAAAAAGAACACATAGTGCCTGTCCCAAAGGTGTCCGTCTTAGATGGGAATCTCTCTAAAAAGGACACATAGTGCCTGTCCCAAATGTGTCCATCTTAGATGGGAATCTCTCTAAAAAGGACGCATAGTGCCTGTCCCAAAGGTGTCCATCTTAGATGGAAATCTCTGTAAAAAGGACAAATAGTGCCTGTCCCAAAGGTGTCCATCTTAGATGGGGATCTCTCTAAAAAGAACACATAGTGCCTGTCCCAAAGGTGTCCGTCTTAGATGGGGATCTCTCTAAAAAGGACGCATAGTGCCTGTCCCAAAGGTGTCCATCTTAGATGGGGATCTCTCTAAAAAGGACACATAGTGCCTGTCCCAATAAATTCATTTTTCAAGCTGATCTGACAAAGTAAAGTTATTACGTTTATTATTGCAACGAATAGATAAGCAAGTAATTAATAATTAACTTATGATGTAATTTGTTTTTGACAAAGAGGATTAGTAATCAATTTATTATTATTTATTAATAAATCAACACATAATCATAAGTGGATGTTTCAATAAATATAAAATGTAGATATTTATTTTTTATTATAGATTATTAATCCTTTGTGTCAAAAAATCTGAGGGCTACTTAAAATGACTACCAAACCCTAACTCTAATACATGCTAGAACCCCGGACAAAACTGTTGAGACAATTCCGTCTATTTTCAAACTTTTGTGCCCTACTCCTGTCTCCTCTAAACAGAAAAAGTAAGCCCCCTCCCATCCCCTATTCAAAGTTGTCTCATATACATGTATAATTACCATGCTATCCTAAACAACTTTGGATAAGGGGAGGGGGGAAATCGGGCATTCATTTGGCGGAGGTTTCAGGTTTTGCCAGGATGATAGGAAAAAATAGGCATTTTCGCAATTTGTCTCAGCAGGTTTTGTCCAGGGTTGTCACTATTTAGGCAAATTGTAAAATAGAATGTCTCTTCACCCTGTAACAATAATATTGCTTCAATGTACTTATCATGCTTGAAAAGGTCCCTTGCTTTTGTATGACAGAATTTTTGTTAAAGGAAAACAGAATAATATCTTTATTTCGTACTCATAAGGCTGTTTATCCCTTCCAACTTTGCTTGTTCTTGGAATGTAAAACTTGCATGCGTATCATATCGCGTGTGGAACCCAGGAAGTTCATAATTATTTAAATGTGATATACGTGACTCAAAAGTGTATTTAGCACTGAGTGGGTGGTGTGCATAATGCAGGAATCATCAGCTTTTTTGTATACATAGTTGAATATATTAACCTGTTTATCTCAATGACCTGAGGAAGTCGTTATGTAACTCATAACCACTGACAGAATGATTTCCTGATTTGAAGTTATGTTTTTGTGTTTTAAAAACTAACTTTCCCTTGTTTTGGGAACTTTGCATAGATCCATAAAGCATTTCCTTATGTAATAAATTACATGTAGAATGTTATATTTAGATCTTTTGTATCGTACCCTTTTAATCATTCACTCTCTGTACTATTGGGATTAAATCTATGATTTTAAGCAATTATTTTGGCGAATTAACAAAGTGTGCATAGTTGTAATTGAAATATTCATTGTTAGTAAAATGGTTGGCTAGAATTATTATGGTTTTTTTTTTTCAAAATGCCATTTGCATGTAATTTATCCTTTCCAAATTGTTCATTGCCAATATTTAATTTCATAATAGTGTTATTATATTGCTTTTTATAGCCTTTAATCAAAATTCTGTGTTGGTGTAGTTTAAGTCATGCATAACTCATTATCATATAAATAGATAACCTTTAAACTTGGGTGTTTAAGTCAAACAACCATAAAATATTATAAATGCTTGAAGGCTTAGACAGCCTCTGTTGAACTTGAGGCCAATTTTTTCTGGCTTAAATGTTGTCAAAGAACAGATTCAATATTTTTTTGTCTCAGTGATTTTGCTGTTTCACTTTGTAAGTCATTTCTGTGTCAGTAGTAAGCCAGAAAAAAAGCAAACAAAGCATGCTTCATTGCATTTATTTCCCTGTTTGCAAAATTATACAGGGGCTGTTATTGCCATCATACACAACTGCAAAAGCTGGGCTCCCAAGAAAGTAGCCAGTCAAGATTTAAAGCATTTCTCCTTTGACTGTTGTGTGTTACTCATTTTCAAATTCCGAGTACACTAAGTCTTTTGTCCTGCTGTTTTTCACTGTAGTAGCAAGCTGTTAGAGGCAACCACAGTTTATGCTCATCTTTGCTTTAGCTAATACCCACAAATATCAAGGGAGGCACTCTGTGGTCAATGGTTTAGGGGATAATGAGATCATAATAAAAATATGCAAAACCGTACAGACAATAATTTTGAGGAACAAATCTGGTTCCTTTAGTTTACCCAGTCCCTCTATAATAAAATTACATTTTTGATGCTTTTTTCTCCAGTGTACTAGATATTTCAAAGAAGAAGGTTATGATCTTTTTTTTGAAGAAATTTGAGGTCATGGAGACCGGTGTTCTAAGTAGGAATGCAAGTTTTAGACTAGACCAGATGCAAATTATGAAGGAACCGAAGAAACATTTCTTAATCTAATTTTTTTATGCATGACTACTTCAAAAATTGGCAAAGCATTGTTATAAAGCTGTGTGATTGCCAGAACAGATTCTACAAAACTGCAAAACTTCATTGTGTAGAGGCAAGTATGATGTAAATTGAAGAACACACTGTTGTTGTCAGTGGTGAACTAAAAGTAAGTGAACATGTAAAACTTAACAGTTTGATATTTAACAATTAATATTTGTAATTGTTTACAGGCAGAGGCGAGCATTTAAAAATTAAAGCAAACAAATTGTTTCTCAACTCATGTACGTGTAGCTAGCAAAATTTGCACTTCCCTACAACCCATTATCACAGGCATGAAAAATTATTGTCCTGTAGCAGCCCTAAGATTTCAGGGATCCAAAACAAACAGTTACAACAAATTGTTTTCATATTCTTGAACATAGCTTATTTCATGGCATATGCATACTGTGTATATTTTCAAACAAAGGCCACAACTATATATGTCAACACATTGCCAAAAACTAAAAAAACAGAAAAATGAAACAACCATAACTTTAAAGTTCATCATGGCGTAGTGTAAGTGATTGCTTACCTAGCTACAAGTACTGAGAGAAAAGATCATTGATGATGGTCCAGAGTCAGATTGGTAAGATCTTCAGTCAGCCCCATCATGAACACAGAAATGCTGTCTCTTGATCTGAAGAGGTCATCTTTACGACTTTAATTTGGTACTGTACAAACTTAGGGGAGGTAAAAATGTTTGATTACATCAGTCACAAAATTTGTGATCAAGTTTTTTAATGTTTCTTTCCATCTTGGATGTTTAAACTTTTTGCCACACACGTCTCAGATCCTATCCGTGATGTGGTTGAGGATGGGCTTGCATGTCTCAATGACCTTGTGAGCTACATGATTTTATAATGGTGGGGACATAAGCTCCTTGCAGTTTTAAACAACTCAGGCAGGTTTCCATGGAAAATTCAGAGGCATCAGTGGTCCTCCAGGTTGAGGTTGGTCATAATGCATACATCACCACACTGAAAAAAAAAACAGCATTATTTCGAATTCATAAAACGGTAAAAACGAACGATAAAATCCAACGTTTTGGAGTAGTCATGACTCCATTATCAAGGAAAAATGTTTTTGATCATGCAGATTACAGCATTTAAAGCGATGTGGCGCGAAAATTAACATAACAGGGTGCGAAGATTATGAAAATACTTTCGTGCAAATAGAGTCTGATTGCACGTTGAATTCATTACTGAAACTGTAACAGCACTTTAACAAGCCAATTACAGAGCTGCCAACCTCTGGAAATCAAAACTCTGGAGACTCTCTCCCTACCTCCCCCGCCACCCCTGATAAGTAATATTCGATCCAGTCCCTAAATGGTTTAGGACATTATAATTATGAAGGCTTACATGAGTTACAGAACATCACAATTCCCTTTTATGATTGTAATGGCAAAATAATCTTTGTCCGTGATGAAATACATGCAAAAATGTGCAAAACCACGTACTCAGACCATGACAGCTCCAAGACTATATTACCGGTAGTTGGTTCTTTCCTGGGGCAAACTATGTGCTAAAGCATGGGACGAGGTTCAGTGGCATGGTATGATTCGCCCTTATGCCCTAGCTCGCTAGAGTGAAAAGGATAAGACAACAAAGGAGAAGTCTCAGATGATAAACAAGATTCACTACACAAAAAATTAGATTTACACCAAATTTGTGAGGAAAAATAAGATACAAAAAAGAACAGACTAGAGCTGTGGGAGAAAATCTGGGGCAAAGTTAGTTTACAACTGAGTCATCACCATACAGCAAACTACCGGTACAGTTGACTCCAGATAACTCAGACCTTCAAGAGAAATTGAAAAAAGTTTGAGTTATTGGGAGCTCGAAGAAAATAGCCACGAGTAAGGCAAAAAACAGTTTTTACTGCACAAGGAATATTTAAATCATATTTAATAATTGTAGGAATGTTAAGAGAAAATGGAAAGATACTTCTAGACTATAAATCAGAACGTAACTTAACAAAACATTGCCTAAATAGAGCATGTATTTTACTGTTTTGAAGTAAAGCTGTTTCACGTTAGATTAGTGACAAACAACATCAGCCTTCACTAGTAAACATTATGCCTAGAACACATCAATGGGGAATTCAAAATTCAATGTTTTGGAAATGCCAGTACACTGTTTTTTCCTGACTTTTTAAGGGCTGAAAACATGGTTAGAGTTATTGAGAGTAAAATTACATAGAAATGATCTGGGGGAAAGCAAAAATTACTTCAAATTACAGGGAGGTTTGAGTTACCAAGGGTAAAATTACAGTAAATGTATGACGGAAATCCGAGGGAAATTGATTTTGGTTCGAGTTAGCTAGGGTTGGAGTTATTGGCAGGGTTCGCACGCACCTTGAAAGTCCTTGAAAGTCCTTGAGTTTCAAAATAAAAATTCAAGGCCTTGAAAGTCCTTGAAAATTGCAGTCGGTGCTGGAAAGTCCTTGAATTTCGGTGCTAACTTTATCCAATACAGGGCTTACGGTACTTTGTGAAACGAAACGAAACGAAATGGTACTTTGCGAAACGGTACTTTGCGAAATGGTACTTTGCGAAACGGTACTTTGCGAAATGGTACTTTGCGAAACGGTTACACAAGCGCCAATGCGCCTAAATTTTTCGCGTTGGCGACCAAATCCTGAAAATTAGCAGCCTAGAATGCTTCATCACACCTCATCTGTAGTACCTAGAATGCTACTGAAAGCTTAAGATTTGTTTCCAAAGAGCAAAGAGCAATGTATTACCAGACGCCATCTTGGATTTAGGTGACTTGGAACGTTGTGTATGAACTATTTCAGTGTAGTCTTTGTAACACGTGTTAATTTTGCGGGCGCATCTTTCACACGCAGACATGTAAAAAGAGCGTTTCAGAGCGTTTTTCTTGTAAATTTATTTTTTAATTACTATGATTACGATATATGAATTACAATCAAAGCAAATCAAACAAAAACATTAACAGTAACAACGACAACAAATGGAACAATGACAAATTTAGTAAAACCGTAACAGTTCTTCTTTCTGTGGCCCATAGACGATTTTTTGTTTGTTTAAAGACAAATTGGCACATAGATTGCATGTTTTAATTTGCTTCAATTATGTTGGATAAGTTAGATCCAAAACTTAACTGTATGTTTTTCGAAATTTGGATTTGGTTTTCTGTAACAAACCTTTGTGCAAAATTTAGGCCAATAAATGTGAACAATTTCATTTTAAATTGCTGACTTGTGTTTCTTAGCCTTTTAAACATTAGTTCGCTTTTAGTTCACAGGGTGTAACATTCCGTGTAGTGCTGAACCGTGTACTGATATTGGGGCCTCCTTACGCCAATCAAACGTTTTTCACACACCCTCGTAAATTATTACTTATCTTGTTGTCACTAGTGACAACAAAAAACGCATGTTAGTTGCACAGTTTGTAACCTCGTGGCTAGCGACAAGGCTCATAGGCTCATAGCGGTAAGCTCATGATGTTTTGCGTCTATGAGAAAATAGCTGCCCCTAGTTGTCAACTTCTCCAGGGTGGTTAGTACACAAAGACATGACTGTATTCAAAGCGTACCCATAGAACCCGCTTACATGATGAAAAAACCCTATGGCCCCCGAGTCTCTTCGTCTTGGAACTCTTGGAAAGACGAAGACTATCAGGCATTGATTGATATTTTTCTTAGGAAACGTTCCAACCTTGAAAACGGCTAAAACTAAAACGAGGAAATTTGCTCCAGGTTTATCTTTACAAATCTTCAGCTTTCAGTGGAATTCTAGGTACTCTAGATAAGGTGTGATGAAGCATTGTGTTGTAACCGTTTCGCAAAGTACCGTTTCGCAAAGTACCATTTCGTTTCGTTTCGTTTCGTTTCGCAAAGTACTGTAAGCCCCAATACAGATTCTCAAGTGTCTAAAAGGAGCAAACACAGAAAGACCTATCAGGGTAAAATTGCTCATGTTGTGGAAGAACCAAAAAACTGACAGACTCAAGGCTCTTTTTTGCACTAAATGGAGTCCTTGAAAAATGGGAAATGAGCCCTTGAAAGTCCTTGAAAATTCCTTGAATTTTTTGTTCTTAAAAGGGTACGAACCCTGTATTGGGAGTCAACTGCACCATGCTCAAAAACAAGCAAAATAAAAAGCTACTTGAAGAAAATAATATTAATTTTGTGCTGTCTCTAATTCGTTTTTCACTTTATAACAAATGAACCTTTACCAGTTTTTATTTAGTTTTTACCATCTGCCAAACAATACATTTTATATGGCGGACATTTTTGTTTTCTGTCAAGTATTCATTTCACTGCATTGCATGATATCAATTTGGCGAGTCTTTCCGTTTCAGATTAAGATGTACACAGCATGAGCTTATGCATATATAAGTAAAATAAAAATCTGTGCTATCAGTTGGTCTTGATCTCACGACAAAAATTAATATCCCTCCTACTGAGAGAGAAAATTAATAATAAAGATGATTTTCCAGTTACACAATATTCAATACCATTTTTTTGGTCTCCAAACTAAGTTCACTTTGTCGTAGCAACAGATTACAATTATTGTAATCTGTTGCTCTAATATAGTGAACTTAGTTTGGAGACCAAAACATAGTATTGAATATTGTGTAACTGGAAAATCATCTTTTTTTTTTCTCATAAACCACATCTTTTGTTTGTGTGTGTGTGTTTTTTTTCTTGCCTCTTTTTTTTCTGCACCTTCAAGATTGTGTTGACATTTCAAAAAACTTATTCAACACCTGCTCACATGTAAACATGGAACCTTTTTTGTTTTTATAAGGTCCATCCTAGGCATCCAGAGATGGTATGGCTTATTCAAAATAATGTTTAGAAAAGTTCAAAAAGTTTTAAATGTTCGTTTACTGACTGAAGAAAAGTACACCCTGCTTTGAAAGTGAAGTATGATCCAAAAGATTTCCGTGTATTTGAATGTTGTATTAAAACATAATATTAATTTCCAACAGCAGGGCTTTTCCATTGTTTCTTATACACAAAAAGGCCCATGTCAATATATCTTTTGTGATAAAATAAAATATTGCGATATGACATTGTGTCATGCAGGAGATCGTGTTATATATTAAATGCAGATTTGTGATAATGAGAAGTGATTTTCAGCCGTAATTCATTTACATTGGCTCTATCAGTGTGAAATCTTTCTAACTGGGAAACACAGACATAAAATGTTTGTACTTTATACCTTAGATATGAAATGATTTGATCTGAAATGTTCTATACATGTATTTTTCTTTCTGTGAAACATTTTAACTATATTACATTTTGTAAGTTGAAAAACTGGGTGTTTTTTTATCATCATGACATTATTCAAGAGGTGTTTTAGTCTGTTAAAACCATCATCAGTTATTAAACTGATATTTCTCCTTGGTAAAAAAAGTATGGATAGCAAAGAGGAGGAAAAACCTGGTGTAAATGCCAATGATCAGTTATGCATGTGTACAAGTTTTTCTGGTTCATATATAAAGGTAGTTGTGTTCACATTGTTAATAAAATTTTTCATGTGGCTTTGCAGGTCGATTCACGGTGGAAGAAGATCCGAAGTATGATCCATTGGTCCCCATTTGTACAGAATTTTAAAAAGAAATATCCCTGGGTTCAATTGGCAGGCCACCAAGGTAAGCTTATATCTTTATTTTTATTCCCCTGGAGCTAGCTGTAGAAAGCAACTACCTGTAAGATTAAGTGGGATTTTTTTTTTTGCAACTGCGCGCCATCACTGTGAAAATCTGCTCTCATGATGTCTATGTTTGTTGTGAGGGAACATAGGAAAGTGAAAAGGTGCTTACCGTAAATCCTCTGTTAAGCCCCCCCTCTCAAATAAGCCCCCCTTATCAGGGGAAGAAGGTTAATAAGCCCCCCCCCCCCCTCTCTATTAAGCCCCTGCCTCCCCTATTTATTCTTTACTAATATATGATAGACTGTATTAATCAATCACGACTGTAAAACTTTGTGTAGAGACTGATCTGGGATGGTTTATTTACCAACTGGAAGGTCAGATTTGATTCTAATCCTTGGCCAAAAGACCTAAAATGTCTTGTACTTAAGCTTTTCTACTTTGTATTCTACTTCTTTATAGAGAACTGATACCATCGTCATTTCTAAATTAAATAAGGCCCCCCCCCCCCCCCCCATCTCTATTAAGCTCCCCTCAAATGGGCTTGAAATAAATAAGCCCCCTGGGGGGCTTAATAGAGGATTTAGGGTAATGGAGGCAGCTGAGAGAAAGGGAATGAGAACCTGGAATACAGTCTACGGGAGGGTTGAACCCCAGTCCAGGACTTGAAAAAAACTTGACTTCCAGATTGCCTTTAGGACAAGTAGCTCACCTTGCCCCAGGCAGGTCTTAAGTTAATTCAGTTTGGTGGGCAGAGAACTTGCATGGACTCTTGTCCATCAGGCAAGTGAGTTTGAAAAGTGACTTACTCGGCAGGAAATTCTACTTGTTCAAGACGACCGGATGGCACTTTTTTTAGCTGTGCCTGTCCCCCCACCCCACACATACCAGCATATTTCCCACAATAATCTCTAAACATAATCAGTGGTTTTTGTGAATAAAAATATTATTTGTTATAGGCAGCTTCAAACCAGGTGAAAATGGCATGATTTTGAAGAAAGCCACAGACAAAGAGAGGGAGAGTCTCAGAAACCTCATGAAAGATATTCTGAGACCTTACATTCCAGAATACAAAGGAGAAGTTCACAAAGGAAATGAATGTATCCTTCATGTTAATTAAGGTTGTTGTTAGAAATCAATAGATGCAGTACATGCTGAATTAAGAAAATGTATCACTAGCTTGTGATAATAATAATAATAATAATAACTGTTTATTCACAGAGGAAAAGGAGATGAAGGGGTTAACCCCGTCTAGTTCATCTCCAAAAAAAAGAACAATAACAATGAATATACATATGAATAAAAAATTTCTGTTTAACCCATTCGCTTCTGGAGATTTTGCCGAAAAACGCGTTTTGAAGCTAGTCGAGTGGTTTTCTGGTCACTGCCGTGCTATAAAGAGCTAAAACTTACCAGAAACCGGTTTACAGGTAGTACACTTCGTGGCCTTCTGATCCAGATGCAAAATATCAGCCTGCGAAGTTCAGGCATGCGCAGAAAGCAAAATTTCGAGATAGTTTTTGGGTTTAAAAGTGACACAGCAGTCTTGACTTTTACTTTTCGCTTTCTCTCCTCCCTTCTTTTTTCGCTTTTCTTGCCTCATTTTATTTTTCTCTTGCTGGGCATTTAGTAGGCTTGATTTTGGTGGGAATAGTTTTTAGGAAAGCTTTTAGGATCTTAGGATTAGGTGAAAGGAAAGGTAGGTGCTTAATGGAACAAGATTTTCATGGAGATTTTCGGGTCAGTGTCACGTGGTTTTTTGCTTCTTTCTCCGGTGTCCTTGACTGAATTGTGCTCATTCTGGTATGGTTTGAAAGATCTCTTCACTCTGCACAAGTTAGCGAAGAAAGTTGTCCTTGACCGTTAAAACTGATGACGTCACAAAGGGTAGAAAGGACCTGGATTCGCACGGGTGGTTACAGGCGGTTCAGGGGCGAATGGGTTAAAATTCAAAAATATGTTGACATGTCTAGATAATTTAACATTCAGCTGAAACACTGGTGAAATAACATCTGAAAAATGTTCAAGTGTTCCACCTCAGCAATTTCTTTTGGTAAATCATTCGATTCATCAATTATGTAAATGAAGTAAGAATGTTCAAAACTATTTAAAGGTGCAGATTGTCAGACAAATTTAATGGTTTAAGGTGCCACTACCACTCATTTCGTGAAGTGCCATGCATTGAAATCGAATTGACTCTTTTTCTGTGGGTTGAATACAAAATTAAAATTTTATGTAGAAGGAAATTAATTGTTTTGAATCCCATTTTGCATTTTCATCCACCAAATATTTGCAGAGATGCTAACCTCTAGAGATCTAAAATCTGGAGAGTCTCTTTTGCAGAACTACCACCCTCCCTCACCACCCCCCCCCCACCCACCCCCCCCCCCCCATCAATGCCTGATAAACTCAAATCAACCCAGTCCCCAAATAAAACCATGGGTGCAGCTCAGGACATGAAGCATAGTTTTACATAGATTATAGACTGTAATGATGACGTAATCCATGTCAGTGCTGAAGTGTTTGCAAAGATGCCTCCAAAAACTGTCACATGTAGGAACTTCAAGAGTAGGTTTTATTTTGGTGATCTGGTCCGTGATACAGGAGAACAAGAGATTAGCGCAGAATCAAGGGAGAATACGGCCGTTGTCATTACATTATTTGCTTGTTTTTCCTCAATGTAAACATCAGGTTATCTAGAAATGCAAGATTTACTTCAAGATTTTGATAGTCCGTCTGTTATGGATTGTAAAATGGGAACAAGGTACACTACTTTATATGAAAAAAATATTAATACACAAAATATTACAACACAAGTGGTGGTGGTTTAATCGCTTCAAATTTTAAAAAACTGTCCTTTATTTTAGTGTCAATGTATTTAGCATGAAATTGCTAATTGGGAACACTATTTTTTTAAGTCTTCTACTGGAGACAGGACTGCCATTTTATGTGGTCCTGTGAGCCACACAAAGGTCCAGCCTCTTGAAGTGCAAAGGGAGTACCTTCATTTTTCAGTCATAGATGTTGTTGGCATTGTAACATTTGACCTGATTGGTTTACACTGATCACATTATTACTTATATTAAAATGGCATACATGTACCAGAGTTTATGAGGAAACGTTTGATGTTAACAGTAAAATAAAATAGCTCAAAAAAAGCAAAATATTTGAAATTTTATTGTCGAGAAGTCAGGTCTACAGAAATGGCAAACCGCGATTATCTGGGTGATTTCAGACCCTAATCTGGAGACGGGGAGATACGGTCTAAACTCAGGAGTCTCCCAGATTATCTGGGAGAGTTGACAACACTGCTTCTACATATGTCCATAGAGAGAGGCATAACAAAACCAGGATCCAATTGGATCTGATCAACGCCTCTAACTCACTGAAATGATGGAAGGTTGGAGATGGAGTTACAGGGATTTGATGCAATCCAGTCCAATGCAAGTTTTGTCAATGGCCCATGGAGAGTCCATTGGGTATAAATAGACCAATTTCAATATATTAAAATTCTTACTTGGCCCCAAGGCTTAGGGATTATAAATCGGAAGAAAGGCATTATTCAATGCTGAGCCTCAGGATCACTTCTCTTGTTTTATTCCGCGAAGTCTTGCAGCCTAGTATGAATTTTGATATATCAAAATTGGTATATTAGGACAGTGTTTTAGGCTTTGCAATCAAACAGTTCTTTTCTATTGCATTGAACAGAACATATTTAGAAGATGAACTTGCAAAAGCAAAATCAAAACCAAGAAAAGTGAGTGAACACTGAGTTTTAATGACAGGGGTGTAGCTGGCTCATAGACCTGTAGGCCCAGGCCTACAAATTTTTGATTTGATCACTCTACCGCTTGTAATAAATTATGTGTTGTTGGGTTGAGCTAAATTGCTTAAGAGCTCAAAGTGTTGGCGAGGACAGTGTGTACTAGTCATGCTTGCAATTTTCAGGATATGTGGAAAAGAAAGTCAGCCAGGCCTACAACAAGTCAAAAAGCTGGCTACACCCCTGAATGATGTTATAAAAATACAATATTCAACCTCTTCATTAAGGACACTGAAAGACCCATCCATGTTGTCCTTCTTAAATAATGTCCATATTAAGCAGTTTGTATTTCTTTTGCAGGATTTGTTTCAGAAAATGGTAGAGGTAGATCCCAATGAACCAACAGAGGATGAAAGAAGAGAAGGAGGAATAACCAAACCACGTTACATGCGGTGGAGAGAGCAACTTAGTTCTTCAGCAAGTCTTGGCTTCAGAATTGAAGGAATTAAGGTTAGACTTACAGCTTATCCATATCAGCGCTCCTGACTGCAACCCTATCAGCTGCCATGGCAAGCGAAAAAGAATTGGCAACTAAAACAGCAGGGAATGTCACCAATTTGGCAACCTGTGTTTGGTGATCATGAGCCAAGCCATTATTGTCTTTTTTGAAGTTCAAGTGAGATAAACATTTGCATGATGTATTATTCAGGCAATAATTATTTTCTTTTATTTTCCTCCCTGGTTTGTCTGGTTATTAGCATTGTGATGTTGTGTGCACCACTAAATTTGATTGCAATAGTTGCATGGCTTCCATTTTGATTTGTTCACACACCTCCATGCTGTGTTATGTGTGGTTTTTCTCTGTCAACCAATATTAATTTTTATGCTTGGCAATCAATAATTTTTGTGATTTTTGGTCACCAAAAGGCAACTTTGAAAAAAAAATGAGGTTTGAGCGGTGCATAATTATGGAATGTAGTTGGGCTTTGATGTAGAGGATTTATAACTTTTATTAGTTGGAGTTTGAGGTCTGAAAAGTATAGACTAAGTCTTTTTTCTTCCTAATTAATGCCTTGAATGCAGGGCATACTGGTACATGAAACCAAGGCAAACAAATAAGGATTATTGATACCCAGCACAGATTGAGAAAACAATGACTGAACCTTATTGGTGATTTTAAAAACAATGCTTCACAATAAGCAGACGAGAGATAAAGTTACTTAATGAATAAGATTAATACATAAATTCTTTTGACGTAGCCGAATCTTTTCTTTACAGACAGATTTGATAGCTGTCAGTATTCTATAGTGATAACATCATTAGATGTCACTTGTTTTGAGAAAGATGAGAGCTAGCTAAAATGGTCAACAAATGTAAAACAAAAAAATGTCTATGTCTAGAGAGAATTATGCATTAAGGTTTGCTGGATAAAATTGTCTTTAAAACCTTAATTCAGGTGTGCATTAAAGTGTTATTCCAGGGTTCACAAAGTCTTGAAAAGTACTTCAGTTTCAGGGAAGTCCTTGAAAAGTCCTTGAATTTTCTTCAACTTTGAATGTGGTGGCTTGAATTGGGGGGTGTTTTTAATGCTTTTTGGTTGTGTAAGACAGAATATAAATGATAGCTCAGAGAAGTTAAAGCTAATTTACATAAAGAATTTTTTGTCTTATGCAATAAAGACAAGCAAACTGAAAAATATAGAGAAGTCAGTGGAGGAAACAGTTCAAGCCTTAAGACCCTGTGAGAATGGACTGGTAATGTGCTGAATATGCATTTTTGTACAATCGGTGAAATAATATTACACTCTTGGTAGGGGGTCCTTGAAAATCGAATGTGGTCCTTGAAAAATCCTTGAAAAACCCTTTAAAAGGGTTGCAATTTTTTGTATGAACCCTGTGTTCAAACAAATCTTTTTGTGTGCTCTGTGCAACATTGTATTTTATTTGTCTTGTAGCAAGGTGATCAAAAACCCAACAAAGATTTTAAGAAAACAAAGACAAAGGAAGATGTTAACAAGGTTTTCACAGAATTTATTGGCAGTGATGACAAAATAAGAGTAAGCATATTTTTTGTACATATGCTATTTTCAATTCTGGATCAAATGTCATTTAACATACTTTGCATGACTAACTTTATATTTTGCCTTAACTGTGATTTTGTTTTACTAGCCACAGAATTTGAAATCATATAACTAAGGCAAAGTGTCTTTCCTTTGCAGAGAAAGTATTTAAGACGGCTTAAAGCTATTAGAGCCACTCTAGAGTCTTCTCCATTTTTCCGCTCACATGAGGTTTGTTTTCATTAATATTTTGTTGCATATGTTTAATTTATAAGTAGCATGTATTGGTTTATTTCCTGCTGACAACATTCAACACATGTGGTAATAACGCTTTAATCGGCACAGGATATTTATCAGTGAAATCACTACTGAAAGGCATAGTTTAAAACAAGAGCAGGAAAGATTTTCCATCAGTGAGAAGTGTGGAATTGGAATGCTTCTAGAGAGCTGGTGCAGTAAAGGAAAGTCACCAGGGGGCTTTCCCATTCCTCTTTGCTTTGCCTGCAGTGATTTTAGCATGGATATTCCATCCTGTTTAGCTTCCCTTGGATGTGCTAAGATGCAGAAGTGTTGCCCTCACTCTCTCAAGTGTACCTTTTGTTTCTTAATGAAATTGATATTACAGTCAAACCTTGCCTAATGCCCACCTCTCTTCAACGGCCTCTTTTTTCTGTCCCGGCAGACAAAAAAAACTCTCTACAATGGCCACCTCTTCACAATGGCCACTTCCAATGGCCACTGGCCCAAATGTGGCCATTGTAGAGAGGTTCAACTGTACTTGTAATAACCAAAGGTTTAGGAGTGCAGGCAAATGGAAGCAACCACTCTTCCTCCAACATTGCATACATGCCAACTCTCCCGTATTATCCGGGAGTCTCCCGGATACGACACCAATCTCCCTGTCTCCCGTACGGGTCACCATATCTCCCGGATAAAATCATCTTTCGAGCTTTTCTGTGCCTTAGTTTGAGATTTAGCCCATTTTTAGCTCAAAACTTGAATTTTTCTTATACGTAGTACGGTTTCTGGGGCATTTTTGCACTTATTTAGTCACTGACAAATATTATTTCTGGCATCAAAATGATGATCGTGAATTTTGATGGTTTGTACTTCATGTAATACTTCATATAATGTCCTCAGGCATTCCCATATTTATCGGGGGGGGGGGGGGGGGGGTTGAAAAAGAGAGGGTCTCCAGATTCTAGTTCTCCAGAGGTTGGCATCTCTGACATTGTGCTTTGCATAAGTTTCACATAATAGAAGGTCAAAACACTCATGATCAGATTCCATCCTATGTATTCCATTCATTCTTAGTGGAAGTCCAAACAAATCCCACTCACGCATAATAGCAACCTGGGCCCAGTTCCTGAAAGGCCGATTAGTTCTAATCCAGGATTAAAATTTTGTTCTACTTTCTGTATTATTTTGCCTTCCTATGCATTGCCTAAAGTAACATTTTGTGTTATCAGTTAAAAAGGCACAACAGTATTTTGTAAGCTCGATTTACATGTTCTTTCAGTTCTTAGGCAAGAAAACCTTGCGTAAAATTTGGCTTAATCTTTGGTTAAATTTAACCATCTTACAAGGAACCAAGCTCCTGCAGTCTACTCTGGTTGCCGGCTATAAACTTATTGAACTTGGTCTTGTTTGTTATTCCAGGTGGTAGGTAGTTCTCTGTTGTTTGTCCATGATGCATTTGGCAAAGCTAGCGTATGGATGATAGATTTTGGCAAAACTGTGCCTCTTCCAGATGGCATGTGGCTGGACCACCGAAAGCCTTGGCAAGAGGGGAATCATGAGGATGGGTATTTATGGGGACTTGACAATATGGTGGAAATCTGGGCACAAAGCTGATCAATATTTAGTAGAAAATAATATTACTGACAATTAGTCCCTTAATATAAATAAATAACAATTATTCTCCCAAAGTGGAGGTGGCAAGTGGTGGATGTATACTGAGCTTCAAGTTTAGTATATACTAAAACAGTGAGATAATTGAGCACAAAAATGATGATTTTTGACTACTTTATTGCTGCCAACTATTACAATTTTGGCGTGCATTGCTCGGAGGTGAATGGTACTGAATATTCCGAGTTTGAGTAGGCAATTAGAGCTCGCCACTGTTTGAGTATGTACTAAAAGATGCTATTCATCACAGTTTGTGTGTGAAAAATTAGGTGATCTTTTGCTTCATAATAGTTGCTTTGTTTTTGAGGTCGTTCCAATTACTTACTACTGGGCCTGGTTGATCAAATGTTAAATAGCAGGGTGCAAAGAAAGTCAGATTTACAGCCTGCCATTCAGGCAAGCTGTAGCTAGCATGTACTAGCCCACAAGTCATTTCAACTAGCCCTAAAACCCTTTTTGATTAGGAGGATTGATTACAATCCTTCTGTAATTTGAATTCCAAAAAAAACAGCACTTGCCTGTTGGGCAAGTTGAGAACAAAAAAGCACTAGCCCGATAGCAAAATCCACTAGCCCTGGGCTATCAGACATGACTTTCTTTGCATGCTGGATAGCACTGATAAATCACCATCCTGAGGATAAAATGTTAGTGAAACCAATATTATTGTGTTATTTGGTAGATAGTGATTTATCCAGTGTAGAGCGTTATATGCCTTTTGAATAACTGGTGCTTTGTCAGGCGATATGGTGATTGACATGTACTATAAAGCACTATGGCTGTTGGTGATTGGTGCATTTCAATTCTGACCATGTCAATTAACCATTACAGTGAAGACCAAATCAATCAACGCAATCACGTGAAAGACAAGCTGTTACCAGTTAAAAGATCATAATCAATATCAAAGTGTCTATTGTGACACAAACAATAAATCAACCCAGTCCCTTATTTTTCCCAGAGATAATACAGCCAGTGAAGGAAGTGAGTATGTGTGAAAAATGCGTCCTTTGAAGAGAGGTGACGCATGGATTACGGTTTTAACACATACTTGCTTGTTTCACTGACTGTAGTGTTCCTGAGCAAAGCTCAAATGACCACTCGTGGTCTAAGATGGTAATAAGTTTCTGTACATAGTATTTTACAGTCAACATTACCCACGCTGCCAACCCTGTATCTGTGCTGTTAAAATTATAAGTAGGGGTGTACCCATGGGAGGGTTCACTGAAGGGGTTCTGGAATCCCCTTTTTCTTTCTTTTTTTTAATGGCGAAAGAGACTTTTTAAATGTCAATGCATCTTCTGGTTGCTCTAAACCTTCAAGAAAAACTTTGTTTTCGAACAAGAACCTTTTTGCCAACTACTCTTACAGCAGAGCCTACTAGACACTTGCAGTATGACATCTACTACTCTATACTATACATGTCTTCATCATACATGAGCGTTTTCTGTTTTTTAATTGATGCCGTTATTACTATTTTTGCTGGAGAAGATCCATGACACTCTTGCTCTTAAATGAAACTCCTTGAAAAAAACATCAAAACATTTTCCGTCTACAGTTTACTGCGTAACTGAACTTTAAGTGACTAATATCAGAGGAGGTTGATTCCCCCCCCCCCCCCCCCCCTATTGCTAAAAGGCTTGGTATGCCCCTAAAAGGACTTATAGGTATCAAATGATCAACTGTGCACAGAATTTAGCCTGACTGAATTACAGTGAACATTTTGTGAGGTTCCCAAATTCTTTCATTCTGGAATTCCTGAAAATACCAATTAAGGGAGGAGGAATTTCTTGAGCTGTTTAAAGAAAGATTACAGTAAAACTAGAATTTCAAGAGGAGTTTTGCAAGGTAGGGAAGGGGGTGCATGGTGATTTAAGGTTAACCCAAAAACAACATGAAACAACATGTCAAATGTTTATAATAAAAGTATCTATTTTATTAATGTAGGAAGTAAGTGTAGTTATGTTATGCCTGTCTAGAGTGATTTCAGGAGGGCAGAAAGAGGTTGATATAATTATCTTGTTATTTAACGAACTCAAATGTTCTTGTCAGGACTATTCATTTGTATTCTATTCATTTGTATTTCTTTCACTCGCTCTTATTTCTAACGCCAATTCCTGAGTCACCTAGAACAACAACATCTTTTAAGTATGTTAAGTAGTCCATTCTCTCCCATTTTATATGTAGCCAGTTTAAAAAATTCACCAAAATTCCATTTTGGGGGTGAAAAATTCACAGAAACCAAAGAGGTTTCACTTGAACGGTAATATCGCTGGATATTGTCCACAGATTTAAAAGAGTGACAAACCAACCAGTCATAAATTTTGGTCGAGGGTAGCGTGCGTGGGAACGCGCGAGAGAAACACGTGAAGGGGAAAGGTGGAAACTAGGGTCTCCGCGATAGGTGCCTCGTCTCCTTTTCTCCCCTCGTGTGTACGCGGGTCCTCGAAATTAATCCCTTTGCTCTAAAAACGACAGCCTTCAATACTCCTCACAAATCGTTGAAACAAACCGTTTCTCTTGAATTTTCTCGAAAATATCTTACATTCACTCTGCACTCCTTTGTTCTCACTCAAATGTACCCCTCTTTATTCCCAGTGTTGAGCAACGCGTATTTTGGAGCACTGAGACGACTGTAATATCCAATCAACATTGGGAAAGGAGAAACGCACACAAGAGTTTCAAGATTTTTGACGAGTGTTGTAGGTCTAGATGGCTCAAACAGACAGCATTGCTCGTCTTTCATATAAGTGCCTAAAATTGCCTTTGTGAATGAAATTGATGAATTTAGCAATTTGTGGTTTTATTTCAAACGTCGCGTAACCTTTTTGAGGGTTGCATGACGTGTGAAAGAAAAATGACGAATTCAATACTCTGAAAATCTATCTGCAATGTAAGTAAATATAAACTTTACAAACTCATAGTTTACTGAGTGTAAATATGCTAATTGCTGACGTACTAATTAAGGGTTAGGGGCTGCTTTGGATAATTTACCAGCAATTAAAAGCACTCGCTGACTAAAGAGTGAATGATGAATTAAAATAATAAAATTCGAGTTCATCCCACAGCCAGCACGCGCATTTTAATTGCTGGTAAGTCAGGAATAAGAAGTTATACAGGTTATCAAAATATCCTGTAAACCTTAGTTAGAATCAGGAGTTTTATGTATTTAAAACGTCCCGAGCTATGCTTTCCTAAGAAGAGATGACAGTAAGATTTGTAACAAAACCTTTTCTCAACATAGGCTAGTCTAAGAGGAACACTTCACTACGGCGGACACAGGCCAATTTGAGGTTGCAACTAAGACGGAGTCGGCACTGTGTTGAATTGAATTATGGGATTGTTCCTCGCAGGAACCTGGGACAAAATGTCCTCTCTTAAACAACCCACAGTGCAATTCGAAACAAAGCCGATCCAGTGTCATGCGCAGCTTCAAACTTGACAGTAGATGATTGGTCGTGTTCTTGTTGTTCCAAGTCTTTCCACAGTCCCTGTAAACTGTCTGATACATATGAACAACGTATTTACTAGAAATCTATGGCAAAGTTTGTGAACAGTTAAGCCAGAAAATGTCAGGTCATGGTGTTATAACGTAGAAATTCAGGGCATGTTTTATTGACCATGTTTTGTTATCTACATCTGTTATTATTATTATTATTATTATTATTATTATTATTATTATTATTATTATTATTATTATTATTATTTTAGTGTACAGATGTTAATTTAAAGTACAGTAAAACTTTTATATCAATCCTCTCTGTGCTGTGGATATTTCTAGTTCCTTCATTCCTCCACAGGTAACCCAAGCTCAAAAAAAAAATTATTTCTTGGGGGGGTGGTGTGCCGCCCGGTTATCCAAACGCTGACCCATTTCAGATAGACTAAGACCAAGAAATGTCATTTTCCCCACCCGTTTTCAGACAAGACCTCTAAAATCCATACCCGTTTTCAGACCTTGCCTTTAAGCAGAAATTATGTCATCATTTCTTGGATTAGAGCGCAAACAAAAAAATTCTTCAAATGCATTTTGAATACGCATATTTCTACTTCTTTATTATTCAACTGGAATTGAAACGATAAATACGTTCACACACTCCGGTAGTTCCCTCGAAAACCATACCCGATTCCAGACCGAAAAGGGCAAAGCGTATACCCGTTTTCAGACCCAAAAGGCCCAAAAACCATACCCTTTGGGGCGGCACATACTTACATGGTTTATATGAGGGGAGTCCCCCCCTCCCGGGAAATTATTCTCTTGTCTTCTCTTTGTCTTTGCGCGTGATCACCTACAAGGGCTTGCGGCTCGATGGCTTTTGTCTGAGTGTTTCTGGTAATTCAAACTGAGAATTGGTCGGGCAGTTCTTCAGTTTAAGGCCCATTGCGGATGCTATCTGCCAGTACACTTTTGAAACTTTCTTCAATCCGATCCCGGGAATCCGACACTAGCACACGGTCTGAATGGTCATGTCGGCATTTCTGCGAGCGGAGATGATTCTAGAAAGTTATGCGGAAGTTGATTCTAATCAATTCCCGTCTGGAAATACCGCATACCAGCTAGTGCAGTGCAGTACAGTGCCCAACAACAAAAAACTACAAATATGTAAATCAACATATGATACCCTTCACTAATAACCAGAAACTCATCACGTTCTAAGCAACCATTCTCGTGTGATTTTAACTGGATTTACCACGCTGACCTCAGGTTAAAATAGAAAATATCTATCCCTTCGAAATAATAAAATAACATCGAAAGGTCTTTAAAAACTGGCTTTGCTCAAATTTCTCTTGCTGCCCAAAAAAACTGAGTTGCCCCCAATTTTTTTTTTTTTGGGGGGGGGGGGGGGGCTGCAGTCCCCCCCCCCCCCAACCACACGGCCCGTACGCCTATGTTAACCAGAGATAGATAGTCCACAGCTTAAAAAGGGTATTAACGCGTACCTCCTCCCCCTCCCCGCCCCGCCTCATCCCCATTACAGCCAGCACTTCATCTACCTCAACCGAGTGCAATAGGGACCTTAATAAGCAACGAGAACGTTGACGTCCAGGGCATCAAAAATGGAAACTGGAAGTGGATGTTTTCTGTCTTTCAGTGCTCTCACTCAACAAATTCACACAGTGGAAGTTAAAAGGAAGCATTCAGATTCGTTGTGTGAGACAGAAGCGTTCCATCAGGCTAAACATTAAACTTCCGGTTTCTATTCATGAAGCCCGCGACGGTCAGCGCTTCTCGTTGCTGAAGTTCTTGACGTGAAAACACAATGTTTCACAGGCTAAAGAATAAAGAAAGGTTAATTAGATTAACATTTCAAGGGTGTTTTCTTGTTTCTTTTATTATTTTTCTGGCTTTTTATTTAAATCACGATTATATCTTTTTCTTTTCATATTTCTATTCACCGTTTATATTGCCCTTCCTATTCCGGTTCCTATTCAATTTTTTCCCTTATTTTTCGTATATAACTGAATAGGAATTAAATCCAGATTAACTTAAATTAAGGTAAATATTGTCCCTGCTTTTATATAGGTTTCTTTTCCCATTCCGCTTCCTGTTCCTGTTCCTATTCACCTTAGCATTCCCCTTCCTATTCCGGATTCCGGTTTCCGGCCTTTCCAGGACACCCGCTGCCTAGTTGGTCACGTGGTACAAAATTGCCATGCTGGAAAACGGGCTTTAATTCCGGGAATTTCCCAGTGGGACGAACCGACGAAACGTTTTCCATTTTCTACCTAACCGAAATTTCCGAACATTTTGACTAAATGGAAAGCGCCCAGAATTTCCGTTTGCCCGGGGAAATTTTCCAGCGGGACGAACCCCAAAAATGTTTACCATCGATTTACATCCCAACCGGAATTCCCCGGAATTTGTTGTAAATGGTAAACAACCGCGGGAAAATCTTATTCTCAACCTCGTCCCCAGGGTCTTCTGGCTTTCCAATTTATATATATAATAGCAGCGGCAGGAGAGAAACGTTCGACAGTTGACCACAGAGAGGCGGCCCTGCACCACGGTTAAGCGCAGTACCTTTTGGTTGTCGGCCTCATTGATTTTAAAAGTGCGTGTTCCTGCCTGCAGAACGAAAAACTGGGAAAATATGAAGGTTCTTGCAAACAACTGTGTCTCCAAAATTGAGATCCCAGAAGGAGTGAACTACAGTGGAAATGGAGTTGCTTATAACCCAGTCTTGGGTTTGTTTGTGACTGTTGATTGCGACGAGGGAATCTCTGTGTGGAATCCTGTTAGTAGAGAATTGATGGCCGAATGCGACCTCGGTCCTGATGGAGATCTCAACATGACCTTGCTGCCTGGGAATCGTATTGCGGTGAGCCATTCAGAACCGAATCACTGGTCGTCAGTTGAGATTTTGTCTCTCGAGGAAGACACTTTCGGGAATTCACCTGAACTTGATTTAAAAGTGCCTTCTTTAACCTATCCTGGAGTGATCGCTTTGACCCCGCGAAAGAGCCTTCTTGTGGCAGGTTCGGGGCAGATGGCTTTTAATGAAATATTCATTGACTGGAACAATTTGAACGTCCTTAACACGAGAGAACTTCGTGTTCCACTTCCGCCACTTCGTGAAGGATGTGGAGAAGTTAGAATGCTATGCTGTTCTCCAGATGGCAAGGTGATTCGAGCTGAATACGACAAACATGCCTTTTCTTCGTTAACAGTAACAAAAATATGTCCTAGCAGCGAACAAAAAGACCAAGGAAGCAAAGAAGAAAATGAAGAGAAAAAAGAGTTAGAACAAATTGAAATGCAAGAAGAAGCAACGATAAGTTATTATATGCTGGATGGAGAAAAGAACAAGATTGAACATTTGAGGGGATGTATCCATGATGGGCAAAATTTGATCATCGCAGAGGGAGAAAACATTGTGCTGTTGGAGTCATTAACAGAAGGCAGCAATGCACATCTCCTCGTATCAGGTTTAAAACCTGTTGTGAAAGGTTCACGAGAGGAAGTGGGGCTAAATTTGAATCACAAAGGACAGTTAATGGTGTGTGATGACAAAGAATTTATTAAGGTTTTTGAATATAAGTGCAGTCCAAGGTCTCTACAAGATATCTGCAGAAGTGCCATTGTGGATACAATTCAAACTGGTTACAGTGATAAAGTTAAAAGCATGACAATCCCATCGACACTGAAAGATTACCTGCTGTACAAGTAAGCGTACATTATAAGGCTAGAGTCTGTCCAGTTCTGATCCCCGGGGGTCTCTCTCATACAAAAGGGACGGGAATGCTCGTTGGAAAATTAAAATTTAAATCCCTAGGAGAGACAAGAGGGTGGGTGTGGCTCAAGCCTAAACTGATCTCCAAGTAAAAGTGAGGCCATGCACCGGGGGGGGGGGGGGGGGGGGACTCCCATATGAAACAGACGGGGATGCTCGTAGGAAATTTTGAATTTAACCCCTAAAAGAGGACCATCTGGGCGTGGCTCAAGCTTTTTGTGACCCCTAAAGGAGTCAATCTGGGCGTGGCTTAAACAAATTTTGACCCCTAAAAGAGACCACTTAAAAACACACAAATACGACATGCAATGAGTTTTAATGATATAAAGACATGACAAACAAAGTTAAAAAGAAAATTGACTTCTGTGTCTCTTCACGTAATTCTGTGTTCTTCGCGGAACCCTAAAGGAAACCTTGGCGGTTTAAAATATTGGCGCTTTGCCCGGAACACCCTAAGCGAGACCAAAATCCAAAATTTACACCCCTAAGTGAGACAACGAGCATCCCCGTCTGTTTCATATGGGAGTCCCTCCCCCGGGGGCCATGCTAATCTCTAGAAGAAATCCCCCGGTTAACATTCCCCCGATCTTTATCGGAAACTCTACGATTGAATGGGTATCGAAATCACGATTACTGGGAATGACCATCGATGAGAAACTGACCTGGACTCAGCATATGCTGGAACTCAAAAAATCATTTGCTAAAAAACTAGGATTACTTAAGAAGTCGAGATTTCTCCCTAGAAACGCTCGTCAGGATCTCTATTTTAAGGTCATCTTGCCTTCAGTGACCTATGGTCTTATACTATGGGGTTCTTGCTGCAATTCCGACTTATTTCAGTCCCTGGAAAGACTTCACTGCAGGGCTACGAGACTTATCTTTCATTTGCCAAAAGACATGGCATCTGCTGATGTGCTACAACGGGCCCAATGGTAAACTCTGTCTATTTATTATAAATTAGCCTTTTTTATCTGTTTTCATAAAGCTTTCCACGATAGGTTACCTGTCACATTAATCGACCTGATTTCTAAGAAACGGGTCACAAACTATTCAACCCGGACTTGCGCTTCTTTAATTGTTCCACGCTTCAACACGCATTACATGAAAGACTCTGTCGCGTTTAGAGGCTCAGTCCTGTGGAATGCAGTGACCAACAACTGTAGTGCCCTAACAAAAAACATTCGTTATCGTGATCTCAGGCTAAAGCTCAAATCTCAAGCTAATTTTAATGAATTCAGCTTTAAGATAACGTCTGCATCCACTTGTAATTTTAGAAAAGATGACTTTGTATATACTTAAATTTATGCTCATAATTTCATATTTGTAAGCGCTAATTTAGTTCAAACGTTTTGTCTGTATATACCCCTAGTTTTTACTTGTAATTAGTTAATTGCAAACGACCCCACAAGCTCATGTAGCTTTAATACTCATCATTTTAAAATAAAGGCTATCTATCTCTAAAAGAGACCATGCTAAAACAGACATTTAAATAAGAGCTAGAGTGTTTTTCATTGTGCTTAAGATGTTAGCATAGCATGCGTTCAAGGCTATGATAAGATTTCAAAAGCATTGTCCGAAATCTCTAGTTTTCCATACTAGGTATTTAAAATATCTCCTTGACACCTTTGTTGGAAATCTTCTTGAAAAACAAACTGTATCAATTAAGCAGTGTAAAATTATTATGTACATCACTGAGGGCGACCCTATAACATGGGTCACGTACGTTTAGTCAAATACAGTTACGTAAGGACCTAAATATTGAAGAAAAAGTGTTTGACTTTTTTTTTTGCAAAAAACAAAAACCAAACAAAACAGAGCTGAAGTAAAAGGCACTCACTAGACATGTTGTGTGCAGAAAGCAATTTACTCCCTTTGACGTGGGAACTGTTCATCCTGTAAGGGATTGATCAACTAGTAATACAATGTAATTATTTATACCAATATACAGATTTAACAAGGGCCAAAAGCGTAGCTCCAGTTAGTAAATTTATAATTTAAATCAAACAATAAACTTGTAATCCATAAATCAGTTAACTGGGGAGATCCATCTGACTTTTAAGGGTGGGGCTGGGTGACTTTAGAGAAGAAATAATTTGCAAATAGTGCAAGAATGAAACAACATCTGAAGTCTTACATTGAGTTAATAGTCTTATACGTACACTGAATAAATAGAGCTGCAATTACCTTTGACCATGGAAAACAAATTCTTCCCAAGCGAAATAATCTATTTGCCCACCTACACCACCGTTGTTTTATAAGGTCATTGGACAGTCTCGAAATATAATTTTATGCCAGCCAATTTTAACATGTCATATTACTTATTGGTTTTATCTCTCTTTCTAAAGGAAAGGCAAAGTGAAAAATCAGGCCAGATTTTTTTTGTGGGTCACTACAAGTTTACTTTACAAACCTGGTAGGGCATAAACCAGCCTTTTTACATCACCTCTGAGGTAAACAGAACTATCAGGCATTGTCTCTTGTTCAGACCTCACACAGAATTTATGCCATTTTTTGCCCTATTTTACTTATAATTCTGGAGTTTTTTACAGAATGATCTAACAAGACAAATTGCACTCATTCAATATTCAGGACAATCAAAGCACATGCTTCCCTTCTGCAACAAATTATAAAAATGACAATAACATAAAACGTTTTTTATATAGAGAATTCACCATTAGACAGGACTGTTCATCAGTCAGGTCATTCTGCTGTTATGTAGTATGCAGGCGGTTAATGATTCAATAAATCACCTGTCCGCCCAGCCACTTATGAATTTTGCCAAGCACCAAACTTGCAGTGCAAGCTGTCAGTATTTGAATGAACACTAGTAGGAAGAGGTCTCAGAATCCTTTTACTTTTAAAACACCATATTTATTAGATACACGTGGCATTTTGAGTACTCCTGCATGCGATGTTCATGTACGACTGAAAACAACAACTCGCAAAGTGATACGCAAGAGATCTTGACAGCATTCAAGGCAAGAAATATAATTCAATGAAACATTTAAAATGACAACAATTTTTATTCACGAAGACATGTATTGAGAGTGAAGTGTCTCTGAAAATCCTGAGTCAAGAATAAAACCTTGCAGATTTAAACTTAAGCTTAAGTTTTAAACCGGCTTTGACGTGTTTGCTATTTTTTCAAGATAAACTCGAGGCAAGAATATCGCTCAAAGCTTTCTTTTCACAACCAATAGGATAACTAAATATTCTTCGGAATGTTTTCTTTCTAGTCACAGTCAGAAAATGTCTAAAGACTTTTTAAGTTCTGTAATAGGTCAGATCATAGTCTCAAATCTTACAAATGTGCGTAAAGTGACGACATAAACAATGCTTGACTTCATGAAACCAGAAAAAAAACAAACATCAAATATATAATTACTCAAGCTTACTGGTCGAGATGCAGCTCGTGAAAACCATCAAGTACGGCCACAATCGCTGAAGACTTTTCAACCCTCTTAGGCTGCATTCATTATGTATACTGCAGGGAGGGGAGGGGAGAATTTTTTAAGGGGCAAAATTTTTCAATATCCCCCCACATCATACAGAATTTTTGGACAATCCCCCCACCCAGTCTTGACGAGGAAAGTAAAGTATGGGCAATATGATGAAATGGTGCAGAGATTAATGTTTAAAATAGAAAACTAGAAACAAAAGATAACCAAAGGTTCACAGATTTTTGTACTTTACTAACAAGATAAAAATGGCTAATGTTCAAGTAAATTTAAAACAATCACACAGCCTAACACGAGGCATTAAATAAAAACACTTAAAACAAATGCAAAAACTTTAAACTTTGGAGCAAGTTCTGTTGTAAGTACATCTTAATCTTTTCCGTTATTCTACCATTTCACAAAAAGCAGATCTTAAACAACAAGGAAATAGGACCACAATAGAAACTTCGGGAGCTCAGAATATGGAAAACTGATACGTTTTGGGCTGTTCTGTTGTTCCACAACAACAAACTGATCTTAAACAACAAAATAATGAGAACAGAGAGACCACAACAGAAGCTCAGGGTAGGATGCACACATTATGGAAAACTGGTACATTTTTGGCTTGTCCATGCATAAAAGGAATATTACTTTTAAAAAGAGGGAATGTCATCAGCATATTACACACAATGTAAAAGATTAAGATATTGCGTGTAAGAAAAGCCTGTGTCATAAGTCATCCAGATGTTTCCGCGCCTCGATCACTAGTCCATCATCATCACCCGATGAGCCCTCCATTAAATCAGAGCTAATTCCGGCACCACATAAGGATACACTTGCACTGAGTGGGGCAGCTGAAGGAGAATAATTTATTATAGCATGAAATAAGTTTACAGGGCAGACAAAATAATTCTAACTTCTTCATTCTTTGGATAAAATGCTATGGTATGGAGATGGGGCCAGGGTTGTCCAAACGTCATCCCTCCCATAGCTTGCATTCCTGGCTCCCATGCCTGTTTTTCTTGACTTCCTCCCTTTAGCCCCTTTTTCGACTGCAAAATATTAACCATTGTGCATAATTCCCCCTATTTCTCCCGTTTCCCAGCCTTTTAGAACTCGCACCCTTTCATCTCCCACCTCCCATACCCCTCCCCCTGTCCTGCCTCCTATTCTCCTGGGCTCCCTGTCCTCCCCTCCCACATACCTCACTAAAAATAATAATATTTCAGTTGGATTAATTTTGAGTCAAACTGACTGTTAAAACGTAAGGTCCAGACAATAATAGATTATTACCAAGAAATCTGATTGTATTTTTCCCTGGAAAGAGTTTAAGACATTGCCAGAACCTATCCTTCTTTGGTTGAGCAAAAAAAAAAAAAGGCACTAGGAAGGTAGAAAGTTCTCCAAAGGTTATTTCTCAAAAACAAAGTGGGAACTAGTGAACGAAAAAATGGTCACACCTCAAAATTAAGTTACTTTTGTACAATTTCAAACTTTAAAAAACGAGCAAAAACCACAGAAAATTATTGCCTGGAGCATTTCAACTGAAATAGAACGGTAGCTTTTGACCTCACCTGTAGTTATGAGAGTGCAAGAGGAGACTGTTCTTGATATACTGACAACAAACTGCTTTTGGGCTTGCTTTGCTCTGGAGAAATATGAAAAAGAATAGGTCAATTAAAAAATTTTCCCAGGAAACATGGATCAGATTTATTTGAATGACCAAAAAAAGATTTGGGAATAATGGTTCAGTGGCCCTTTGAGAAGAGGCCAAGACAAAGGCAGCACAAGGCAGTTTAAAATATATCAGCTGAAGAAAGAGTTTGTATAGCATAAGTTTCTGTCTCCTTTTAATCACACAGGAAAAGTGCAGAGGACATGTGAAGGCAAGAAAGAAAAGCAGGAGTGGGGGGAAGGGGCACCCCCGCTTGTTCAGTTTTTTTTCCTCCTTCTCTTGCATGTTACCTATGCTTCTCCTGCCTGGAGAAGCATAATCCACACCAGTTTCCTCCATTTTAACCCTTTAAGTCCCAATATCCACATACAAATTCTCCAAACTGATCTCCATACATTTCCTTGAAGAATTAGTTGAGAGAATTGGGTAAAAGATCAAATATTTTTCTCTTTGTGTTCATTTTATTAATTCTCATAGACTTTGCTCATGACAATCTATGGATATCATTAGGAGAAAATTGAATTTGAGCACTATTGGGACTTAAAGGGTCAAGGAAATTGGTCAGATTATTCATAAGAAATATATCATAAATTTTAAAAAAATTTCCAAGTTGAAATCAGGAGATGAAATAATCCTCCAATTTGCAAGCCTTCATCCGAGGAGAATGGAACTGGCCAATATCCTGTCTAAATGTCGACTCAGAAACCAAGGAAAGGGGCCTTTAGGGGAGTTAAAATCCAAAAAATTCCCTGTGGACCCCGGACAAGCTTGCACCTTCAGCGCTCATTTAGGGAAACAGTCGGTATTTATCATAGATCCATGCCTGCAACTGCTAAGTAGGCTACAGAGGAAGATACTCACAAACTAACACCAGCTGCTTGGTGAAGAGCTTGAATACTTTGCAATTTGCAGTGTCTTCTAACAGCTGGTAAAAAGAGTGCAAAGATAGTTATGCAACACTTTACCTTACCCCATTTGCCAGCTCATGCTGGTGACTCCACTGCTAAAATTTTCTCTGCTATCGTACACAAATGAGCCTGCTCAGAGGCTATTAAAACAAATACAAGCCATGTGATCAGCAACCAGAAGCAGGTGAAAACATATCATGCATAAAACTACTGAAGGTATAATGAAAGTTCAAAAGAAAACTAATCGCTTAATTTTTTTAGTACCATCAAAATTTCGCACGCAGTCTCATAAATGATAGTACGGTTCCCGTATAAATAATATTTATTAACTAAAAGGAAAGGCTTCCTGTGGTCACCGGACCTTGGGCAACCTGTGAATAGAACAC
>OZ037782.1:9776590-9861590 GCA_964035525.1 Porites cylindrica | reverse complement strand
AACAACATCCGCTCGACTATATGTAATTAAATACACAACGCGTTGTCTCCCAGCTTGCAGACATTCCATTTTTACTCTGCGATGGCGAATATCACACTCCCGACAAAGACCGTTAGAATAATGCGCTAAGCCTGGGAACGAATTTCGAAGCACATGCCCCCTCCCCACCCACTTTTAACCCTTTGGATACAATAACTAGATTTCAGGCATGAAAACCAGACAATCTCAGACTGTGAATTTAAATCACTCTCTTTTGCATTGACAAGGATGGTTTTAAGACATAAAAAACGAATAGATAATAATAATATAATGAAACGACACGACTCTTTGTATCATATATCACACCATGGTGTTCCCCTACCTGCCCCCATCTCCGACTTGTTTTCAAAACAGGCACACAATAAGGTACCTGCCATAGCCTACTTCTAAAAATGGAAACAGAGAATACTGGTCTCCCAACTTTTGACTATAAAATTCCTTCCAAATTTCATATATACTACCTGGAATATTGTTCAGACAATGGAGGACAAAAATCCTTGGAACGGTTATGGAAAACCTTCCTTCCACATCCTTAACTTATCAAAATGTTCAGATGTAGCATAATGTACACTTTTCTAACCAATTGGATACCGCGACTGGCCCTCCCCTCTCCCCTCCAAACAATGTTGGGATGAAGAAACACTTTTAGGACAGGGTAAAGTCTACAGGGGTGCACAAACTACAACATTGCTTAGGGGAGAGGGGGAAAGGGGGAAAAATTAAGGCAGATCGTGTTAATTGTCCTAAGAATTTTGTCCTCCATTGTAGCTATTTCACCTGTTTGGAGAAGAAGAAGCACAAATGTTTAAAAAGTCTACAGTCTTCATTCTGCATTTTCCACTCAGCCTGCATTTTACTCTCAGTCTGCAGTCTGTATTTTACACTCAGTCTTGATTTTACCCCTGATCTGTAGTCTGCAGTCCGCAATCTGCGTTTTACACTGACCAATTATTTATTTAGATTTTTTCTGAGATCAATTGGAAGCTTCAGATCGATTCATAGCTACCCTCTCAGTTTTCGGCTTAAATGCAAAATACCTTGCCACTTTAACGCAACCCTTAAAAATGGGTGGATACGCGGATACTCAGGGGTTGTTTACAATATGACAGCAGGGCAACTTTCGCGCCGGTGCAAGTTCACTCGGGTTCCCTCTCATGGCTCTGTATTTGTTTACATGATACCACCACAAAATGTCATGCCAGTGTGAGTCACACCAGTGTGAGTTCATCCCGATTGTTGTACAGGAGCAAGAATTTCACCCCAGTACAAAATTTTACAACAGTATCATGTACACATGAAACAACCACTCATTTCGGTGTGAAATCAGTCTGCAGGTAGACTGGAGTGGGTAGCGCATGCATAATGTTTGTGATTTTGAAACACAATCATGTGTATATTATCAACGTGAAGTATACCGTCATATAAACATGATATGAAATGACCCAGTCATTGTGTAAACATCATAAAAAATCAAGAAGTCATCCTGGTATGAAAGTCACACAGGTGCGAGTTTTCTCATGTAAACACTCCCGTAGTCTCTATGCATCTCACTATCTGCGTATCCGTGTATCCACTTTGATAGACACTTAAAAACAGCGTATAAAGCACATAGTATGTCTATTTGTCATAAAAGAGATAACTGCATATCCACGTAATGTAGCAACCTTAAAATTTTGTCGTGGAAGGGGTGGAGCCCCTGTAGGGGTTGGGAGGGGGGGTACTCAAGGAAGGAAACTGCATAGCCTGTTTAAGACTGTAGACTGAAAAACTATACCCTGATGGAGAAGTACATACCTGCCAAAGAAGCGGTAATTAAGGGAGTGCCTGACTGAGAGGATCAGGTGTGGGGGTGGGTGGAGGAGCAAAGTATAGCAGAATTCAGGGCAAATCTCATAAGTTACCAGTCAACACAGCCTGACCATCACCCACCCACTAACAGCCCACTTATGTATGCCTGTCTTTTAAAGGTTTTTGATACAATTCCGTAATATAATGATATCATATCAGGAAACCGATATGATATGTCTGTCATATCATATATAATGGTCGGTAATGATAAGATATGATATGATATATCATATATAATGACATGATATAACATGTTTCATTTTGTTTTGTACTTTGCTCTGTTGAGGTAACGTTCATTTCAGTACTGGAACAATCCACATTCATTTCTAGATTTCATTTATTGAAGAGTAGAGCATCTAACACCTCTTCTTAAATGTATCTTCTTATATTCTGTCAGGTGTGCTGGATTGTGTTGTTATGAGGGTTGTGGAGGTTTGTGTTCTATTCGACTCAGTGAACCTTTGCTAAAGCTTCGTCCAAGAAGAGACCTTGTACAGACATTACTGGTAAGGTGCCTTCCATGATTTCTGAACAAATACACAAAGAAATATTCCTTTTTAATACTTCATCACTGTGAGCATCAAAGGATAGCATTGCTTATTAGTCTTGCATATTAACCAGGGCTATCACTAATATTTCAAGTTGCTGGGTAAATAGAATAAGAAGGCAGCGAATCAAACATGCCGGTCAAAGCTAGGGATTTTTTTGGTTCTATTTTTCTTGTATTTTCCCATGAAAGTAGCCGGGGGCCATGTTCATCGTAGCTGGGGGAAATCCCCGGCCCCCGTGTCTTAATGACAGCCCTGATATTAGCCCAAGTGTAAGCCCCCTTTACAGTCAAGCCAAGTCAAGCATACCCCCCAAGATTACATTAATGACTTTATTATTCGAAAGCTGAATCCGTTGGTAGTTGTAGATTTCAGATTCATCTCTGCATTCTTGCATGCGTAATGAGCCGTAAATTCACACGCAAGGCAGTTACAAAATTCCTACCGGCTCAGTTTCCCTGAATTTGATGTAAATGTCGTCTGTGAAATTTAACCCATTCAAAGATTTTTAATCTGACTAAATACAGAGAAGTTATCGGAAAATATTCACTACTCATTACGCATGCAGGAATGCCGATTTGAATTTGACACTAGTTACTGGAACGACTAACGGATTCATTTTTCAAATAATCAATTCATAAATAGAATCTTGAGGGGTACGCTTGACCTGCCTTGACTGTAACCATTTTTTAAAATCCCTATGGAACTGGACCTACAAATTCTCCAGACTGTTCAATGTTCTCCATACATTTCCTTAAAAGCATTTTCCCTTAAGTGATCAATTTATTATTTCTCAAAACCTTTTCTCTTGATGATGACCTGTCAATATTGATATTTTTAGGAGAAAACTGATGTTGGTCGCTCTTGGGACTTAAAGGGTCAATCCTTATAATTATTTGTGCATCTGCATAGTACAAATTGATAAAAATGTATCATCAAGTAGTTTTCTGTTATTTTTATTTTAGCATGAGATGATCCATGCTTTGTTGTTTGTGACGCAAAATAACAAGGTAAGTAATGAAAATTAACTCCGCTTTATCTCCTTATTGTTATTTGGTTTTATAACAGATTTTGTTCCCTCTTACTGGTCAAATAAATAATTATAACAACAATAATAAATTATTTCACTGCTGGAAAAATGCTGGTCCATTTTGTTCAATGTAGGTGGCTTTATCTAGTTAGAGATAGGTGGTGGTTAACATTTACTCAAACATCTAAGTTAACTTGAAACAACTTATTGAACCTGGTTTCTCAAAAGATAGTTGAGCATAAATCTGGGTTAAGCCAAATTTTAAGCAAAGTTTTCTTGTTTAGGAACAAGTAACCCTGGAGCTGGTAAGAGACAGCTGCTGGTGAATTTCACCGGCTGAGTAAGAGCTTACTAACAGCTCAAATTGGTCAGGGAAACAAAGATTTGGGGTAATTTTGAAGGTCAAGTGAAAAAAAAGTGGCTACATCCCTGTAGAACTGGAGCTAAGAAACTCAGTTAAATCCTTCACTGTGAGACACAGTTATGATAACACAAAAATGATACTAAAATAGTCTGTTTGAAGGTGAATACAATTTTTAATCTATTGTGAATTAAAGTTTAAATCCTGGATTGGATTGCACAAATCAGCCGCTCAGGAAAGCCACCTTCTCATGAACTTGCTACTATCTGCATACCCCTCCCCTAAGTCACAATTTTGCCCTAAGTAAGAAGTAAGTATTAATGTTGACTTAGGAGAGGGGTAGGTGGTCAGATATGCAGAAACCTTAATTGATCGCCAAAAAGAGAGGTATGTTACCAGGGGTAACCAGGTGTTGTTTGAGCATAATTCTAAGTCATCTTTCAATCTTTCAGGATCATGATGCCCATGGACCAGAATTTCTTAAGCACATGCAGAGAATAAATGCAGAAAGTGGTGCAAAAATTAGCGTAAGTATGCAATGAAGAGTGTTTTCCTTTGGGATGAAATCATTTGCAGCAGACACTTATAGCCATCCAATTTGCATGCTGGAAATTTTTATTATTTTCAGCCCTAAAAATAGTGAGAAACACCAACGCCCAAATGTGACAGCTATATGTGCATGCTACCAATGAGAGTACCCTAAACAACATCTGGTATCCATTAATTTATTGATCACCAGGATTGCTCAAAAAAACGTCCAGGATTACAGCAATTCTGTGGAAACAAATTTTCATTAAGTGATTGTCGTGATTGTTGCCAGAGGGATCACCAAGATAATAATCAGTTCAGTCTTAAGGCTGGTTTCTGTATAATGTGAATGTTCCTTTTCCAGTACCTACATTGTAAATGTCTCTATATTTACAAACTGTCAAGCTCAGCTAAGGTTACGATTTATTTTTGTGGACATTTTTCATCTGTGAACCTGCCACTGCGCCTCAGTAAATAGTCTGAAAATGTTTTTTTTTTTAAATTGTGCTCTGCAGGTTTATCACAACTTTCATGATGAGGTGAGTTGTGGTGCTATCATTATTAATAGGGACTTCCATACAACCCAAAGCGATTCTTGTAGTGCAGTTTTAGTACCATTTATGACATCATACGTGTTTTTAGAGTAAACGCCCCTGATAAACAACCAATAAACAAAGACAGAAGAAAGAGTTGTGGGTTATCGTTTTTTTTTTTAATCTTTGGCGTAAAAAAAAAACTATTTCAAGGCTGTGCCGTAAGGAAAATTGAAGGCAACCTTGTAAAATCCAGGGTGCCCAGCATATGATTTGAATGAAAAAAATAAGATTTCTAGTCATCCAAGAGCAAAAGTTGGGCGCCAGGAACCAGTGGCCTCTGCTAGAGCACAGCCCCACATTTAGTAAAATTTCCCATTGTCTCAAATTAAACCCAAAAGGATATTACAACATACCTAATCTAAAGAGTGAGACAAATTTTCAGAGAATACTAAGTTTGACAGCCCTTTTTACTTAATTCAGGTGGCTTGGAGTAATATGCCATACAAAAGACAGTCACCATTCTTGGTTAGAAATGTTTCTTTCATGAAAATATTTTTTTTATTCATTTTACTAAATGAAGTTTAAGATAAGAAGAGAGAGTCATCACTCTAACTTCTGCCACCCGGTCAGCTTAATTGGATAAGTGCCGGTCTGTTGAGCGGGAGGTCACAGGTTCAAACCTTGGCCAGACCAACACTCAGGGTCTTAAAATAAATGAGGAGAATGTGCTGCCTTTGTTGTGACATCTACAAAGGGTTATACATTCTAGTCTTCTCAGATAAGGACAAAAAACCACAGGTGCTGTCTCATAGCTCTTTCACTGTTCTGATTACTGTGGGACATAAAAAAACCCACACTGATGTTGGTAAAGAGTAGGGGGCATAGGCACTGATGGTGTAGTACAACCTTTCATGGGCCAGGTGGGTAATGAAGGGGCTGATTTCAATATTGGGATGTAAGTCCTGTTTCATCCCTGTCACTGTGTTGACTCACCGTGGCAAATTCAATAAAGGAATTCCGAATCTGTGGATGAAATCATACAGTGATACCATTAAAATAAAACCTCTTTGGTTGAACATTTGCATAGTATTATTTTTTTCTTAGGATTGTTCAAAAAGAAATGTGGATTTTTATGTCTGGATTTCCTCTTTGGACACTGTTTTGAGTGAAAGGCTTAATGTCTTTCTTTTATCTGACTCTTAAGGTCAATGTTTATCGTCAACACTGGTGGAAGTGCGATGGTCCATGCAGCAAGAGACCACCTTATTATGGGATGGTCAAAAGAGCCATGAACCGAGCACCTTCTGCAAGAGACCCCTGGTGGGCAGACCATCAAAGAACGTGTGGTGGGACCTACACAAAGATTAAAGAGCCTGAAAATTATGGTGCAAAAAAGACTAAATCAAAAGAGGGGAAAGGAAAAAAAGACTTAAAAACAGCATCAGCTAAGGGCAAAGGAGAAGGGAGTGAGTCTGGTGCATTACAAAAGTTTTTGAAACGAAAGAAATCTGATACTGACAGTGGAGGTAGTGACTCAGACAAAAGCTGTGAAAATGGAATTAAGAGAAAGAAAGGGCCATCAGAGGAAGGTGCTAAAGCTTCATCAATTAATGGCGGAGTAGTAAAACCGAATCACAATCAACCAGGGACATCCAGGTGGACTGCTGATGTAATACCATTTTCTGGTCCCGGTAGGACCTTAGGTTCAAACTCCACAGAACCCAAGTCAGTTTCACAGGACTCTGGAAGATCTCTTGTTGAAAAAGCCAGTGAGACTACTAAGTCATCTGTTGTTGTTATCAAAACTCCTTCCCCAAATAAATCCAAGAAAATTCCATCGTCAACTCTCACTATCGTGGATGCTTTTCAAAGAGCTAAGGACAAAAGTAAGAATGGCAACAGTGAAAGTGACTCTTTAAGAAGCCCTCAGTTAGGATCTCGGAGAAAGCCAATAGAACTGGATAGTTTTCCAAGCACAGGTGCCCCAGGCAGTGTTCAGTGCCCTGCATGTCAAGCTTTAGTTTTGCAATCCAAAATCAATGATCATCTTGACTCCTGTTTAAATTGAGTTGACTGCATGTTTTGCTAGTAAATCTGTTAGTCAGTTCTTTATTGAGACAAAATTGTTGTACATTCAAATTGGTACCAAAGGTGCATATTTTTAATATTGTTTAATTATAATATTTTATTGTCATGGAACGTATTTTATCGTATATCATAGTATGTGTATATTATTATCATAAATAAAGAGTATTTTTCAGTGAAATATCACTCAGACCAGTTTTATCAATTATAGAAACATTCTGAAACAAAGTATATTTAACGGGGCTTTAGACCTCTTTTATAATGGCAGCCTAATAATATATTCTTTTATATGTATGATAATTAGTTTTTTTTTACCTTGTTAGCATGTGCAAAATACAGAAGGATTCTTACTTTTTATACGAGGTCAGGAAGGCTAATTATCGTACACATAAAAGGATGTATCAATAGGCCGCCATAATGAAAGAAGTCTATGTCACAAGGATATTCAATGCTGTGTTAGGTCAATTCTGTGCTGAAGTCATTACTCTTGCCTTTGCCCGTACACAAAAGGCTCTCTTAGAGATGTGAAGAAGTTATTAAACAAATTGCATCAAGGAGCAATAACTATAATAAAGATTTTTGCAGTCATTGCATTGAAACTTGAAAAAGGTTTGTCCAACTTTTTCAAGTTTCAATCCATTTCTATAATTGCCATCCGTTGCATCAGAAGACAGGAAACAGTTTCAATTCCTAAATTTAGTGTGAAAAAACAAAACTGGACAATCAGTTTTGGAATTCAGTTGATGATTGATGCAAGGGAAAGTTTCAACTTTTTAAAACGATAGCAAATAGCATGACGTAACCCTTTAACATTACATAACACAGTCCAATTGATGCCAAACGAAAGTAGCGAAAAGCGCCGGCTTTGAAAACCAAAACAGTGGCGGCTGAATCGCGTTTTGCTAGCTAAAGTTGTTTTGTCTCGATATTTTTGACCAACCAGTTGGATTTTACTAAAACAATTATTCTCATAGGCTCTGAGCTATTGACTCAGAGCCCACTCGGGCTCGAAGGATAATTGTTAATTATCTTCGGTTAAATTGTTGTATTACAGTTATAAGCGTTCTTGAAAAGAATCGAAAAAGCATTCCATCGTTTGCATGCCTTTTATTAAAGCAAACAAACAAAAAACAGAATATTTAGCAAAAGCTCAACATTAATCAAACTTGGGAGTCTAAAGGATCCAAGTGATCTTTAGCTTGCGTGGCAGATCTCAACGCCTTTAACGGAGGCTATGTGATCTTAGAATCACAATCCCTGATCCTGATCATCTAAGAGGAACGCGCGCACCCTTGCATTTTTTTTTTTGTTTTTTTTTTTCATCCAAGGGAGCGTTTTTTCGGGGAGAATCCAAAAGCGGATTTGTGATCTCAGATCATATGGATTCTTCATCACCCATCACCAAAAAAACGGAAGATCCGAAAAAAGGATCATTTACCATGACAACGGCATGTCCTCGTGCTCCTCTTGATGAGAAAAATAGAGGAAAAAAACAACAAACCGATCCCCGCGACGAAGACAAGAAGGATCAAGAACGAGAAGCAACATAGACTCTGTATGAATATACGAAATGTATTTATTTTGGTTTGAAACTCAAACGTTTCTCGAATAGAATACACCTTAGGATAGTAAAATTTAAGAATTTACTGAAGCCGGTGAATTGTACATTTTATTTAATTACTTGGAAAATAAACCTATCAGAAATATTAAATATCTCAGTAACACTAGGAAAATACCCCTCAAAACTTAAATTGTCCAAAATAACTCCAATATTCAAGAGTGGCGAAGATAATGATGCGAATAACTAGAGGCCTATATCCTTGTTATCTAACTTTAACAGAATTTTCGAAAAGATCATGTACAACAGAATGAAAGATTACATTGACAAACATACCTTATTGTATTCCTCCCAGTACGGTTTTCGTAAAGGTCACTCGACTCAACATGCAATATTAGACGTTGTAAACGCAATACAAATTAATATGAATCAAGGTCTTTTCTCGTGCGGAGTCTTCATAGACTTCAAGAAAGCTTTTGATACTGTCGATCATAACATTTTGCTTGACAAACTTAATCACTATGGTTTTCGTGGAATTATTAATGATTGGTTCTCCTCGTATTTGAATAATCGGATGCAATCTACCCAAATCGGACCATACATTTCAAACAAAGCCAACGTAAGTTATGGCATTCCCCAAGGATCTGTGCTCGGCCCGTTGCTTTTTTTATTGTATGTTAATGACATACATTAATGCTCGAATAAACTTAAGTTTTATCTCTTCGCAGATGATACTAATATCCTTTATGCCGATAAAAACTTAAAGTCCCTAGAAAATATAGTAAATATCGAATTACAAAACCTCCATGAATGGTTAACATCCAATAAGTTAACTCTCAATACTACAAAAACTAACTTTGTAATCTTTCATCCTTGTCAAAAAAAAGTCACTTACCAACCGAGCCTCTACATGTTCGATAACGAAAAAAATGGAAATGTAACTCTAGAGTCCAAAAATTATATTAAATATCTTGGTGTGGTGACTGATAAAAATCTTACTTGGAAATATCACATTGACGCCATTACGGCAAAAATCAGTAAAACCGTTGGACTAATTTCAAAACTTCGGCACTCCATACCCCGTCATATACTGTTATATATTTACCAAACATTAATCCACCCTCACCTAAACTATGGTCTTGCTGCCTGGGGTCAGGCATCCAAGACGTCCCTCAATAAAATTTTAATTCTCCAGTAGAAAGTGCTTCGCATGATGTATTTTACGGATATACGTGAACACGCAATTCCTCTATTTATCGACGCTGACATATTACCTGTGTCATTTATGTATTATAAAACTGTGGCTCATCTAATGCACGATATTAACAACAACAATTCGCCAACAAATCTGCTCAATTTATTTGAAAAAACCTCAACAATTCATTCATACTATACAAGATCATCTAGTTCAGGTAATTTTCACGTCAAAAGCTCAAAGCTGGAAATACACAAAAACTCCTTGTCTCGCTTTGGTGTAAAACTTTGGAATGAGATGCCTTGTCATATTAGAGATCTTCCTAAAAAGAAATTTAGAAAAGTACTTCACAGATTGCTTTCGGATATCTTAAAAAGAGAAGATGACTATATTGAGGCGCCCTTAATAGTTGAAAAAGTTCGATTAATAGTTTAGTGATTTCTGTATTAAAGTATTTGTTTGTTTGCTTGTTCAGATTTAATGTAATTAAAATAAAACTGTGATAGAATATTATTTATTGTAACTTAAAATTGTAGTTTTCCTTCCTTTTCCTTTCCTTTCTTTTCCTTTCAATTTATTTTTCTTTTAACTGGTCCGCCTAGATTAGCAATTGCTATTTTGCGGGCCAGTCTATTGTAACCAATAGTCTTATGAAATAAAGTTGAAGTTGAAGTTGAAGTTGAAGTTGACCGATGTAAGCACACACTACATACGTACAAACAACATGACAAGTAAGGGCTAAAAGCAGTCTACGAACGTAAATAGATGACAAAATGGAATGATATGTAACTAGGTTCATTTAGAATGTCATACAGGTACGGCGTGGCATCTGTTGGGTACCATTTTTGTTCGGAAAACCGCTTGTCAAAAATACCTTTTTCAAATCCTTTCCCCTAAAAACGCTCAGATTGTGAATCTCAAAAATCCGGATTTGGATTCGATCCGTAGAATCCACCCGGAGTGTGGATTTTATAGATTCATGATCCGTTGTTGGATTTACCAAAAAAACGCTAAATCCGTTTTTGGATTCGGAAATGCGGATTTGAATTTTCCACAAAAAAACGCTTCTAAAAGAAATTTGGTCACCAGTCTTCTGGTAACCAAAAAGCCAGAAGGCACTGGGTACGAGATTGCCTTAGCGCTTACTAAATTATTGGTTACGTCATTTGATTTTTCTAGTCTGCGCTCTCTTAACCCGAGCATATGGACCAATTCTTGGATCAGTAATGAAATCCCAAATCACCTTTGTCCAGGAGGTATGATACGGCAAGTTGTCGTAATACTCTGCTGCAATCTTCTTGACCAGCGGAAGCTTGGAGCCCGGAATGCTGGGAAAATCGTGATGCTCGTTGTGATACCCAACGTTGAAAGTCAGCCAATTTCCTGGACCGTAGTAAGAATATGTTTCGCAGCCTTCCGCGAACATATAATGCTCAGCGATGAAGTGGCCCGCCAAAGGGTGAAGACCCGTGCCGAGAACTGTACTAGCGGCCATGAACACAAGTGATTTTAAACCCCAGAACTGTACGACCAAGTAGTCGAAGGCGAGCTGAACGACGATGTTAAGGATTTCTAAGCCGCTTGGTGTCAACGGGTTAACAACCATCGGTCTGATGGCATAAAAGAACGGTTGCAGAATCACCCACACAACCTTAGCGATGGAATTACAGAAAATCCAAGCCTCAAATTTGGTCGGCAGGTCCGGATCAATTTCTTCGACGCCCATGTAACGATGGTGTAAGATGTGATATTTCTTGAAGGCAATGGAAGATGGAATCGCGGTCGGTAGATTAGCTAGGATACCAAAGAGCCTGTTAAGTAAGGGACGGCCGTTTCCGAATGCGATGTTGTGAGAAATGTCGTGAACTCCCACGATGAGACCATGGGTTGCCACGGCACCCAGGCAGTAGGATGCTATGAAGAGATTGGTCCAAGATAGGTCACGCATTATGTAGGCCAGTGAGAGTTGAAGCGACATCAACAACAAGATTTGGTACTTGAAGATAGGATCACTGCCCATCAGTTTCTTGATCTCAGGATACTTGGCTTAGAAAAAGAATAGAATAAGTCTCAGTAATTCAAGATTGTCTCCCTATGGCTTTTCCCCTGAGAACATGGGAGAGTAGACTGCAAAACAGTCGGGTTTTTTTTTCAAAATCAGTAAAGAAATCGGTAAAGCGTGGCGTAAGAGTCTTACGCGCGCGAAGCGCGCAAGCCTCACACGCCCGTAGCGTCTCTCCCCAGTCTCGCTCTCTGTTTTCAGCCTCGTTTGACTGCTCGCGCGTACTTGAATACGCAAAAATACGGACTGTTTTGCAGTCTAATGGGAGAGCGCACCTACCATCTTCTAGGTAACCACCATGGGGCAAGGCAACTTCATTCCCGCCCCTCCCATTTTCGATGGGAATAGCCCTGGGAACGAGGTTGATGGAGGGACGCGGTTGTCTTAGCCTGCGAGCAAGCTCTCCGAGGGGGAGTCTCGAGAAGTCACGCGAGAGCAGCACGCGAAAGGAGACTCGAGTGCGACTTCGCCGCCAGCACGCGTTCTCTCGTGGCTCGGTTACGGCTGTCTTCGACCCTCCCATTTCGGGACAGAGGGGATTTTGCCCCCAGAAATTATTTTGCCGTTCTTATCGCAAACTTTGTCTGTGGGGATTTGGTCCATGAATATCCCGTTCCGATAAACTACTATACCCCGGCGTCTCCAAAGATCTGAGAAGTGCTCGCAGAGTCGCGGTACCATTTATCGGAAGTGAAATTTCACTCTGCGACTTCCTTAGCATTATTAAAAAGGCAGTTTTTTTGGCGAAGAGTGGGGGATGGGGCGATGAAAAAATTAAAACAGCTCTGGACAATTAATTGACTTTTTTAAAAAAAATCTCACTCACTTAGGCCCCGTCCGCACGTGTCCGGATATTTTTGGAAATGGAGATTTTTTTCTCCGTTTTCCAAAAAAAATTTGTGCATCCACACGTATCGTATTCGAATCGTTTTCGCCCGTCCACTCGAAAACGCTGAAACGAAGAAAATACGATAGAATCCCTTACGGAATATACGTCATGCTCGAAGCACACTTAAACGAGAAGATGGCGTTTTTAAATTCTCCACTCTCTCAACTCTCAAAAGCCTTCTTTGAAAAGATGCGTTTTCGATGACCGCGTTCACCCGATACGTGTAGAAGATTGGCCAAACCACCCGGAGAAAAAATATCCGTATTCAAACAAACATGGATACGTGTGGACAGGGCCTAATTTGCAGATAAGGCCGTTATGTCACTCAGAAATGCTGTAGGATACAAGATGTTGGGCATTCAAACAAGTTCGTATTGCCCAGTTTACAGGATATTGGTCAACTGCGTACTGTTTACAACGAGCTATTCTTATTAACAAAAACCAGAGGCTTCAATGAGTATTTCGTGGTGGAACTAAATACACCTGTGTTCTATTCGTGCTACAAAACTTTTCGCAAAATCGATAGTCAATGTTTACCCAATCTGCACCCAAGACTTGAAAATTACTGCTATCTCGTCGCTACCGTTAAAAGCCAATGCCGGCAAAATTTTGACTAAAAATTTCTTTCTTTTCTATTGATCCACGGAGCTTTGGAAATTATGCCAATTAGGGCAGGCGAGTAGGCAAACGTCTAAGCCTAATGAGCTGTTATTCGTGTAATACCAGGTGTATGTCGATATATGCATTAATTAGGGAGGGGTTGATAAATGGTGTTTGTTACTTAAGGAAGACAATATAGTCGATATGTAGGGCGATCATGCGAAATCGCATGTTTTTGTTTTTCTAAGACTAACAGATTTAAAGCGATGGCCCCAAATGACTAGTTTATTGCTAGTTAGAAATTATTATTAAAACGTCATGATGAAGTCGTAAAACATAAATAACAATTCACCACATCTGTTGTCTGTGACGACAACCTTGCATGCGACAAAATGAGGAATACTTAGGTCAGAGACATCTTTTGAAAAAGAAATGGGCTAGTTAGCAAATTTTCGCCTAGAATCGCCATGTGAAAATTCATCAATTTGTGCCTTGTTTTATATTAGCTGTTTTTAAACAGCTTGGATATTATAGGAAACTGATCGCTTTTGTTAGCAATAAAGCCTGACTAATTAAGGCGTACTTATTTATAATCTAAATCCATGTTTATAGTAAACTCAATAGAAAAAAACCAATTCAAATTTTCTAAAGGGCTCTGAATATCTCAAATGAACAACCAAAAAAGTAAGTGGTCAACAAAAAATATTTAGCTTCTTTTGTAAAAGTCAACTAGTGATGCCAAACTCTCGCAGGGTCATGTTCGTTATGTAATTCTTAATGCTTTTGTATAACGTAAAATCATCGGGTCAATGTGGGCTAAAACAGTCAAATGTCAGCCTACCAAGTATTTCTTTTCTTCTCGTAGCATGTGGTTCGGCTGTGTACGACCATTCGAAGTCACAGCGAGTAATTTGGCCACCCATCCTCACTGAAGTCCTCTACCTGCAGCAGCCTGCGTCAATGCTATGCTAACGTGGAATAAACACTTAATACCTTCCTGAATTTTAATAAATTATTGTAATTGCTTGGTTCCAAATAATGGATATAGTTAGGCACGGTTGATCGAGCAAAGGAGACTTATGCGATCTTTAAGCAGAGGTTAAATGAGTAATTTTCGAGTTCATGAATTGCCTATCTTTTTGCTGATTTTACGATACATTTTCGACCCTTTTGGTTTGAATAGATTATTCTTGTCTACCAAAATGGCTTTTCGAGAACGTTTTTGCATATAAAGTTTATGTGTAGACTTCATTGTTTAAAATGCTTAAACACAGTTATTATTGTGTTAAGTAATAGACGTTATATGGCAACCATGGCTCCTGACTTCTAACCAAAAAATGACACTATGTAATTCTTTGAGTCTGCAAGGATGACATCGCCATAGCAATTACAAAAAAAAGTAAAAATGAATTGTATTTCGAAATCTATTCCAAAGTCCACTTTCCACTTTCAAGGTAATTTATTCATTTTTCTGAACTGAAAATTAAGGCAAATTATGGTTGACATATCAACCAAGCACCAGACAGCAAAATTGAATGTTGGGGGAGTACTCCATTATATTACGTAAATCATATAGGTATATATGGACCGCCCCAAAGAGCATAGTTTTTGCGCCGTTTCGGTCTGAAAACGGGTATAGACTTTGTCCATTTTAGTCTAGAATCGGGTATGGTTTTCGAGGGAATTACGGGAGTGTGTGAACGTATTTGTCGTTTCAATTCCAAATGAATAAGAGAGAGCGCGAGTAAGATGCAAATTCGAAATGGATTTCAAGAAATCTTTTTCAGTGTTGACGTTCTAATCTAAGTAATGATGGCATAATTTCTGCCTTTGCCGGGTGTAAAAACGCGTATAGATTTTAGAGTGCAGCTCTGAAAACAGGTGTCGAAATGACATTTTTTGGTCTGAAATAGGGGTCAGGATTTGGAGAACCGGGCAGCACAGCCCCACCAAGACGTGGTACCAATCATAGTCAAAGCGAGAACGCGTGAATATCGCCCTAAAGAATTTAAGTGACTGCTAGATTGTGATAGCTAATGGATATGAAGACGGTCACGATCAGTTTTTACGGCGCGTCGTGCTTTTGTTGGTATAATCGCCAAGATCAAGAACAATATAACTTTTTTCTCTCCACTCTAGTTCAGGGAAGAGACCCTGCAAGAGAAAAAATTACAAAATCCCATATTTCAAAGGACCTTTTAAGCATTCCAGCGTCAAAACTTTAATGCTTTATGTCAAAGTGACCGTATAATTATTTAGGCATTTGAAAAATGCGTGTAGGGTAATCATTCCGTTGTCAACCCAGATGCCATGCGCGCCACATTAAACTTAATTAGTCCCCAGGACGTGCGCAACTACACCTGACCCAAAGCGATTAAAACTACTAAAGAAAAATGCAAACATATTTTTATCTCCACTTGACTTCGAATTAACTCAAAAATTATCTCTCAAGATGTTCGGTGTTGTGTTCGTAGTTTAGTCTTTGTCTGTATGTTTCTTTGTTTGTTTGTTTGTTTGTTTTTTGCAGTTTGTTTCAGTTGTAACGTACCCTGGAAATAAACTTAGTGGTAAGCGGGACTGTGAAATAATTATCAGGAGAGGGTGGGGGGTGGGTTAAAACGGGAAGGGGGACAGTGTCTAAATTATTCAGTGCAAAGGGGGGGACATATAATTTTCAACAACAATTTATCGCACGCCTAACAATGCTTAAACAGTATTTTAGGGTTTTGTAATTGACATACGTTGCTTAAAATTTAATCAAGTTGCCCCCAAAATCAAAAGTTGCTTTAAATGGCAGAAAGTTGCCAGAACGTTGCTCTAAATAGCAAAAGCTGCCAAAAAGTTGCCGAGCAAATTGCTAAGGCTAGTCAGAGAGGCAACATACTCTGCAAACACATACCCGCCAACCGTTATAGCCCAGATATGGGAGGGCATTGCGAAGAAACCTGCGAAGAAACAGTAATGGCCAACCTTGTCCTCAGTGTCTTCTTGTTTTCCAAGATGGCTACCATTTTGAAAAACGAGTAGAAACAACACAAATTTTACATGACGCATATAATTTTTCTGGGGGTACGGATATTAAATGCAATAGCCCAATAGTTTGGTGCGAGTTGGAAGAGCAGCTCGGATGCTGAGTTGATATCAGAATCAGTAAGCTTAACACGAAGCCTAAAAGCATTTTGGGCTAATAAAATAGAGCCTCGTAATTGTGTTTGGCTAGTACAGGTTTGAGTAAATCAAGAAGAGATTAAGATGCGTCCAGCAAAGACCACAGGCAGACCACCCTCTGTTCCTGAGGTTCCAAAAATATTTATACAGATTTAAACATTAAGGCGTTTTGCCGTCCCGAGCGATTAAAAGCGTTATTTTCCGAAATAATTATTTGATCAATGGCTAGAAATATAGGAGATGGAGCAACTAAAGAATACAGTCACAAAAAAGTCTTGTACACGAAGTCTTGCAGGCGTATCAGTTCTTGTTTTGCAAAAAAAAGATGCTTTCCAAAATACAGATTTTTCTCGCTTTAAATATCAGTTTAAGCGAAAAAAATTGTCACAGCATGTTTGTAAAGATTTTCCAAGTTTCAAAGTGCCCTTGTTTGACCTTTAGCGCAGCAATCTCATGTTTAAATGCCAGATCTCATTGGTTCCTAGCATCAACTCATAGTAACTTCAACCTTATTGGCTCCTGCAACAGAAATCTGAACACGCAAAGCCACAGAGACACATACGCTCACACCACAGTGAGCTATTTTTTAAAAATAGCTAAAAAACAAACAAACAAAAACAGAATACTTAGCACAGCCTCAATATTAATCAAACTTGGAGTCTATAGGATCCAAGTGATCTTTAACCTGCGTGGCAGATTCCATTTCACTTCCCTAACGCCAACAACGCGGCCTAAGTGAACTAAGAATCACAATCCCTGATCCTGATCGTCTAGATCCGTCTAGGAGGAACGCGCGCACCTTAGACTTTTTTTTTTCACATAAAAAAGGCACCGTTAGCGCTTACTAAATTATTGGTAAAACAGTTTCTAATAAACAGCTGTTTGAATTTACATCATTTGATGTTTTTAGTCTGCGCTCTCTTAACCCGAGCATATGGACCAATTCTTGGATCAGTAATGAAATCCCAGATCACCTTTGTCCAGGAGGTATGATACGGCAAGTTGTCGTAATACTCTCCTGCAATCTTCTTGACCAGCGGAAGCTTGGAACCTGGAATGCTGGGAAAATCGTGATGCTCGTTGTGATACCCAACGTTGAAAGTCAGCCAATTTCCTGGACCGTAGTAAGAATACGTTTCGCAGCCTACGTCGAACATATAATGGTCAGCGATAAGGTGGCCAGCCAAAGGGTGAAGACCCATGCCGAGAATTGTACTAGCGGCCATGAACACAAGTGATTTTAAACCCCAGAACCGTACGACAAAGTAGTCGAAGGCGAGCTGAACGACGATGTTAAGAATTTCTAAGCCGCTTGGTGTCAACGGGTTAACAACCATCGGTCTGATGGCATGAAAGAACGGTTGTAGAATCACCCACACAACCTTAGCCATGGAATTACAGAAAATCCAAGCCTCAAATTTTGTCGGCAGGCCCGGATCAATTTCTTCAACACCCATATAACGATGGTGCAAGATGTGATATTTCTTGAAGGCAATGGAAGATGGAAACGCGGTCGGTAGATTAGCTAGGATACCAAACAGCCTGTTAAGTAAGGGACGGCCGTTTCCGAATGCGATGTTGTGAGAAATGTCGTGAACTCCCGCCATGAGACCACTAGTTGCCACGGCACCCAGGCAATAGGATGCAATGAAGAGATTGGTCCAAGACTGGTCACGCATTATGTAGGCCAGTGAGAGTTGAAGCGACATCAACAACAAGATTTGGTACTTGAAGATAGGATCACTGCCCATCAGTTTCTTGATCTCAGGATACTTGGCTTAGAAAAAGAATAGAATAAGTCTCAGTAATTCAAGATTGCCTCCCTATGGCGTTTCACCAGAGAACATGGGAGAGCGCCCCTACCATCTTCTAGGTAACTACCATGGGGCAAGGCAACTTCATTCCCGCCCCTCCCATTTTCTAAGGGAATAGCCCTGCGAACGAGGTTGATGGAAGGGACGCGGTTGTCTTAGCCTGCGAGAAAATTCTCCATTTGGGGGAGTCCAGAGACGTCACGCGAGAGCATCACGCGAAAGGACACGTGAGGGTGACTGCCGCTCGCTCGCGCGTTCTCTGGCGGCTCGCTTCGCTCATAAATGGACAGCTTGCCAGCAGGCTACGGTTGTCTTCGACCCTCCCATTTCCGGACAGAGGGGATTTTGCCTCTAGAGATGATTCTGCCGTTGTTCTCATAAACTTTGTCTGTGGGCATTTGACCCATGAATAATCCGTTCCGATAAACTACTATACTTCGGAATCTCCAAAGATCTGAGAAGTGCTCGCACCATTTATCGGAAGGGAAATTTCACTCTGCGACTTCGTTAGCATTATTAAAAAGTCAGTTTTTTGGCGGAGAGTAGGTGGAAGGGCAATGAAAAACTTATAACAGTTCTGGACAATTAATTGACTTTTTTAAAAAAATTCTCACACACTTAGGCCCCATCCACACGTATCCGGATGTGTTTGGAAACGGAGATTTTTTCTATGTGCATCCACACGTAGAATATGTTTATCCACACGTTGCGTATTCGAATCGTTTTCGCCTATCCACACGAAAACGCTAAAACGAAGGAAATACAATAGAATCCTTACGGAGTATGCTTCATGCTCGAAGCACACGTAAACGAGAAGTTGGTGTTTTCAAAATTCTCCACTGTAGAGTGCCTTTTTTGAAAAAATACGTTTTCGGTGACCGCTTTCACCTGATACGTGTAGAAGGTAGGCCAAACCACCCGGGAAAACAATATCCGTGTTCAAACAAACATGGATACGTGTGGACAGGGCCTAATTTGCAGACAAACCGTTATGTTACCCCCTAGACAAGTTCGTATTGCCCAGTTTACAGTAGCCTGCATAGCATGGCAGTTTTGTCGATAGCACTACTGAAACTACAAAAACGACGCAAGGCGCACGCGAATGAGCGGCGAAGCCGGGAGAAAAATAATAACAGTTGCTCCCGCCCCAGGCTCCTCGCGGTTTCTCTGCCATAGCCCGCCTTTGTGACTTTGCGCGCCCAACCAAAACCACCATGCTACCCAGGCCAAGTTTACAGGATATTGGTCAACTGCGCACTGTTTACAACGAGCTATTCAAATTCACAAAAACCTAAGGCCTCACTGATTATTTCGTGGTGGAACTAAATACATCTGCGTTCTATTCGTGCTGCAAAACTTCCCGCAAAATTGATCACGTTTCCCCGATTTGCACCCGAGAGTTTTATATTACTGCGATCTCGGCCCTGCAAATAAAAGCCAACACCGGCAAAGTTTTGACTAAAAGTTTCTTCCTTTTCTACTGATCCACGGAGCATTGGAAAATATGCCAGTTAGGGTATGCGAGTAACAAAAGCTTAAACCTAATAAGCTGTTATTCGTGTAATACCAGGTGTATGTCGATGTATGCATTAATTAGGGAGGCGCTGATAAATGATGTTTGTTACTATAGGAAAACAATATAGTCGATATATAGGGCAATCATGCGAAATTGCATGTTTTTTTGTTTTCTTAGACTAGCAGATATAACGCAATGGCTCCAAATGACCCCCCCGACCAATAATACAGTAAACAATGGAAAATATTCTATCAGATATCTGGGGGCGTTATCTATGGCGCAAATTACCGGGAAATGTACGGACATAACGTGAATTGAGCAGTTTTAAAAGACAAATTAAGAAATTGGACCTGGAAAGTTTTTTGCTCGAGAAATGTCCAACTTGCTGTTTTCTATGTCATTCTTAAACTACAATCCTACAATTTTTAACATTGTACGTATACACATAACTCTATATTTTATTAGTTATGGTATGTATATATTAGTTTATTTATTTTTTTTAATTCACAAACCTCTAAGTGTATATTTTTCATTTTTATTTATTTATATATTTTTTGTTATTTATGTTACGGTGTCCCCAATTAGCAACACATGCTAAAGTTACACAACACGACACTTGAACAAAGTTTATTATTATTATTATTATTATTATTATTATTATTATTATTATCGGAGAAATAAATAACAATTCACCAAAGCTGTTGTATATATTTAGCATACGACAACCTTGCATGCGACAAAATGTGGAATACTTAGGTCAGAGACATCTTTTGAAAAATATATGGGCTAGTTAGCAAATTTTCGCCTAGAATCACCATGTGAAAATTCATCAGTTTGTACCATTCTTGTTTTATATCACCTGTATGTTTTTGAACAGCTTGGAGAGAATGTGAAACAGATCGCTTTTGTTAGCAATAAAGCCTGACTAATTAAGCCCCACATATTTATAATTTGAATCCATGTTTGTTTATAGTAAACTCAAAAGAAAAAAAACAATTCACATTTTCTAAAGGGCTCTGAATAAGTCAAATGAACTACAAAAAGAGTCTCAACAAAAATATTTAGCTTCTTTTGTAAAAGTCAAGTAGTCATGCCAATCTCTTGCAGGGCCATGTTCGTTATGTAATCGTTATGAGTAAAGTCATTGGGTCAAAGTGGGCTAAAACAGTAAAATGTCACCCTACCAAGAATTTCTTTTCTTCTCGTAGCATGCGGTTCAGCTGTGTACGGCCATTCGAAGTCACAGCGAGTAGTTTGGCCAACCATCTTCAAGTCCTGCGTCTACCTGCAGCCCGCCGCGTCAATATAAATGCTATGCTAACGTGAAATAAACACTAAATACCTTCTTGAATTCTAATACATTTTTGTAACTGCTTGGTTCCAATTAATGGACATAGACTTGCACGGTTGATCGAGCAAGGTGACTCATGCAATCTTCAAACGGAGGTTAAAATGAGGAATTTTCAACCACATGCCTCATGCTTGTTAGTCGAGTTTTTACTGTTTTACGATCCATTTTCGACGCTTCTGATTTGAATAGATTATTTTTGTTTGCCAAAATGGCTCGTCGAGTACTTTTTTGCATATAAAGTTTATGTGTAGACTTCATTGTTTAAAATGCTTAAACACAATCCATTCATTTTTCTGAATTGAAAATTAAGGCAAATTATGGTTGACATATCAACCAAGCATCAGACACCAAAATTGAATGTCGGGGGGGGGGGGGAGGTACTCCATTATATCGCGTAGACTTTGTCCATTTTAGTCTGGAATCGGGTATGGTTTTCGAGGGAACTACGGGAGTGTAGTGAACGTATTTGTCGTTTCAATTCCAAATGAATAAGAGAGAACGCGAGTAAGATGCGAATTCAAAATCGATTTCAAGAAATCTTTTTGTTGACGTTCAGTAATCTAAGTAATGATGGCATAATTTCTGCCTTTGCCAGATGTGAAAACGGGTGAGGGAATTGACATTTTTGAAATGTCTGAAATAGGGGTCAGGATTTGGAGAACCGGGCGGCACAGCCCCCCACCAAGAATTCCCAGGAGTACCCCCCGGTTACCTGGTAAACTACAGCCCTGTCGTTTTATTCGTGTATACGAGTTTACAAGCCCGTCAGATCCAGAAAAATCACTCTAGAGAGCGTTTTTATAAAGATGCGATTTCGGAGAACGGATTCCGACTGGAGTACGTGTGGAAGGAAAGCCGATTCATGTTAAAAGTATTGGGTCTCAAAAATATCTGGCTTCGTGTGGACGGGACCAACTCCCGGGGGGGGTACTGCCATATATGGGCTATATAGGTATGTGCCGCTGTGAAGGGTATGGTTTTCAAGCAGTTTACTCTAGGATAGGGTATATAAATCAGAGCGTTTGGGTCTAGAATGTCTAGAATAGGGTATCATTTTTCAGGAAACTGATCATTTGGTTGAATATTTTATCTAGACTAGGTAAACAGCTACTCTAGGATAGGGGGATTTGGGGAGTTTACTCTAGTATAGGGTAGCAAAATTCAGCTGAACTAGCTCTGGTATAGGTTAAGGGTTCCAGGGTCCCAGCGGCACATCCCCACCCAGAAATTCCTAAAGTACCCCCCCCCGGGGACCAACTAACTAGTGGTACCAATCATAGTCTAAGCGAGAACGCGTTCAGTTTTTACGGCGCGTCATGCTTTTTTTTGGAATAATCGCCAAGACCAAGAACAATATAATTTTTGTTTCTCCACTCTTGTTCAGTGAAGAGACCCTGCAGGAGAAAAAATTACAAAATCCCTTTATCTCAAACGACAATTTTAAGCATTCCAGCGTCAAAACTTTAATTTTTTTATGTTAAAGTGACCATATAATTATGGAAGCATTTGAAAAATGCGTGTGTGATCATTCCCTTGCCAAAAAACTACTAAAGAAAAATGCAAACATATTTTTATCTCCACTGACTTCGAATTAACTCAAAAATTATCTCAAGATGTTCGATGTTGTGTTCATAACTGTAGTTTAGTCCTTGCTTGTATGTATGTTTGTTTGTTTGTTTGTTTGTTTTTTTTTGCAGTTTGTTTCAATTGCAATGTACCCTGGAAATAAACTTCGTGGTAACCGGGATTGTGCAATAATTATCAGGAGGAGGGGGGGGGGGGGGGGTTTGAGACGGGAAGGGGGCAGTGTCTAAATTATTCAGAGAAACCTGTATCAGTGTTTGGCTAGTACAGGTTTGTGTAAATCAAGAAGAGATTAAGATGTGTCCAGCAAAGACCACAGGCAGACCACCCTCCGTTCCTGAGGTTCCAAAAATATTTTTGTACAGATTTGAAAGTAAATGTTAACTTAGTCATGTGTTAGAGTTTTTTGCCGTCCCAAGCTGTTTAAAGCATTTTTTCCGAAATAATTATTTGATCAGTGGCTAGAAATATCGGAGGAGATGGAGCAACTACAGGATACAGGGCCATGTCTTAGAAATTGCGACCAGTCGCAAAGTCTTGTACACGAAGTCTTGCAGGCATATCAGTTCTTGTTTTGCAAAAAAGATGCTTCCAAAATACGGATTTTTCTCGCTTCAAATATCACTTTAAGAAAAAAAATATTCACAGCATATTTGTGAAGATTTTCCAAGTTTTAGCCGACGAGGGAATGGATAAATAAAGTAAACTTGTCAAGTTTTCAACTCAAAAGCTTGTCCAAATTCGTGCTTGCGTGATTAAATTATCAGACTACCGAAATACTGATTTCTACTGATCTCATGTTATTCCACTTAATTAAACAATCTGTAACTGTTTTGTCAACTGGCTTCTTCCAAGTTTATTCACTATAACACTATTGTTCAAAAGTTATGCATCTTTACTGCACATCTTTACTTTTATGACTGTTAAGCAGCAAGCGTGTGCACATAATTTACAACAACGTACAAAGTCTGTTAAACTTCGAAAAACATAATTCCGCCGCATATCTCCAACTTAAGACAATATATGATTTATTTATACTTCACCTTGAAGCAAATCAAACATACTCAAAAGTTATGACATTCATACGTTGTACAGTTCGGGATAGCCGGATTAGGTCATAAATATCTTGAAGCAGCAGCAACACTGCAACATGATTACTTAAACAGCTGCATCACTCTCTTCAGCGTTTGAATCATAAAGATATCTAAATGTTATGCTTTTAAACACCTTTAGCTATTGTAAAAGAGAACAAAATTGTGAAGAACCAAAATGGCTGTCTCAAAGTGCCCTTCTTTGGCCTTTAGTCGGTTCAGAAATCTCATGTTTGAATGCCAAATCTCATTGGTTCCTAGCATCAACTCACAGTACCTTCAACCCTGTTGGCTCCTGCAACAGAAATCTGAACACACAAAGCCACAGAGATACATACGCTCACACCACTACATCATATAAAGAAAGGCACCGTTAGCGCTTACTAGATTATTGGTAAAATAGTTTCTAATGCACAACTGTTTGAATTTATACGTCATTTGATTTTTTTAGTCTGCGCTCTCTTAACCCGAGCACATGGACCAATTCTTGGATCAGTAATGAAATCCCAGATCACCTTTGTCCAGGAGGTATGATACGGCAAGTTGTCGTAGTACTCTGCTGCAATCTTCTTGACCAACGGAAGCTTGGAACCTGGAATGCTGGGAAAATCGTGATGCTCGTTGTGATACCCAACGTTGAAAGTCAGCCAATTTCCTGGACCGTAGTAAGAATATGTTTCGCAGCCTTCCGCGAACATATAATGCTCAGCGATGAAGTGGCCCGCCAAAGGGTGAAGACCCGTGCCGAGAACTGTACTAGCGGCCATGAACACAAGTGATTTTAAACCCCAGAACTGTACGACCAAGTAGTCGAAAACGAGCTGAACGAAGATGTTAAGGATTTCTAAGGGGCTTGGTGTCAACGGGTTAACAACCATTGGTCTGATGGCATAAAAGAACGGTTGCAGAATCACCCACATAACCTTAGCGATGGAATTACAGAAAATCCAAGCCTCAAATTTGGTCAGCAGGTCCGGATCAATTTCTTCGACGCCCATGTAACGATGGTGTAAGATGTGATATTTCTTGAAGGCAATGGAAGATGGAAACGCGGTTGGTAGATTAGCTAGGATACCAAACAGCCTGTTAAGTAAGGGACGGCCGTTTCCGAATGCGATGTTGTGAGAAATGTCGTGAACTCCCACGATGAGACCATGGGTTGCCACGGCGCCCAGGCAGTAGGATGCTATGAAGAGATTGGTCCAAGACAGGTCACGCATTATGTAGGCCAGTGAGAGTTGAAGCGACATCAACAACAAGATTTGGTACTTGAAGATAGGATCACTGCCCATCAGTTTCTTGATCTCAGGATACTTGGCTTAGAAAAATAATAGAATAAGTCTTAGTAATTCAAGATTACCTCCCTATGGCTTTTCCCCAGAGAACATGGGAGAGCGCCCCTACCATCTTCTAGGGGACCAGTCATAATTTAAGTTGGAGGGGGTGGGGGGGGGGGGGGAGGAGAAATTGTTTTTTATTCCAAATTTTTTCCAGACCCCCACTAATAGCAGCCATGTTTTTTAGGTACCCCCCCTTCAATCATGTTAAAAGATTTAAGGGCTCCCCTTTCTTATACATAATACCCAAATGGTAATAACAAATAACATTTTCTTTACTTTACCATTCTTACTCACTGTCACTTCCGAATGTGCCAACTAACAACAGAGAAGCACTTCACACTAAACTGAGAAAGAGATTTCACCTAGAGCCTCTCAAACAGCCTATAGAGCAAGGATATATCAGTGATTGTGTTATAATTGAGATAAGACAAGCCATCGAAAGGTGAGAGGCCGACAGGACCCCCGGGGGGGGCACTTGGGTATTTTTTGGGTGGGTATGTGCCGCCCGGGACTCCGAATTGGCACCCCGTTCTAAAAAAAATTTCTCCTAAAATTGATACCCCTTTCTAGAAATGGGCCAATTTTTTATACCCCGTTCTAGAATTTGCCCTAAAACTGATACCCCGTTCTAGGAATGGGCCAATTTTTTATACTCCGTTCTAGGGTGCAACAAGAGTGCAACAGTCTGCTTGTTAACGCACTGAACCGTATTTTTAAAAGCAATCTGTCCTTGAATAATTTCAAATGGCTGCTTACAAAACTGGTGCTTTCGTGCGTTCGAAATATTATACCCCGTTCTAGAAAACGCCTGTGAAATGGATACCCCGTTCTAAATCAGGAGCTTCAAAATCACGACCCCGTTGGGCGGCACATACCCGTATACTGTAATGTATGGGAGTACCCCCCCCCCCGGGACAGGACCGCTTCAAGGAAGAAAGAAGATAATCAGCCAAAGCTTACTGCTTTTTATATGAGCAGTACATGCTCTAATAGCAAAAAACTTGACGGTGACACAGACAGTGAGTCCACATCAACCTCATCTACAAATAATGATTCGGATAGTGAGATTGCATAACATGACTTTATGCATGTAATCATTTGTTAAAATGCTGATGAAATTGTTTCAGTGTTACACAATAATTGATGTTGTGTTGATGTACCTACTATTCTCATTCGTATAAAAGCCGCCGCGTGACGATTTAATCAACTAGATTGCTGCGTTCTCCCTCGGGAAGCAGTCTATTGGTCCTTTACGGTCCCCAGGGAAATTCCCTAGGCCTTTTATACGCCCTAGCAAACAAATTCACCGTCTTCTCGCAAGTCTACTCTACAACGGGCAAGCAAGTTTCATTCTTCCGCAACGCGACCAGCGCCGCTGAAGCTCTTTCATGGCTCTCGTCCCTGTTTAACCAGACCCAGCTGATGCCGTAGCTATTGCTTCGACAGAACCTCAACCAGCACCAACACCATCCACCTAAGTATCATGTTTTAATTTCTCGCTTCCCCCTTTTCTTGTCAATTTGTCACATACGTGGCGTTTATCTTTTTCACCATTCTGTTCTGGAGTTTGTTTACGTTAGCGCTTTTAGGCGTCTGTGCGACGTACCAGAGGTAAGGCGACCCTTATTTTATTATTGTCGCGTCTTTTTCGTCTGTTACAGTAGAACGAAAACGAGCCGGAACATATTTACGTTGGCGTTTCATGGCGTCTGTGAAACGTAAAGGAGAATCTCAACAGTGCAGTTCAGTGGAATGTATTTAATTACGTTGGCGCCCTTCGGCGTCTGTGAAACGTATAATGAAGAGAAAGACATTACGTTGACGCTTCTTAGCGTTTGTGAAACGTAAAGGAGGATCCTAGCAGCTCTATTCAGTGGCATGTTTTTAATCAGTTACGTTGGCGCCTTTTGGCGTCTGTGAAACGTACAATCAAGGGATAGACATTACGTTGACGCTTCTTAGCGTTTGTGAAACGTAAACGAAGATCTCACCAACGCAGTTCGGTGGCATGTTTTTAATTTCGTTGGTGCCCTTTAACGTCTGTGAAGCGTACAATGACGAACAGACATCTTTGGCTTTACTTCGCGACCGTCCATCGTACATTTGTCTACAGTCTTTGATGCTTTATGGCATTTTACGTGTATGTATTGAAAGATTTTAGAATAAGGTGGCCAGTTGTTTATTTTTCCCGTTCGTTTCCTACTCATTGTATTGTCAACATTTTGTCTAATTTCTGCACATTGCATTGTCAGCGTACTCCGTGCCCCCTCGCAGCTGTTCCCTTGAGACGTCTCACTTTTTATATTGTGTTTATTCTTCTTCACCTATTACACTTGTGATCTTAGAGGTCACATAGCAGAAACAGAAGGTGACGTAACTCCTAGATATCAGTAACCACATTCTCTTTACTCTAGCGTACAGCCTTAATAAATTTGCACGAGTTTCCTTGTATATTATATTTTTTCTTTGGCTTTTGCTTCCTATATTTCCTTACCCCACACTTGAGTCGTGCTCAGGGGGGGTTCCTAAACACACCCCTCATCCAGTCTTCGGACGGTGTCCTGACTCGACTCAACTGTGGGGTTCCCTCCCAGCCTCCCTCTTTCGTAGGGTCTTTCCTTCTTTTTATCTCCTCCCATTCGGATTTCTCTAACCGGGTTACACATGCTGCAAGCCACCCTTCAGCTTTGCTTTAGCGTATCCGGGAGGGAAAGCCCCACAGTTGGGCCGGGCCACTCCCCCCAATTGAATCCGTCACATCTGGGAGGCATTACGCCAACACTGCCCATCTCTCTAAGGGAGTTTTTCTGGGTTTTTCTGAGTTTCGGGGAGATTTGACTGTACTGCAAGTTAATGAGGTATTCTGCAATAATTTACCGTCTTTTGGATGAGTCTATAGCACCCCTGGTGTCGGGCAAAATTTTTCACCCATAACTTATCTATCAAAGGCATAAGGTGGCTTTTATGCGAATGTAAATTAGTTACTATTCTCATTCGTATAAAAGCCGCCGCGTGACGATTTAATCAACTAGATTGCTGCGTGCTCCCTCGGGAAGCAGTCTATTGGTCCTTTACGGTCCCCAGGGAAATTCCCTAGGCCTTTTATACGCCCTAGCAAACAAATTCACCGTCTTCTCGCAAGTCTACTCTACAACGGGCAAGCAAGTTTCCCCACCCTCCTCCCCTTCAGCGGCGCTGGCAAATTTTCTCTATCAGCCCACCTTATGCCTTATGCAAAATTTTTCACCCATAACTTATCTATCAAAGGCATAAGGTGGCTTTTATGCGAATGTAAATTAGTTACTATTTGAGCATTAAATCGTTTTGTCAAAATGCTGATTAAATTGTTTTAGTATCATAGGACTTTGTGTAAAACTGAATCAAAATCAGGTCGCTTAGTACTCAAACATCATGCTGCTCAGTAGGGATGCTACTTAAAAGAAACTTGAAGACCCCCCCAAGGTCATCTTTTGGCATTTTAAGGCCCCCCAATTTCTCCTCCACCCCCCCCCCCCCCAACTTAAATTATGACTGGTCCCTAGGTAACCACCATGAGGCAAGGCAACCTTGTTCCCGCCCTTGCCATTTTCTAAGGGAAAAGCCCTGGGAACGAGGTTGATGGAAGTGACGCGGTTCGACGCGGTTATCAAGCTCTCCATTTGGGAGAGTCGCGAGAAGTCACGCGAGAGCAGCACGCGAAAGGAGACGCGAGTGCGTTCTCTCGCGACCCTCTTGGCCCATAAATGGAGAGCTTACCAGCAGGCTACGGTTGTCTTCGCCCCTCCCATTTCGGGACAGAGGGGATTTTGCCTCCAGAAATGATTCAGCCGTTCTTCTTGGAAACTTTGTCTGTGGCCGGAATTTGGGCCATGAATATGCCTTTTCGATAAACTAGTATACCCTGGAGTCTCCAAAGATCTGACAAGTGCTCGCACCATTCATCGGAAGTGAATTTTCACTCCGCGACTTCCTTAGCACTACTAAAAGGTCAGTGTTTGGGCGGAAAGTGGGGGATGGGGCAATGAAAGAATTAAACAGCTCTTAACAGTTAATTTGCGTGTAAAAACTCACTCACTTAGGCCAGGCATCCACACGTACTCGGATATTTTTGAAAACGGAGATTTTTTTCCCTGTTTTCCAAAAAAATTTATGCATCCACACGTAGCGTATTCGAATGGTTTTCGCCCGTGCACACGAAAACGCTAAAACGAAGGAAATACAATAGAATCCCTTACGAAATATACGTCATGCTCGAAGCACACGAAAAACGAGAAGTTGCCGTATTCAAAATTCTTTACTGTAGATAGCCTTTTTTATTTTTTTGAAAAGATAAGTTTTCGATGACCGCTTTTACCCGATACGTGTAGTAGGAGGGCCAAACCACCCGGAGAAAAAATATCCGTATTCAAACAAACCTGGATACATGTGGACAGGGCCTAATTTGCAGACAAGACCGTTATGTCACCCAGAAATGCTGAAGGATACAAGATGTTGGGTATTCAAACAAGTTCGTATTGCCCAGTTTACAGGATATTGGTCAACCGCGCACTATTTACAACGAGCTATTATTATTAACAGAAACCTGAATCCTCACTAATTATTTCGTGGTGGAACTAAATACATCCGTGTTCTATTCGTGCTGCAAAACTTTCACACAAAATCGCTCGCGTTTCCCCAGTTTGCACCCGAGAGTTTTATATTACTGCCATCTGGGCGCTACAATTAAAAGCCACCGCTGCCAAAATTTTGACTAAACATTTCTTCCTTTAATTTCAACTGATCCGCGGAACTTTGGAAATTTTGCCAATTAGGGCATGCGAGTAACAAACGTTAAACCCTAATGATCTGTTAGTCGTGTAATGCCAGATGTATGTCGATGTATGCATAGGGCGGGATTGATAAATGCTATTTCAACTAAAGGAAAACTGGTATAGTCGATACATAGAGCGATCATGTGAAACTGGCCCAATGACATAGTTTATAGCTAGTTAGGAATTATTAATGCTGAAACGTCATGAAGTCGGAAAAAATAAATAACAATTCACCTCATCCTGTTGTATTAGCATACGACAACCTTAAGCGACAAAATGAGGATTACTTAGAGACATCTTTTGAAAAAGAAATGGGCTAGTTAGCAAATTTCCGCTACAATCACCATATGAAAATTCATCAATTTGTGCTATTTTTGTTTTAGATCAGCTGTTTTTAAACAGCTTAGAGAGAATAGGAAACAGATCGCTTTTGTTCACCCCAATAAAGCCTGACTAATTAAGGCCCAGGTTCAGAGGCCGAACTTTTCATGAGCCGAACCTAATACATAGTATTAAGTACATGAAAAGTACTGCGTCTGAATCAATTAGGAACGCCTGTTTCGATTTGGAACGGCTGAGCCGGATGAATTTCGCCTTTGGAGAGACTGAGGTAAGGGGGGGGGGGGGGGGGGGGGGGGTCTCCAAAAAAATTTTTTTCCACTCTTAGGGCCTCAGTTTGGTCTAAAAATAAAGAAATGGGCCGAAATGAGAATTTTTCGCCTTTTGAACTTAGTTCAGCTGCAATTAAGATCGGCGTCTGAATCAATTCAGCCGGTCTAAATAATTTGGGTCGGCCTTAATTCGAATTAGGTTCGGCTCATAAAAAGTTCGGTGTCTGAACCGGGCCTAAGCCGCGCTGACTTATAATTTAAATTCATGTTTATAGTAAACTCAATAGAAAAAAAAATTCATGCTTTCAGTTAAGGGCTCTGAATATCTCAAATGAACTATCAAAAAGGACTCAACAAAAAAATTTAGCTTGTTTTGTAAAAGTCAAGTAGTGATGCCAAACTCCTGTATGACAAGGCCATGTTCTTTATGCATTTCTTAATGTTCTTGTTAATAAAATCATTGGGTTAAGGGGGGCTAAAACAGTAAAATGTCAGCCTACCAAGAATTTCTTTTCTTCTCGTAGCATGTGGTTCGGCTGTGTACGACCATTCGAAGTCATGACGAGTAACTTGGCCACCCATAGTCTTCAAGTCTTCTGCCTGCAGCCTGCCGAGTCAATGCTATGTTAACGTGGAATAAGCACTAAATACCTTCTTGAATTTTAATAATTTATTCAATTGCTTGGTTCCAAATAATGGGTATAAATTGCCACGGTTGATCGAGCAAAGTTGACTCATGCGATTTTCAAACAGAGGTTAAATGAGTAATTTTCGATTCCATGCTTTCCCATCTTTTTACTGTTTTTACGATCCATCTTCGACCCTTCTAATTTGAATAGATTGTCAAAATGGCTCTTCGATTACTTTTTTGCATATAAAGTTTATGTGTTGACTTCATGCTTAAACACAGTTATTAATTTAAGTACAATGGAAGTTATATAGCAACTATGGCTCCTAACGTCAAGCAAAAAATGACACTATGTAATTCTTTGAGTCGGTAAGAATGACATCGCCATAACAATAAAAAAAATGCGAAAATGGATTGTATTTCAAAATGTATTCCAAAGTCCACTTTCCATTTGCAAGGTAATTTATTCATTTTTCTGAATTGAAATCCTTAAAGCAAATTTTGGTTGACATATCAACCAAAAATCAGCCACAAGAAAATTGAAGGTTGGGTCTGAGTACTCCATTGTATCACGTAACTCATATAGCCGTATGTGCCCCCCCCCCCCCCCCCCCCCAACACCGCGGCAAAACGTCTACACATGCGCCAGGTTGAGCATTTCCGGTCTCTTTTTCAGTCACACTTTCCAGTCAGATCAAAGTCTCCCCGCGCGCTCTCGGCTTCATTCTGTGTGCAGCTTGTGGTTCAGTTGTTCTGCTTTATGCTGCTCGTGTTTTTTACTATTTTGTAGTTATTGAAATTGCTTTTATGGATAACCAGGCACAGATCACTGAAACAGTTAGTCGATTAGATTCAGAAAAGGTAAGATGATAATAACTCAGTGTATAATTTGGGCTAGAGCGTCAGGTAAACTGATTTTCATTCACGAAAATAAGTTTTTGACTCTTTATTTTTCACCTTGACCTGGCTGAGACTAAGACATAAAATTAAAACGTTATCATTGCAAGCTTGTGTATTGTAGTTCTAATTTTCAGTTCTTCCAGTTTCTCAGTCTACATGTGTTAAAGCCGATTCAAACTTTATTTTGGAAAACAACAACACACAATCGCTTTGTAGTTTTGTTTACCAGTGGGTTTTCCCTTGTTTTAAAACGAAACTCTTCTGGGTTGATTGCCATGAAACATAAGCTTAATTATACTGTTGAGCCGGTTGGCAGCAAGTTGACAACTCTAGTTATTTATTTTTTCATTCTCAGAATCAGAGAGCGAAAGCTGGTTCAGTGGCTTTTAGAAGTCGAACTTTTCATGCCATGTATTTAGCAGCTAGAAGTTTCGTGTTTGCATGAGATGCAGCCGAGCCGCTCAGTCTGAAATTATTGAAGTCTTCAACAAAAGAACAACCATGTAAAAGAATTAAATAGGCATTTTCTTGAATGAAAGTCATTTATAGGCATGTTTAGTTTCCCGGTGACTGCAGTCATCAAAGTCAAAGTTGTTATTAAATCCCGCCCATCTTTTGTTTTGACTTCTCGTTTTCTCTGATAATAAAACAAATTATTGAACGGACCAAAATTTTATTTCCTGGTTTTTTTTTATGATAATGATGACGTCTTTATTTTGGTTTCTTTCATAAGTATTGTTATTCTTTTCTTAGTTGTCGCCTTCTCCCAAATTAACTTATGCCAAACCAGTAGCATGCAAGAAAGCCAGTAAAAACAAATTCGTCTTGTCGAGCGCTCGCGACCTGCAAACTTCAAACATCATTTTCACCGTTGGTGCAAACAGATAACCATGTGGTGCAAAAGTTTGAGAATAGAAAAATATATAAGCTTTCGAATGAAGTGATTTTTTTGGCCCCCTTTTTTGTCTGTTTCGCCCTTTTTGCTTTTAAACTTGGCGCGACGGCAAAGTTATGCTTACGCTATTGGTTTATATACTAGACCGGAAATAAAAAGCTGACCGGATATTAAATTTTGTGCTCATGCGCATTGCGTTTTGCCGCGGTGTTCCCCCCCCTCCCCCCCCAGCCGAAGATTGTGGTTTTTACGCCGTTTCGGTCTGAAAATAGCCTGCGTAGCAGGCGCTTGGAAGTAGTGGGCACAAGTAAAAACGGGCGCGCGAGAAGGACTTGCGTGTCTCCCTCGCGCGCGCCCGTTCTCTCTTTCGCCCGCTACTTCCAAGCGCCTGCTACGCAGGCTAGTCTGAAAACATGTATAGACTTTCTCCATTTTAGTCTGGAATCGGGTATGGTTTTTGAGGGAACTACGGGAGTGTATGAACGTACGTATTTGTCGATTCAATTCCAAATGAACAAGAAGGAACGCGAGTAAGATGCGAATTAGAAATGGATTTCAAGAAATCTTTTTCAGGGATGACGTTCTAATCTTAGGAATGACGGCATAATTTCTGCCTTTGCCGGGTGTGCAAAAGGGTATAAATTTTAGAGTCCAGGTCTGAAAACGGCTGATGAAAATGACATTTTTGGTCTGATTTGGAAAACCGGGCGGCACACCCCCCACCAAGAATTCCCTGGAGGTTCCCCCCGGTTATCTGGTAAACTACGGTCCTGTTCTGTTCGGGCAGGCTGAAACCGCATTTCGAAATCATCCCGTTTCATTCGTGTTCACAAACCCGTCAGATAAAAAAAAGACTCTCTAGAGAGCGTTTTCATGAAGATGCGATTTCAGAGAACGGATTCACTGGACCCGGGGTCACTGGAGTACGTGCGCCGACGGAAAGGCGATTCATGTAAAAAGTATGGGGTTTCAAAACTATCTGTATTCGAGTGGACGGGACCAACTAACTAGTGATGCCAATCATAGTCTAAGCAAGAACGCGTTCAGTTTTTACGTAGGCTCGATTTCCGCCGTCTCCCGGGTCCGGTCTTTGATCCTCGGCTGGTAATCAGTCGAGCCTAGTTTTTACGGCACGCCGTGCTTTTGTTGGTATATTGCCGAGACCAAGCACAATATAATTTTTGTCTCTCCACTCTAGTTCAGAGAAGAGACCCTGCAAGAGAAAAAATTACAAAATCCCATATTTCAAAGGACCATTTTAAGCATTCCAACGTCAAAACTTTATTTATTTTTTTTGTTAAAGTGACCGTTTAATTATGGAGGCATTTGGAAAATGCGTGCCATGCGCACCACATCAAACTTAATTAGTCCCCAGGACGTGCGCCTTATGGACCACACAACTGACCCAAAGTGATTAAAACTACTAAAGAAAAATGGATGATATTTTTATGTCCACTTGAGTTCGAATCACTGGCAAAAGTTATCTCAAGATGTTCGGTGTTGTGTTCAAAACTGTAGTTTAGTCCTTGTTTGTATGTTTGTTTTTTACAGTTTGTTTCAACTGAAACGTAGGCCTGGGGGCAGGGTCTATATTATTCAGTGAAAACGGGGGAGACATATTGGGGACATATAATTTTCAACAACAATTTATCGTCCTCCCAACAAGTATTTTAGGGTTTTAAAATTTAATCAAGTTGCCCCCAAAATCAAAAGCTGCTCCAAATGGCGGAAGTTGTCAGAACGTTGCTCCAAATAGCAAAAAGCTGTCGAGCAACTTGTGGCTAAGCCTTTTGCAGTCAGATAGGCAACATACTCTGCATACACATACCCGCCAACCGTTATAGCCCAGATGTGGAAGCGCCTTCCCCGCCCTGCGTCTAGTATTTGCAAAGAAATCCGCGAAGAAACAGTAATGCCCAACCTCGTCCTCAGGCTCTCATGGCTACCAAAAACGAGGAAAAACAACAGAAATTTTACATGACGGGTATAATTTTTCTGGAGAGACTGCTGACCGATACCTATTACGTAACTAGCGCGAAGCGCGAAGTGACCGCGGAACAAGCTCTTTGAAGAGCAAAAGTTATCTTAAAGTTTTCTTGTTTTTATAGAATCAATGCGGTTTTTAAAATCTTTGACGTATGCAAGCGCTGGCGCTGGTTTAGCTGGTATATGTGGTGTTGTTCTGTATGGCCCAGACGAAGTCAAACGTCAATTAACATCCAATGGTTTGGTGCGAGTTGGAAGGGCAGCTCGGGTGGTGAGTTGATATTAATCAGTAAGGTTGTTAATTTAGAGCTTTTAACACGAAGCCTAAAAGCATTTTGCACTAGGACAACAGAACTTGTAATTGTGTTTGGCTGGTAAGGTTTGTGTAAATCAAGAAGAGATTAAGATGTGTCCAGCAAAGACCACAGGCAGACCACCCTCTGTTCCTGAGGTTCCAAAAATATTTGTACAGATTTGAACATAAATGTTAAATTAGTCATGTGTTTGGGTTTTTTGCCGTCCCAAGCTTTTTAAAGCATTTTTTTCAGAAATAATTATTTGATCAGTGGCTAGAAATTTCTGAAGAGATGGAGCAACTACAGGATACAGGGGCCATATCTTAGAAATTCCAACCAGCCATGAAGTCTTGTACACAAACTCTTGCACGTTCTTGTTTTGCAAAAAGGATGCTTTCCAAAATACGGATTTTTTGCACTTGAAATATCAGTCTAAGTGAAAAAATTTGACACAGCATGTTTGTAAAGATTTTCCAAGTTTCAGTTGATGAGGGAATGGGTAAATAAAGTAAACTTGTCAAGTTTTCAACTTAAAAACTTGTTCAAATTTGCGCTTGCATGATTAACCATGTTTACATACTCTCATGCAAACACGCCTCTTGGCCAATCAGAGCATGTGTACTATCTTAGTTGTTCTTAAACAACTTCTCCCCACTGTTTGTATTGGAAATTTGTAGTGCAGCAAATGAGAATTTATACCTTGATAGCAGGGCTGAAAGGGTTAATACATCCATCTTAGTCCATAATGGCAATTTATTTTATATCAACAAGGTTGTTCTAATCAGCTATGACTACAAAAAGTCCCTCTGGGGAGTGGACCCAAACTCTGTTGAATATTCACAAGTTAAATCTCAGGTGAGTTAAGGAAAAGGTTTGTTTTGGTGTTTACACCTCTACATGATAAATTTCTGCTATTTGATTGCCTTAGAGCAGTAGTATTTCAACTTAATTTGAAATACCTATATGTGAAAATTACAAACCATTTGTGGGTAATAGTATAAACAAATATAATAGCATGATTTGTATGTGATATTTCAAAATTGTCTCAAATTTCACTCACCTAACTGCTGGTGAAATTACGTATAACAATTTTGAAATATCACTCGTGGTTAATGCCAAATATCACTACAAATCTTGTTATTACCTATACAAAATTACTGTTTATTAACATATTTGCCTTAATTTGTTTAAGCCAACTTAAGATTATATTTATTGAACACTTTTCAGTGGATCAACATACTATTTTAAGATCTTATACAAGTATATCAAAATTACAAGTTTTGCCAAAACTATGCATAGTCTAGGATGACTGCTTAAGTAATGTTAAAGCATGAACAGTAATGTTTAATTAACTGTGTTAAAAAATTGGGGTGTAAAGTGCGACAATTTTTTGACTCAATAAAACGAGTAACTATCTGCTGTGAGTATCTTGAACAGCCTCAAAACGTCTGTAAAAGTGCTGATTAAGAAATGTCTAAATAACAAAGTTTAATATTTACTATGGTCAAGTGTACAGTAATGCAAATTCATTGTGAAACTGAGGTAGTACACAGTTGAATCATGTATATTCCTTCCACTTAATTCAAAAGAAACTTCCACACAGTTAACAACAGTACTTTACAAGTGGAAAGAAATCACTTGGGGAGTGTCATTAAGATGAATTTTACCAGGTGTAAAGGAATTTGCAAAGTTAAATCCATGCAATAAATTGAACAATATGCCTCCTAAATATTCGGGAAGGTTTTTGAAGTGTACATAACACTGACAGTAAAGTAGATCATAAGATCAAAATCAAAAATAGTTATTTATGATAATGTAATGTACAGTCAAGCCAGTTTAAATGTACCCACAAGATTGTATCAATGAACTTATTATTCAAGGGTCGAAGTTGATAGTTGTATACTCCAGTTTCATCTCTGGATTTCTTCATACGTAATGAGCAGTGAATTCACACGTGAGGTAGTTATGAAATTTCTGCCACCTCAGTTTTCCTGAATTTGATGTGAATTTCTTCAAAGCAATTTTATCCATTGAAAGATTTTTCAATTTGACCGAATACAGAGGAGTTATTGTGAAAAATTCACTGCTCGTTAGCGATGCACAAACGTAGATTTGATTTTGATACTGGTTGTTGCAACAGCTATAGGATTCATTTTTCAAACATTCAGTTCATTACCGCAATCTTTGGGTGGGGTACACTTGACTGTAGTTTCTCTTTCTAATTTGCTTTGAATGTTTTGTGAATTCCATGTAGCAGAAAAATTTGATAATAGATTAAGATCAGGAGTCACATTTGGCCTTTTTTGGTGTTGAGTTCTTTTTAGACTGTATTATTTTTTTTCCTTTTTGACATCAGGTTCATTTGAGATCTGCTTTATGCCTTCGTGACTTGTGTTGTGTGAATGGAGGAGCATACATAAAGGTTGGACAGTATGTAGGGTCATTAGACTACCTTCTGCCTCCTGAATATGTACAGACCATGAAGGTCCTTCACAGCAATGCACCTCAGAGCCCCTTGTGTGACATAAAACATGTCATTGAGGAAGAACTCAATGGTAAAGTGGAAAAGATGTTTGCACATTTTGAGGACAAACCCATTGGAGCTGCTTCTCTTGCGCAAGTCCACAAGGCGACACTACATGATGGAAGAGTTGTAGCGGTGAAGGTGCAGCACAGAGATGTACAAAAACATGCTGCTGTTGACATAAAAACTCTTGAGGTGAATGCTGGTTGTGTTTTACAGTTTTCAAATGCAGTCAAACCTCCACGGATGACCACCTCTTGTAAGCAAAGTTATTTTCACAATCCCAACTTGGTCACTTTGCATCGACCTTATAAAGCCTTTTAACTAGGTCATCCTGAAGTGAACTGACACATTTGTTACACTTACTGTGGTGTAAATCTTTCTATTTTTAACGCCCTACATAGCTGAATTTTCTGACCCCCAAAATCCTGAAAATGTATTCTAGTTACTCTTCTAAAAATACAACCCCGTAATAGTCAATCCAGTCATGAAAATACGACCCCATCCAGCAGCACATCCCCATAAGCCGGTTACTAGGAAGTAACCCTCCCCCCCCCCCCCCCCCCGCCCCCCTGGCTCTATAAGCAACCACATATCCAAACCGCCACCTCTTATAAACAACCACATCTAATAAGCGGCTTTGATCACTGTTTGGCATCATGGCATATAATAATATTATTTTCCATTGTTTTTAAAACCTCTTGAAAGTGACTACATAATAATGCATGGTGTGGCATGCATATATGTTCACTGTATGTACCATGCCACTCAGAGTATACACAGAAATTTCAGTAACAACATGAAAATACATGTATACATAACCTCAAAATTGCAGGCAATAAATTCTCTGCCAAGAAAAAGGATGTGTCTGTGGATCTATTCTTGGAAGAGACCCCCTGTGGTTGAACACTAATAATCAACAACCTCCCGTAATCTATCACTAAATCTTCGCATTTTGGGTGGTCGCTTATGGAAAGTTCGACTGTGTTTTGGTTAGGGTCCACTGTAATATAAGCAATTGTCGTAGTGTATCATGGTTCTTTCAGAAATTTGAACCCAAGGAGGCAAGAGAAGAAGTCAAATAAACTTCTTTCTTTTTCTTTAGTTATGTACTCAAATTATAGTGCATCTTATTTCATTCTGTTTCTGTAATTACTAACAGTAATAAAGATATTTACTACTTTCCTTTGATGTATGTCAGCAAAACTCAACTCAGCACTTCTAATCTGTGTTAATCTGTCCCAGATTGCTGATAATCGTACTGTAAAATCTGTTTTATACTTGCAAAGAATAAGCATTGAATAACAGCCTTAAATTCCAATCTTGGGAATTGTGATGAAATAAGCTGAATCTGATTCTGAGTTTGAATGTTTTTAGATTCTTGCTGATGCAGTCAGTTGGTTGTTTCCTGATTTCAAGTTCAAATGGCTTGTTGATGAATCAAAGAAACATCTTCCACTTGAACTGGATTTTGAACTTGAGGGTCAAAATGCAGAAAAAATGATGCATTTTTTCAAGAAATATCCCTTTGTTAAGGTGGGTTTCTAAATAATTCAACTTCTAAATTTATGTAATGAAGTGATGTTTACCATATCATGAGGCTGTGGAGGCATGGCTAATTACGGAGTGGTTAAACTTAACATGTTGGACTTAGTTTGAATGATCAGTAGGCCCCAAACTGCAGACAAGAAGATTTGTTCAACTTTTTCTCTTCACGAAGGTTTATAATAAATATTGGCAACACTGCTTAGCCTGCATCCTAGGCGCAATTTAACCCCAGTTAGTGATGTCTGCGAAGCAGACTGCACCAAGATCCTTGTCCTGGGCCCTCAACGGAATTTATACCAGAAGTGTGTTTCAAATTCCTTTCATCCTTATTGGCAAATTGACAATGCCTTTTTGAACAGGGTAATCATGGTGAATTCTCAAAACCTGGTAAACAAGTGAGGCCAGAGTTTAGTTTTCTCTCTGGTACGAGCTACATACTGCTGGTAGTTAAGCAACCTAGTTCCCAGTTTTCTTTCCTACACATCCCCAGGAGTGTTAGAGAGACTTGGGAATAAGGTTGAGATTAACCTGTCATGGACTGGGCAATTACTTTTGCTTTTAAGATTCCTGAAATTTACTGGGAGTATTCAACAAAGCGGGTGTTAACAATGGAGTTTTGTGAAGGAGGAAAAGTTGATGATTTACCTTATATGCAGAGTTTCAAAATTTCTTCTGATGAGGCAAGTAAAAATTTAAACATATTAAAACTTTTTTCTTGTCTAGACTCATGTTTGGAAAAGTTTCATGCAAATCTACCATATATACTTAGCTGTGTCTTGCTTGCTCTTCAGGCCCGCGGATAAACTTTACCAATGATTAGCATATAAACTATAATTATTAAGTAAGTGGCGTTTTGTGGTCACTACTCCTATTATAATGTCTTCCTGTGATAATTGTATTATTTCCTTTGTATGCATATGTTGCCCGTTTTCCTTTGTAAGTAGGTGCCAAAAAGATTCAAAATCAGACCAGAGAAAATAGAAAATATGATACAGCAACCCTGATTCCCAGACGTAACTAAAGAAACTGGTTTCGTGGAGTCATGGGTTCAAGTCCCAGGGGAAACTGATATGTTGTTCCTTTGTTCTGCTTCCATACTGGGCCAAAATAACCTCCTCTCTCATGAGAAAAAGCATCCTGGAACAGTTACTTCACACTTAGGATGGTTAGTTTAATAAACAGAGGCTTTTGTGTAAAATTGGCCTCACCAAAGGGGAAAAATGAATCAAGTTTACAACTCAGCCCGTGGGACTGTTGTCACTAGGGAGCTTAAGCAAAGGAATTTTTTTAGCGACATGCACATCCACTGGAAGTGAGGTCTTTTCCATTTTTATATGCCTTGATGCTAACAAATTTGTATTGCTAAGTGTCTCTAATCCTATAAGACGTTTTGCCCGGTAATTTGGGCAAAACCATTGCCTAAGGATGCAAAAAGTCCACCTCCGATTGATGTTCAGCACTCAAAAATGTCTGCCAAAGCTGCCTGTTGGTGTATTTGGAGTGGGGCATGTGGGGTTCAGCTGTTTTCTATCTGGTTTGTTTAACTGTTGATATGCCCTCATTTCAGATTGCACATAAGCTTGGTATTCTATATAGTGAGATGATATTTGTTAATGGGTACGTTCACTGTGATCCACATCCGGGTAATATTCTAGTTCGGCGCAGTCCAAAGCGTGGAGTAGAGATTGTCTTCTTAGACCATGGATTGTATCAGGTGCGTCCTCTAATACCTTTGTTACACCCAAAATGACCGTCTCATTCAATAGCGCGGGGGAAAACTCACGATCTGTTTGGGGTGTCAAAGGGTGAAGACTAGAAATCTCATGTGCGTGCTGTTCAAGTGCAAAACCCCTTTCCTTACGCGTTTAAGAGCCTTAAACAAGAGAGGACATACAATGTAAAAGATCACGCTCACAAGCTATGTTACCCCTTATGCCGTAGCCTGCGTGGCAGGCGTTTGAAAGGAGAGAGAAAGGGGATTCTGGGCGCACGAGAAGCGCGAAAAGCGCGTGAGGGGAAGGGGAGGGTTTCCCTCCTCTCTTCTCCCTTGCACGCGGTCTTGCACCCAAATTTCCTTCTCCCTCCCTTTCGAACGCTAGCCTGCGTTGCCGGCCCAAGTATCGTCTAGACCATTTGTATATACAGAAGGTTTAGAGTGTCTGTGACGTAGGCTATCGAACGCCTGCCACGCAGGTTTCTTATGCCGCAGCACTGCGATCTCTTAAGGCAAACCATTACCGTAATTGTAGAGCCTGACCACAGGCTAGTGCCACCTGAAAATATTTTCATAAAAATTTTCGGGTCACGTTATTTGTTGTTGTTGGTTTTTTTTGGCATTTTTTCTCCGGCCTCTTTGACTGAATCGTGCTCATTATGGTATGGCCAAAAGTGTAGTACGCAACAACCAAATATGAATGTTCCAAGTGTATCATAAGCATGCTGCCAAATCAACTGTTCTTTGAGTGAATGTGTGTGGGGGTAAAACGAAAACTGATTGAAATTTGCTTCTATTCTTCCCAGACATTATCGAGTGATTTTCGCGTGCAGTACTGTAAAATGTGGCAGGCCCTTATCAGGTCAGACATTGATGGTGTAAAGCAGAGTAGTGAAGCATTAGGTGTAGGAGAGATGTATGGTTTACTGGCTTGCATATTAACAGCTAGATCTTGGGATGTTGTCACAACTGGAATTGATCAGGGGCCAGTTACTGATCATGAGGTATGTGTTAGGGTGTAGTATCTCTGAGTTGATTTCTTAGTCGTCATTTGACACTCTCTATCGTGCAATGCAGGCGTATGTTTGGGCAAGCGAAAGTTTCTTCAGAGAGACAACGTCCCCTAGAATTTTCTAATAAACGTATGGCTACTCCATGTCCTCGAACTTCGGCCAGGTCCTGTCAGGGTTATTTCGGATAAGACGAAAAAGCCCCAGTTCGAACGTCATACTATTCATGTATCGAGTTTAAGACCCATTTAGGTCGACCCAAATGATATATATGATATATTCAGACGTCGAACTTGACTGGTGCGACTCCATTCATTTTCACGATTTAAAATGGTCCACAATGCTTACCAGTGAAAATAGATTATAGTAATTTATGTAAATTAGTTTCGGCGCATGAGAAGTTTGAAACCAAGTCGCTCGAGAGATTCCCATGTGGGCCACTCGATCTTAATTCATGGGTCGACCCAACTTAGATATGTCGAACTTAGTTGATTCAAACGTCGATCTTTTTATGTACTTAATCGAAGGGATTAGAGTCGATGAATGAAAAGTTCGACGTTTGGTCGTGACGACCAAAGTTCCCCCAAGACACCCTAACGGATAAATAGTTTTAAGGGAAGCTCCGAACTAGCCAAACAGGCTTCTAAAGCATGTAGAAAACCATCTGAGACACTTCTGACGTATTTGGAAACATTCGATCGTTGGGTGCCCCTGTTTTCTTTCGATTTCTTTCATTATGCCATGGCCGCCATCTTTGATTTTGTCACTCGGGAGCTCGGAAATCGGACGAAGGACTTTTTTGTAAGTCTCAGTTGCCCAGACTGCTAAGTTAAACAACATCTGTTAACTTTTGAACTCAATCACTCTCCAAACACGCCCTTTTCTATGTAAATTCGTATGCTTAAGAAGGATACTCTAAACAGTGACGAAATGACGTCAGTATATGTGAACGACTGTGTAAGAGACAATGTGAACTGCGGATGAAGCAGGTGAATGTTAATCAATAGGATTTGGAAGAACTTCAGTGACTAGCTAAAATGGCCATGGTGTTGCCTGGAACAAAGTGCGATTTTTTCTCAGAGAATTCTTTTTTTATTCTCCCTTAACAGGCAGAGCTTATCCGAGAAAGCGCCGCAACTTACGTGACGCAAATAAATGAACTTCTGAACCGAGTACCCAGGCAATTGCTGCTGTTACTCAAGACTAATGACCTATTACGGAGTATAGACTACAGACTCAAGACTAGTGCCACGTCTTGCTCGTTTATTACAATGTCACGCTGCTGTATCCGCGCTGTTACTAAGCAACGCCTGCAGCACTGCAGCAGCTGGAGGGACTGGTTCCTAATTCAGGCTGATTCTACCTTCAGTCATTTTCGAATCACTCTTTATCAAGTATATGTTTCTAATGTAGTTACATCGCTTAGAAGTCTTATTTCTAGGATAATGAATGGATTGCACTTTCTTTGATGTCAGAACAGTACTAATCTTTTTTGTCTATCAATGTCATTACAGTGGTGCTGAATCTAAAATTCTCCCGGTTTGATTTCGTTTGGACATGTAATCGGAAATAAAACCGTAACAAATTGAAACATACTCGCCGAATGTGGTTCTTTACTGAATTTATTTTGAATTGAATTTTCAATGTTTCCTGTGATCAGTTTTATTGACGGAAATGTCAGTAGACGTTGTCTGTTGTTCTAGCTCATTATCTTCAGTTGGCAGAAAAACGTTTGATATCTGAAAGGGGCTTAATTTTTGCACACTCCGTTGAAAGTTGGAAGTTTTTCGAAGTCATACTTAATTTACGAGCAAGAGTGTCTTTATCAAGTCTAGAAAAATGACCATTATTTTGACCAATTTTAACGATTAAGCAAATTTGCGGTTATCACTTTAACTTCAATTTCTAAATTTTAGTGACAAGGTAATTCACACTACTCCATCAGAAATGACTCCCAAACAGCACAATGTTCTTTTTATCGAGTGAATAGTCTCTTTTACATAGTTAAATATTTATGTTTTAAATGAGTTATTTAATATATACTACTGACATACAAGACCATTTGTGAAGTTATGTTTGGGGTTAATATAAGGTGAAATAAAATACGTATTTTTTTCTTGATCTGAAAAATGGTTTATTCTTCTAGTTTTGTGATGTGGAAGACACTTCTATCATTACCGAATCTTCATCGCTTGTATTCGTTACTGTTTGAACAGACTTTTCTCATAAAGCGATTCCACGTTGTGGTTTACTTCAAAGCCAATTCAACGCACAACGTCCTGATTTTGGTCCTCTGTGAGAAAAGAATCCCAAGAAGCTAAACGATAAAAAGAAATGACCTTGGGAGTTGGTCCTTTAGGCAGGACAAGCGTCAGTTATGATCACTTATCCACATGGTATCCAAAGGCACCAATTAACCAATCATTGCTTTATTATAGGAAATTAACGCGAATTTTTTCATTTTATTAGCGTTAATGTCTGTGCACCGATACAGTTTTGACATTCTTGAAACATTGAGATTGGCATGGAGAAATGTAGCCTGGACTGAGATAAATAAGGTCTTTAAAAACATGGTAGACTACAAGGAAGGAAAATCTTGCATAAGCATTCACATAAACAGATCAATCCTTTAGAATTAAACATCTTAATAAATAACATCCCTATAGCACGGGTACAAGAACATAAAATTCTTGGAATTATTGAACCTGAAAACCTCTCATTGAAACAGCACATTACTTCCATCCAGCTGTGATAACGTCGATGAGGTTATAGGAATTTTCTCTAAATCGAGACGATAGTTACCCTCGGTCACTCTAAAAACCTTATATAATTCCCTCTTTCTTCCTTACATCAACTACTGTAATCTCATCTGGGCATCAACATATGCCTCCTTCCTTGAACCCCTCTATCTACTTCAAAAGAAAGCCATTCGAATTATCACCTTCAGTTTTCTCCTCCACGAACACGTTCTAAGCCTCTTTTTTCGAAGCTTAATATTATTTCTTTCCATTCAATCTATAAATTCCATGTTTCTTGTTTTGTATTCTCTTAAAGGATAAGTGATCTCGCCATACATTCCATTTGTCGTTCAAGCTAGAGTTTTGTTATCAGCGCCGCGGCTGGATAAGTGCAGTCGGTATGTAGAGCGTTTAACTGCAGAGCGGGAGGTCGTGGGTTCGGAACTCTGCTCAGCAGTTTTGAACATCAACGAATGAGGATTTTCCTCGCGCATCGCATATAACAATAGCGACTTCACGATCTGACAAAGGTGACGTCCATGAAAACGTCGCTGAAAAATAGACTTCGCATCCGTTCAAACTATTTAGCGATTATCCCAAGAAGCCCTGTTACTTAAAAGAAGGGAATTTAAATTGGAGCTGAAAAGAAAAGACCGAGCCCGAGCTCAGACAGAGATGGTAGAAATTGTCGCCTTGCCATTCGCCACTTGCACATCTCCCATAATGCAACTTATTTGCCCCCCTAAATTTGTATAAGCATTGTTTTCAATTTCTCTTGGGACTGCTCTAATACCCAGGAGAAATGAAAAACCTGGGCTAGGCCTTAAAGGCTAGGCCATGCCCATGGCCCACCCTAAATTTTGCAACTTTGCCGAAACACGAAAAATGCCACATCAATGCAAAAAGTCTGAGCAAAGCAAAAGCAATTAGCAGAAAGTTGACACATATTGTCATTGGAAAAATACGGAAAAACTGAAAATGAAACGGAAAAATATGACATTTTTTCCGTGTCTAAGAAAAGCTTGTCATACTTTTCCATCAACACTAACACGGAAAACTTACTTGCTGCAAATGGGGTTTCATTTTGCCCGTTAGTATAACCATCACTCCTGGTACACGGGGAAGTTAAATTTGTTAATGACAGCGTCTGTCCCTCTTTGCATGTCCCGTCCTTGTTTTTGTTTTTTGTTTGTTAATATTTCAATGAAAGGTCACGTTATCTATGGTCACGCAATCGGTTCACTGACCAAAAACTGCGCCCGCGGGCTAAGGGTTCTTCAAGACAGCCCGCTCTAATAAAGTTGTGTCCGCACGTTTTCTCGGAAGAAAAAGCTTTGGAATAGTGCCTAACTGTCAAGTATCTTTTGTCCAGACTCTCCACACAATGAGGATCTACACGGATGACGAAGTAACGTGAAAGTTTCATAGTTGTATAACGTTGGATAATGCACACCTCACTCACACGATGATAAGACAACTTGCGGTTTTTGTTCTTGGTTTGGGGTTTTTCCTTTATCGTGTTCAAGTGTACTTCGCTTTGCGGCAAGAAAAAGCCGAATTGCGCTCATTTCTAAAGGAAAACGATCTTCTGGATTACGAAGTTAAGTTGCATAAATTCGGTAAGCTTCAATTATCTTTATTTTCTAAAAAATATGTATGCTTTATACAATTAGATCGATGTCATTTTGAAATGATAAAATTAAGCTTATCGTCGATTCCCGATTTCAAGTCCCAACTTCCATTTCTACGGATTTAACGATCGTTGAACAGCTTAAGGTAATACGTCAACTGCTGAATCTCATGTGGTTCTTCATGGTTTTGCTAAAATTTAGTTAAACACTGGTTTTTAATGTTGTTCAGCTTTTGCTGAAGCTCAACGAGTGTTTTGTTGAAGTGTCGAATTATGCACACTTCAGCGGCATTCTTGAAAGCATATCAAGATCAAATGAAATCACTTACAAGTGCAATATAATTGCATGCAAAACGTCTTTGTTTTTTTTTTTGTTAGTTTGTTTTTGTTTGACTCATTTGAATTGTAAGTATCGTATTTCCTTCTCTCCCACTTATTTGCTTCAGTGTCAAAACTGTCACACATGTGACATATGGGGGGATGGGGGGGGGGGGGGGGAGTGATATTTTTCAAAAACAGGAGCCGATAAGTAATCGGCCCTGTCAAACATTTGCCTTCAAATTCCCTGCCCACAGGCAAATAATTCCAGTCCAATGCGTAAAAGTTTAGCCATCATGGGGTGCACGTTGTGGTGTCAGCCTTCAGTTTTACCTATTTTCTGCTTTCTAGTTAAAGCAATAACTGACATCTTACGAGTTTTATTGAAATGCAAAATGAGCTCGATCTAAATTATGGAATGTCAACTAATGACCCTGTCCCATGGATAAGATATAAGAATGTGATATTAGGTTCTTTGGTGAAAAGTACCAAATAATATTAATTTTATTTTAAAAGTCCTGATTACTGAGGTACTTACTTCCGCATTATTTTCAAACGTAGGTCTCTTGAAACTTAAACCTTTCTGCATGTTTTCAACCTGATGGAGTTTTACATTTTGAAGATCGAGCTTCTGTTTACTGTGATACTGCAGTATTTTGAAACGTTCAATAGATCATTTTCGGTATATTAAAATTCATACTTGGCTCCGAGGCTAGGGGAAATAAAACATAAGAAATGTATTATTCCTTTCTGAGCCTTAGATGACTTCTTTTGTTTTATTCCCCCAAGCCTCGGAACCTCGGAATGTGCTGGCTTGATAGTCACTCTACTACCCATGTACTATTAGACAGCACTTCTGTCGTGGCGTGATGATCTGTTAAGCTTAATACCTAATACAAGCTTCTATTAGAAAGTGTGGTTGTTAAAATGGGAAAACAAAGTTGTAAAAGTTTGAAATGTGTACCGTAACAATATTATTTCTTTTTGTCATTATACTGAGAAAACACGCAGCTAGCTCAGTGGTAGTGATTTCTTAATTTAGCAGAAGTTTAATCCTAGTGACATATCCGTATTTTCCTTTATAGGCATCATTTCCAAAGCCAAGTTTGCAAGTCTTGATGCTCACAGATTTCTTGTCCTTCATGGCTCATTCTGGGGATTTTTTACATTCAATTCTGAGAAAGAAAGATTAGAACTTTCTGCACAAAAAGCCAAACATGAACTTCAACTGTTATTTTGGCTTCAGCAGCTGGACTTGGAAAGTAAATATACTCGGCTGATGTCACTAGGAATAAACAGTGTGGAAAGTTTGGTCAGTAATTTAAGTACTATTAAGTTGGAACAGACTGTTTTTAGTGATGATGATTTTACAAAGCTGCAAGCAGCAATTAACTCATGGGACGGTGAATCATGTGTTGACTCTTTCCCTGCCAAAAGTGCAATAGCAGTCGGCTTTTCATTTTCCTGGTGGACTATTAAACTTTTAGGTGAGTCTAGATCCAGCAGCTAGTGATAAGCGCTCAGGGTGATTATTTAAATTTCTGAGTCAAGTGGGGGATGGGAAGGGGGGGTTTAATTCAAAAGGGGGCACCTACAGTACACCTTGAGCTGACATTAAAGAGACATATAACAGCTTATGGTTGAATGTTGTACTTTGTAAACTCTTGGAAAACTCCAGCATTTCTCTTTTGAAAAAGTACTAGGAGGCGTGTGTGGCTGAGCGGTTAACACCTCAAACTCCTGATCTGGAAGTCCAGGGTTGAAGCCTCACCTGTAGCATTGTTTCCTTGGACAAGGAACTTTACTACACTTTGTCTCTCTTCACCCAAGTGTATAAATGGCGTAATGGCGACATATTAGTGGGGGGTAACCTTGCAATGAACTACTAGACTACTTGCAACCGGAAATTGACTCTCAAAAAAGATGAAAGCGGGCAAATCTATATTATTTACCCGCAACTCAGTTCAATAGCAGAGATAGCATCCTCCCCAGTAGTTTCTGAAAAAAAAGCAAATTTAGGATAAGGAGGGATTCTGAGGGTGTTGTTTAGTATAAGAGTAGGATAAAATTCAGCTGAACTAGGTTTGGTATAAGCTAAGGGTTGGGGGTCCCAACAGTTCATTCCCACCCCAAAATTTCTAAAGTAGCCCGCCTGGGATAGGATATAGGGATCAGATTAAAGTTACATGTACAGTACATTTAGTCACACATCGCCCACAAATTAAATATTCTGCTTCCTCTAGATCTGTTCAAATTTGGAATCTCATTAAAAAATTTTTTTCATGAAATTCACTTATATGCATTATTTTCTCTCTCTATTGTAGGTAAAATGTTTTTATACACCTTAACCACTGTAATTTGCCTGGTCATTTTTTGCGTTGGATTTTCTCGATTGAAAACCAAGAGTCAGCAGCACCAGTCTTCATTTATGCGATACATGCTTGGTTTGACGCTGGAACCTAGACTCACAAAAGTAAAGTGGGATTGGGAAGACCCCCATATAGTGGGCGAATCCATGTCATTTTTTCTTAAGGTAATAATTTGTTAATATATTAATATTTCATTAAACGAGAATATGAATAGCCCAAATTGCAGTTGTTAGTGGAAGTGGGACTGTGGAATCTTTTTTAGATACAACCCTTCCTGCTGTTTTTATGCCACCTTCATTTCAGCATAATTCTTTTTTTTTTTTTCAAAGAAAACAGAAGATGATTGTATCAAAACAAGATAGTCAACCCTAACATGCTTCCCTTAACCCTTTAAGTCCCAATAGTGACCAACATCAATTTTCTCCCAATGATATCCATACATTGTCAAGACACTAGGTTATGAGAATTAATAAAATGATCACCTAAGAGAAAATGCGTTGATTTTTTGTCAATTTAATTCTCTCAACTCATTCTTTAAGGAAATATATAGAGATCAGTTTGGAGAATTTGTATGTGGATATTGGGGCTTAAAGGCTTAATGGCTTGAGTATCAGTCCCACAACTAGCAAATGGATTACATGACTGATAATGATAGCTACTTCTCTTATCACCTGAAGATGGGCATGGGCTAGAAAGGGCAAAGGGTTTCTTTAGTAATAGGGTTTTATTGGGGAGGGAAGTTCAGCCCTCAGCCCAACCCCCAACCTGGAGGACCAGAGGATCACACTTTGACCTTAGAGTAAAGAAGGGAAGAAAGAGGGTAACAACATTTCCTAGAAAAATATAACATTCTGACAGATAGGGATGGGAAGCACACTCACTGTCTGTCTGATTAATTTAAATAAAATTTCCAGAAAAGGCTATTGTAAGTTTCATTGCATAGTTAATGTGTCTAAAACAACTTTTTTTCTGTTTTTACAGTTTTATAGGATGAATTTTACTCCTTATCCAATCTCAGAAGCTGACTACGTCCTTGTGGAGATCATGCATGATAATACCTTTATTGTAAGTTCACGTGAATATGGTGGCCAAAAATGGGGAGATAGTAATATGATGAAAATATCATTTACTGTTAGAGAGGCTGGAACCTACAAGATTTCTGTACTTGCTCGTGGAACTCCAATCAAAGGAAGCCCATTCACAAAGACATTTTTACCTGGTAACACTGTTGCATTATTGTTTAAATAATATAATATTAAACCTCAACTTACAGAGTCAGCAAAGATGAAGTAGACAATCAAACGCAATTCTTTTCGCTTCCAAGCTTATGGTCAGTTCTTAATATCTTATAATCATTACCTCTTCAGCATTACTTTCGGTGGGTTTGATGACCACCCATAATTTCCCATGGTAGAAACAGGTTTTTACTTTTTAGTCTGTGGATGAAATCCTGTAGTATGACCAATCAACTGAAATCTCTTTCTGCAGTACTTTTTTATGTTACTATTATGTTATGCTGTATAAAGAAGTTGTAACTTTTGAGTCTGTGGATGAAAGCATTAATGGTATGTACTGTTGATAAGCCTGTGTTATGACAATTAACTGATTTAAGATGAAATTGTACCTTGTTGGCAGTGTTTTTGGCATGGTATCATCCCATTATTCCTTCTAAATAATGATATTTTTATAATTTTTTTTATGGGAATTTGGGTAATGAAATGGTTAGTAGAACTCTCTTGTTTTTAAACCACAGGGAATGTTGATCCAGTAAAGTGCAGTATTTTGGAAGGGGGATCAATTTTGGAGGTTCAACAGGGGATCTATACACCTCTCACTGTAGAAGCACGAGACAAGTTTGGTAACATTTGTCCATTATCAGAACAAGATGTTCATTCATACAGTGTTGAAGTTACCAAGGTAGGGCAAATTATTATTAAGCTAGCTAATTATTCATTTTACTACCTCTGTTTCCCCAGAATATTAGAAACCTCTTTTTTTTAAACAACAAGTGTGCATGTACTGAATATATCATATAAGTATCATTATTATTTTATACCACAAATCCTCCAATATTTTTTAACATCCCCCCTCCCTAAATGAAAATGATGTCAAATCACACATCCCCAAAGTTATGCCAAAATTTTCTTTAGCTACATAGAAAGAAATCCCAAACTCATGAATCAAAAATCATTATTTTCACCAACAATTTTCCAAGTTTTGCTGAATACCGCTCTCCCCACAAAAAATATCACTGGTAATATCAAACAACCCCCAAAAAAGATATTTGCAAAATAATTTATTTCGTTAGAAGGTATCTGTCTGTGTGTCTGGAAGGTATCTGTGTGGAGTGTACCATTGACTGAAACCTAGCTAATGCCAGTACATTACTTGTCAGATTGGAAGCAAAATAAAGACAGACCCTGAACTTGTAATCTTGCCAGATGGGAATGATAAAAATTATATTCTGCATATTAAGTTGGATTCAGAAGGTTGTTTTAATGCAGTGGTCAGGTACAACAAGCTGTCACTTAGCCAGGGACAATTTACAATCATCTCTCTAAACGGTAAGTTTGTTTTTTACAATACCTAAGGCTCTTTTCAGATGCAGAATTCTTTATAAATACATATCCGGGAATTTATTCCATTTTAGGCCCCAAAATAACAAAAATGCACCTGTTGTTTCAAATTCTGAATTTGAGTTGTTCAAAGTTTGCATCTTAATCAAAGTCATTGCCATAGTTTTTGTTTCTTTACCCTGAATTAACTCAGAAAACACCGTGAAGACTTAAACACCAAGAAACACCCATGAATGTAGAGTGACCAGCTCACAAATGTGACTCAATTACACGAGCAAGCCACAAAACCACAAACCAATAATAATACAATATTATTGTTATTATTATTGTTATTATTATTATTATTATTATTATTATTATTATTATTATTATTATTATTATTATTATATAATATTACCAGAGATTCCAACCCTGTCAACTAAAAAAAAATGGAGGTGCAAGCCTAAAGGGGGTCCGGGGGCATGCTCCTCTAGGAAAAATGATGAGATATGTGTCTCTAAGATGCCCTTCCCTGCATTTTGAGATTACAGGTAATGGAAATACTGCTTCCAAAATTACCACAGGCTCATGGTCGGATGCCAAAAGAGTAAAAATGGCTGAGAACCACAGAAGAGTGGCAATGAAGCATGCTAAAAAGACTGGTTAGGGAAAGCGTGAGGCCACAAATATTCACATAAAACGGGAGGTTTCCGGCCAAAACGGGAGGGTTGGAATCTCTGTATTACTCGGTGCTACTGCTCGATGTTGTTTCAGTGGTTAGCCAGTTAAGTGCTCCTGGCAATTTGTTTTTGGTAATCCATCAAAGTCAATTCGCACCCATCTAAGCAAGATTCTATATGGTTAAAGTCAGGTGGGTTGTAATTAGTGAATGAGGGCTTTCAACGTGGGCAAAACGTTTTCAGATATGAAAAACTGGACACTACAGTGAATCAACTTGATGAGAAACCACAAACATTTGTTATTTGGGGTCCTGTTATTTCTTTTTTGGCTTGTAAACGTTAGTACAAGTAACATTTAGTGCTGTTACTGACAGATTTTTTCAGGTTTCTTTTGGCAACTGCATAGTTGCGTCTTTAACTGTGTTAATCTTCTTTGGGTTTATTTCTTCATTCCGTAGTTCCAATATATAAAATTTATATATTCATCATTATGCATAGTGATGGTTCTCTTTTTTCTTAAAAGCTAAAGAAATTGATCAAGTCAACAAAAATATTAAGAGGCAGTGTTGGAATGTTTGGTTTGAGGCCTTCCTGCTGACAAGAGATGAATCTTTGTTAACCCTGCCCACCTCCACTCCCAGTAACCCTGGCCAACTTTTCGCTTCTCCAACTACCACACCTTTTGCATGGAATGGCACTGCCCTAAAAAAATCTCAAAAGGTTTATTGCTATATTACCAAAAAGGTAATCAAAATAATATTGTTTTTTTTTGGAGGTAGAATAACTTATAGGATGGGTTGAATTTACCGTTGCACGAAAATATATTCTGTAGGAATTATTTGAAGTTTATTTTTTATTCATTATTAGAGAGCTTTTAAAGCAAGGACGTTTTTGAGCCCCCACCCCCCCCCCCCCCCAACCGGACCTGAACCCTTTCCTTTTTAATATGCCTTGATGATTTGCTAGAAGATTTGGGCAAAACCACTGCCCAAGAATTTAAAAAGTCTACTTCCAGTTGGTGTGCTTTGCTCAAAAATGTCTTTGCTTAAGCTACCTTTATTTATACTCTTCAAATACTTTACCTAGATAATCAATGTGAAGACTTTCAAACATATTGTCACAACTTTAGCTCAAAATGCTTAAAAAATGGAGTCCGTCAAAATTAGTGCAATCTCATTTTGAAATGTTGGTTCCCTTAGTTTAAATGGTGTTAATTTTGATAGTATTTTAGAAGGGTATTATTTAGATTTAGTGGCATTCAAATTTACAAAAAAACCAAAACGATCACTTACGTTGTAGTAAAGAGTAAAGGTTGACAAATGATTTAAACACTAACAAGATTTCTTTTTGTCTTTTAGCAATTGTTAATAAAAGAATTTTATGTGAAGATAATTCCTCACCGATTATATGGATTTCGTGTCAGACCCACTACAAAGGTATCTACTTTCCTCAGTTTCCACTTTTTTCTTGTTATTGATTAACCGCGTGAATACAGGTAAATTGATGCATTAGGAAAAAAAATTAATTTAAGGGGGCTCGTTGGCAAAATTGTGAGGTGGTAGTCCTCGTTTTAAAATCTTAAGGTTTCTATTAAGGTTTCTAGGCAGGTTCTTGGCCAACTAGAAGACAAGTGGTGGCTACAGTGTATGTATGATAACATATCTCTCCTCTTTCAGATCATCTTACACGCCCCTGACCCCAATGCAGAGCACCCAATCTTCACTGTAGATGATGGCGCGCAGCCTCCAGTCACTGTCATGTGTAAAGAAAGGAATGTCTTGGTCGCTACATTCTCAAGACTCTTGCTCACTAGAATAGGTCAGTATTCATAGTGTCGGGTCGATTCGCCCCATGGCAGTTCGCCCAGGCTAAGTCGATTCGCCCCATGTGTATTTGTCGTTCTGAGAAAAAGGAACAGGCGTGGAAAGACAGCGACTGCGCATGTGGAATACAAGGTTAGCTAAAATAGCATCTCAGAGAAGTAGGTTCACCATGTTGTAGAGTGTTGCATGACATCGAGCGAATCGACTTAAGTCCTGGCGAACGCCTTCGCTTTTTAAGTGATGTTTTCGTAGCCATCGCTGTCGTTGTTGGTTAAGGTCCCTAATAGAGAGCTTTAGATTCGAGGACGAGAACGACAGTAAATTTTAAGTTTTCTCGCCTATTCTCTAAAAATAGACACCACAAAAGTTATAGTTCGCTTATTTCCGTTGAAGAAAGTAAAGTAAAACCTTCTCCCGCTCGCTAAATGATAAAATTCCTAACATTTGATAAGTCGTTTTCGCCACCACGACATTCTCGTTAAAACTCGTAGTAGAATGACGATGGCTATCACTTCCCGCCAAAATGACGTTGGTTCCTGACGCGCGCACTTCTCAGTATTGAGAAAATCTCGTCCTCGTAGTCGTCCTCGTCTTAGAATCTAAAGCACTCTCTATTGGCGAACTTGAGTAACCACAACGAAGACGGCAACGAAAATGTCAAAATAGCAGGTTCAGGCTATACGTTCCGGCACGCAGTAGCGGACGAATTTTCGACCTGTTGAAAATTCGCGGCTGTGCGTTTAGGTGTTACGTTCACACGGAACAAGGCTAACCGTACGTTAGTAAAATCCAACTAGCGGTCTATTATCAATGCTGCGTTCTGATTGGTTGAGCTACTACTAGGGTATATGTTATAGCCCACTAGTAGCGAAAAGCGCCGGATTTTTGGCGGCAAAAAAAGATTAAAGTTTTGCTTTAAGTTGTTTTGTCTCGATATTTTTTACCAACTAGTTGGATTGTACTAAAACAATTATTCCTTTCGCCCTCATGGGCTATTGACTTAGAGCCCATTCGGGCTCGAGGAATAATTGTTAAATATTCGGAGATGCCTAGCCATTCAAAAATTTGAACAACACCAAAATCAAGGTCAGTTTTTCAGCCGGCACGGTCTTAAATTTGACCGGCGCGAAATGAATACCACCGTGATCGTCTAAATTTTGAAAAGCACTCTCCAAAATTGTAAACTTTTAAAACTCCGGCTTGATACACTGGAGTGGAGAGTGGAAACGGGACACGGAACGGAAAAGGTTTGTGTTATAACAGCTCGACTCTAATGTACTGTGCACATACTCACGCTCTATGAAGTATTTAAGGGTTTCAGCAATCATTTAGATGGTGAAAACAAAATGAACACCGAAACAATTTCTCCCTTTTGCGATCGAAAACACCGTTTTTGAATTTTTCCAAATCGCTTGCATTGGGCCATTGCCTTTTTAGTCTGGTACGATTTGCAAGATGGACGTTTTTTTCTTTTCTCTTAGGTGGATCGGAAAGTTTTAAGGATAAACAAGATTTCTTTTATCGTGAACTTGTAGTATATCACGGTAAAAAAGCTGGAGAAGTAAACTTGAGGATTGATCGTCATAAGCTGCTAGAGAGTGTAAGTTGTTAAACAGTTAGACACCTCGGAGGAGGTACTGTATAGTGCTCGTTTTGGAGATGCTCCGCCCGAAAGGGGTCAGCTTTTTCCAGGCCAGAGGTTTTAGAATGGTGGGGATTTCACGAAATGAGTTATGGAAATGGGTCAGGAAACCTAACGCCTTTTAAAGTATCTGGGAGAGGCACACTTAACGACTATTCCGTTTAAAAGATTTAAAAAGGGGTTTTGCAAGTCATTCACTTTTCCCCTACGGTAAGGGAAAAGTGAATTATTAAACTGTCAGTATAAAGCTTTTCAATTCAAGTTGTCGTGTAGATCGTCGAAAACCCTTTGTAAATCCTCTTGATTTTGTTATAACCTCGCGGTTTTCAGTGTGATAGAATGTAATAAGACGTTACAAACCTTTACCTTTGTGATTTCATGACAGAAGAGTAGCGTCATGTGAGTTCTGTTACAGTGTAATAGTTATGAAATTGCCTCATTGCTTGATGTCACGGCGCCCATGTTGGTTGATAAGAACAAGCGCGGCGTTTCCCTCCGTTGAGAACTAAACTCAGTTTGCAGAATTTGGATGAAAAAGACTCTTTTGTATCCGAATTCTGCAAGAACCAAAAAATTTAATGTTGTGTCCACCAACATGGCATCTTTTCACGTGGTTGTAAACCAAGGATATTGTTATGGGGATTCGTCGCGTAAGCTTTCAGTCGATGAAAAACGGAATCATTATCTACGTAAAGTCCCTTGTAAGGGTAACCTTTTGATTGCAAAAAAAAAAAGGTGTATAGAAGGGTAAGGGTCTGGGTCTGGGCCTGGGCCTCTGGGTAGTCCAGAGCATCCCCGTACACAAGGTTTTGTAGTAACCTCCCAGGTTAATCACCTACAATGTCCAACAAATGTTTTGATTGTTCTTACGAGGATTTTGGAATGTTTTCTCTTTTGTCTTTTCAGTCATACCAAGCTACTGTCAAAACTCTATACTCGAGTGACTGGCTGCGACTTTTTCACATCACATTCAAAGGAGAAATTGGTAAGAGGTTAAGCCTTATAGAGAGTCAAAGAAAAGATTGAAGAACCGAGGAGGGACCAACTCTAGGTGTGCGGTTTATTGAGGTGCCTACCGAATAGCGAGTCAAAGAAAAGGACTGAAATGCGGCAGAAACCAACTCTCTGTGTCCGTCTTACATAGGTGTTTGTTAAGAGAGAGCTAAGTGTAACTTCTGGATCACAGTCAACTTAACTCTCCCAACATTTGGGACCTGCACTAAGTGCTCTTCTTAGAGAGGCGTCCATCTCACAGAGAGTCAAATAAAGGGAGTAAAGAAAGGCAGGAACAAACCATAAGTGTCCGTTTTACAGAGGTGTTCATCTTCTAGGGGTGTCCGTTAAGAGAGAGTTGAGTGTAACTACAACATTTGTTTTGTTTGTTTGTTTCGTTTTTGTTTTCATTTGTTTACGTGAAGTTTTTTTTTTCACTAGGTGTTGACTGGGGTGGCTTGCGACGCGAGTGGGTGGAGTTGTTATGTAAAGCGCTGTTTTCTCATGAAAGTGGCTTTTTCACTCGTTTCAACGCCGACGATCCCCAAGCATTGGTGGGTGTGAGATTGTTGTGTTCAGTGTATATTGGTGTTTGTCAGTTAGCTGAAAAGAATGACAGGTTCACGAGCCTGCCGAACTCTTGCCTGATAACAAGATCGTAGTAAACTGTTTAGGATTGCTTAATTTGTGTTCATAGCCTTGGACGATCTTTGCTTCATTGTGCTTCGTGTGGATTTCTCGTGTTGTTGCGTTACAGGGTTTGATTCGAAACCTGGACTGAGATATGAATGTTGACGGCATTGAAGATGTACTTGACTAAAACATCTAGCTAAAAACGATTTGAAACGAAAGCGTTAGTTTACTTCGGACACTAATTTGCTTAATTTAATAGAGACTAAATTTTGAGCTACAACCACGGTATCGCTTTCGTGGAACTCATTGTAAATAAGAGCAGAAACCTTCACCCTAGATAACCAATGCTAAGTTGCACCGCCCTGGAGGAAGGGGGGGAGGGGAGAGAGCGATATTGAGGCCAGGGAAAAAAGAGCCATTAGAGAGTTTTAGATCCGAGTTTACCGCGAACCTCTAACCGCTGGAGGTCACGTGACAAGTCTTTCGCGTCACGTTTGAGGTTTACGACGTGCGTTTTCAACGTGGGGAGGTAGGTTTTCACGTATGTCATTTACCTGAAAGCTTTTAGCGCATAATTCTTGTTTTATCCCACGTAATGACACAAAAGTCTTGTGGAGCAAGTCTTTATCCATTAACAGAGGCACAAATTCGGGCGAAATGCTAAATTTGATAAATCCTATTGGCTCTTGAAAACAAGTGCCATTCATATGGCTGCTGATTCAAAATGGCGGCCGTAAATTTGCAAGAAGAACTTATGTAAAAATTTACAGCTCTTTGCTGCTAGATATTAAACCCAGTGTTACCGTAAATTTATGTTCTTCTCACTGATTGATATTTCTACTATTTCTAAATGGAAAAATAAACCAGAATCCACTTCTTTAATCCACCGCCAATCTAAATCGAATTATGCTTGAACGTCGAACCGCAAGCGGGTAACCGCAAACCGCGGTTAGAGGTTCGCGGTAAACTCGGATCTAAAACTCTCTAATATGACGCATGCGAGCGCAATCACTGCTTTCTCGGCAAAGGAACACCAACGACTTTGAGCCTACTACCAGTTGATTACTGATTTTGTCGTTTCGTTCTTGTAGGTTCATCCAAACCCCAAAAGGCCTGTTGGAATGAAGTTAAAGTTTTATGAGTTTGCAGGGCGCATCGTGGGAAAATGTTTGTACGAATCTGCGTTGGGCTCCGGCCGAAGGCTCAACGTGAAAGCGAGGTTCACCAGATCATTTCTAGCTCAACTTCTTGGTCTTCGTGTCTGTTACAGGGTAAGGCCTCTCCATATCTGCCTTCTTATAATGCTTATTTCTTGAGCAACCTGTCTTGAAAGCGACCATTTTGAATCGCTTATTCTTTGTCATCTGCAAGTGAGCATGGAAACATGACACTCGATGAGTGCTTTTACGACCACTTCTCTTAAGAAACCACATCCCATGAGCATCCACTCATCCAAAACACCAAACGTTACCAGTCCAAACCTTACAATTGGAACCTCTCGTAAACGACCACGTCCTGTAAGCGACCGTGACTACTTTTCAGCGCTGGCGTTTTAATGATTTTCCATTGTTTTGGACGTCTTGTAAGCGACCGCTTGGCGCATTGTCGGATCTCCGTTCGCTACGTATACTATGCTACTTAGAATATACGATGTAACTGCACATATCATAACTTAGAAAATGAAGTAGATTTGTCCGAAGGACCTCTTATCATAAGAGACACCCTGTGGTTCGATTCTCGTAAGCGACCTCTTGCCGTAAGCGCGGAGCACTAAGTCTTCGCTTTTTGGGTGGTCGCTTACGGGAGGTTCGACTGTGTTTAGAAGTTTTGGTCTGTTTTACCGTTTCTCTGTGTAAGTTCGTAGCCACCGCTTTCCCTTATTGTCTGAATTTCGACACTCTGTCTGTTGTTCATAACCGCAGTATTTTGAAAGTGACGATAAGCAGCTTTATCGGAGTAAAATCAAGTACATCGAGGAGACTGACCCGGAGGACCTGGGACTGGTTTTCGCTGAAGAGGAGTACGATGTACAGGGGCGCTTAAAGAAGGTAGGATAACGCTCCATCCCAGAGTCTCTTGTGTAAGAAAACCTCTACAGCAAGTTGTGTTTTCCTCAGCCGAAAATCTTCGTTCGCGCGGTTTCACTTCTTAAGCTTGCTTTCTAGCCCAAAGTTTAAGTTCCGTAAAACTTTTAATGATTGTATTTTCTTAAAACAGCAATTTGATGCCTTTAAATCTCTTTCTGCTGATTATACACCTTATTCCAAGATGGTGGCTATACTACTGTTCTTTTATATTTATGTTAGTTAGCTCTCTTTATCTTAATTGTATCTACAGAATTCACAACAACTTTTACTTGTCTATACCTTGAAACGAGGCCCAGAAGAGCAAATATCAGCCAGGCAAAAGAATGACTAAATTTTACACCATCATTGGCTGCCTTATGCGCCACGAATTTGGTTTCGGAAGTTATGACCCTCTTGTCTCTATTTCCGCCACCCAAATGAAAACTTTGCAGGCGGAAAAAAGGGGTTATATCGGTTCTTATCGGTCGAACTCTTATAAAACGAAGACCCCGGCAGAAGGAACGACTCCCCCGCCCCCCTTTTGTGGCAAAATGCATGAAAAGGACCCGGTATAAGTTATTCCCGTTATACTGAACATCCCAGAACCCTGGTAATTTGTTCCTTCAGGCGACCAAGTAATTTGCACTTAGAAACTCATCAATTCTCTTTTAAAGACAATTTTCATTTGAGGTAAGCAACAACTATAACCTTGTCTGGTTCTAGCAGATGGTTGAATTGAAGCCGGGTGGTGCTCAGATCCCGGTAACAGAATCAAACAAGAAAGAGTATCTGGATCTGTTAGCGCAGTATCGTCTGTCCTCTTCCGTCAAGCAGGAGATTGAGGCTTTTGCAAAAGGTTCACCTTTTCTTATCGCCACGCCAATTCTCCACTTCAGAAACGAGAAGGGACCTGGCCCGAGTTAACTTTCGCAAAGACTTCTGGGACTGTTACTAGGGACAGAGAAACAATGGATTGCTGACTGGCACGATCCCAGAAACAATTGCGGGACGCATTTCGGCTCCAGTTCCCTTCTCGTTTTTAAAGTGGCGAATCGTGGGTTGAGTTTTTGTTGGTTCTTCTCTCCGAGGGGTTCCCTTTTTCAGGGTGCTTCGTTTTTCCCCTCTCCTTAAAAATCATTGTTTTTAAATTTCAATCGATCAGGAATTTATTTATAGAAACTAACTGGACCTCTGGTACTGGTCCAAGAATTCGATCAGTGAACTCACTTTATGAATTTTTGTGTATTATTGGGTAATAATGGTGGTTTATTGTGTAAGTGATAAAAAGGTGCATAAGTAACGATCCGGGAAGTTCTTAAAACCAACCACTGCTCCTCTGACAAGTCCATCAATACGTTGCTTATAGTATACTAGATCGCTTTTATTCACTTGATCAGTAGTTATTCAAATTTCTTGAAACAAGCGAAAATTTTACATAAGAAAAGTGTTTAATCCCCACTGGACCTCACTGGAATTTTTTGGTGTACCAACATGGCCGCCGTGACGTCATGTGAAAACCATGAATAAGCCGTAAACTAACGTTTTTCTACTCTGCATAGGTTTAAATGAAATGGTTCCAGACAGTCTTCTCAGTGTGTTTGATGAATACGAATTAGAAGTGAGTGCCATGTTTATCCTATTTAAAACTTCGTTAACATAACAAAATCCTCACATCTGATTGGCCACCAGCAGAGCTGATTTTACCTTTAACTATTAATTTAGTAGGACAATGTATAGACATGGCGCGCGTTGTAATAGCACAGCTGCGCTTAAAAGGGTTTTTTTATCACGTCTTGCCAAAAAAGTCTTTGTGTTTTAACTTAACAATAGTTGAAACTTTTACAAATTGTTATAAACCTCAAATTTTGCATATTAGTTTAATGATTAATCGGCAACAGAAATTTTTGTCGTCCAGTTTTTTAATTATACTCGCGCTTGCCCGTTCGATTTTGTTTATAATTCATATGATTTCAGACGCACTTAAACTCAAACACAAAGCCCTGTTCTTGAGCCAGTGCAAAGCTTTAGAGAGAAAAAAAGAGGGCGCGCAAGGAACGATGGGAATAACAAAGTGGAGAAGATAGGCCTTTTCCTTCTTACCATCATCCTCCACGGCCTCATTGTCGGTCATTTAGTCTGTACCTGACGGGGGAGGGCAGTCTTAGTCATCTGACGTTTTTATGTTATTTTTTTTTTTTGCAGCTTCTAATGTGTGGAACAGGAAATATTAGTGTGTCTGATTTCCGACAAAACCACAGCGTTATAAACAGCGGGATGTCCTTTGGAAAGGTAGTGAAAAGGCTTCATTAATAGTATCGCAGAAGGTTATTTATTCAGTGAGGCTTTGGTGCCACTGCATGAGTTGTCGTATGTGACAGCTGTCTCACAGCGCCCTGTTATCTAGCAATAAATAGGAGCTCATACAACGTGCATGATTTATTAGTGAAGATGTATTAACACCTATTCCCAACACGTGGTTAATTTTCCATCTTGGCGTTACACAACTAGTGGAAGCGTTTGCGTAACAAATTTTGCGCCATTTTTTCGATCAATAGCAGCAATGTCGAAATCCTTTCCGACTTGATTTCGCTCATTTTCCTGCGCTTAGTCGCTTGTTTTTTTGTTTCGAGCTCTGATTGGTTCATTGGATTGTCTGCCCGTGCTGTTATTGGCCAGAATAATTAGTGTTCTGAAGCGCAGAAACGACTTTCATGAAAAGCGCTAATTTCTCGTTTCTCCTTAGACTCTGGATTGGTTTTGGACGATAGTGACTAGTTTTACTCAAGAAGAACTTGCCCGATTGGTTCAGTTCATTACAGGATCCTCTCAACTGCCTCCTGGAGGATTTGCTGAGCTTTCTCCACCAATACAGATCTCTTCAGCTCCCACAACAGACGCACTGCCTACGGCACATACCTGGTGGGTGAAATATCGTATTTTTCGCGCCCCCCCCCCCCCCCCCCTCCCCCCGTCTCAGTCGGGTTTTCTTTTGTGAACGAAGCTGAGACTTCAAGGAAAGGATGTATTATCTAAAGAATTCTTCCTTAGCTGTTGGAGGAAAAGAAAAATACTGTGGAACGCGTTTATGAAAATTGTCCTCATTGTGCTCCTGTGTTCCCAGTCCCTGAGAGAAGGTTCCAGCACTCGGCAAATAGCTTGCCTTTGTGCTGTACCCATATTGTGGTCTCATTTGCTCAGAAGCCCTTTAAGCTAAAGTAGCAAGACCGACCACTTGCTGTAAAGGTAGACCACCACACCGGGTACTACGTTCCGTACTTTCTGCGAACAGTGTGTGGGTTCTTTAGCTTCCTACATGCAGAGATGATGATACGTGCTAGGGTTGTGAGACAGGGCCTATAGCTTATTATCCTTGTCCGAGAAGACGAGAACTCGAACCGTTTTCAGATGTTTTTAAAAAGGCAGCAGATTCTGCTCAGTCATTGAAAGACCCTGAGTGTTGCTCCGGTCGGGTTTTGAATCGCTGGTCTCCCTGTCTCTCCGGACAGACCGGAGCTTATCCAACAGAGCTAACCGGGTGTTACCGTCTTTTCTTTCTTTAGTTTCAACCAGCTTTGTTTGCCTTCTTACTCATCGTTCAAGGAAATGCAGAAGAAACTGTTGCTGGCAATAAACGAAGGAAGCGAAGGATTTGGTTTTGCCTGATTCAAAAATGAAGAAAAAAAACAGCTACTGAATCAGATTACGTATCATCACTGAAACGAGGTTTTTCTTCGCGATTGGAAACTTTAGAGTCGCAAGAAGTGCTGCCTGAGAATTGGTTTCTCAAGGATGGCTCTTTAAGAGATCATGGTTTGGACGGCGAGGTTGAAGACTTAGATATAGGGAGATTAAGCAAAGATTTTTTTTTTTCACGATGCACGTTCACAGGAAGTGGGAAGGACTCACTTCTGGTTGACGACGCCAAAAAGACTTTTCCTGAAGCTCCCTATTATTGAATGCATATCCTATCCTTGCTTCTTATATAGTAGATGCATGATTACAGGAACACGCCCAAAGGGCTCGATTTCTTCCTTTTTAGGTGTTACGCTCGTGCGTACGTCATAATGTCAAGTCTGCAGTGCAGGCGTTTTTAAGGGGGGAGGGGGTAAGCACTAAAATTCGCTTGGGTGTACGTGTCGTACTCTCCCCAATATTCGGATCATTATAAGATTCAGGGTTCCTACTCATCTCAACATCAGGCAGATTTAGGCAATGTTCACCCTATACTGGATAGCCTTTCATGTCGGCTGGTGCAGTATTGTATGAACAGTCAGCAACGGCGCGCACAGAACTGGAGCAAGTCGTTCACACACATCGAACATCGTGCCGAAGCGATTGAAGGTGAAGGTTTGGTGAACTAATTCCATTCCTTACTCATGAATATTTGCTTCCGTTTTGGTGGACTCCAGTCCTCTTTCCTACTTATTCATTTCCGCTACTGTCCGAATACCTGTTTACACTGCACCATGGCCTGACACAGAACTTATCCGATATGCCGACGCTCCATCTTCGACATCGGCCCGGCGCAGCTTCGCGCCGAAATCCCCGTTGGTGTGTGTGAACTGAAGCCCTATCCGGTATGGTTCTCGTACCGGCGCAAAAGATATCGGGTATTGTGTGAACATAGCAGGCAGTTTCTCCCCACGGCACGCACAGAGCTTGGTCAATGGCAGGGCGGGAAACGAGGCACAGGAAGTCGCGTTCAGTCCTTCCCGCGCGTTTTCGCGCCATCGTCTCATTTGCCTCTGTGTTGTCCTTTCAGCCTGTCAACACTAACTTTTCACGTAGGACAAGATGGTGAGTTGGGACGGGTAGTTGTGGGCAGTTTCGCAGAATTCTCTACTGATCCTAATTTCCTTGTGCTTTTATTCAAAGATGGCGACTGCACTGAGCGGTCACTTGCCTAATACGTCCGTGCGCTTGCTTAATAGCATTTCAGCAGACCTACTATATAACCTTAACCGACCGCTACGCCTATTTTAAGGTTGGAAAACGGTTTAGATACATAAATAGAAGAGTCAGAGTTAACCGCTACAATGATCATTTTTGTCGATCTTCAGGTGATCTCGATATTTAAATCTTGTGAAAAAAAATAGGTTTTTATAGATTAATAACATTTATGTAATACGCATTTTAATTCTCTCTGTTGTATGGTGCGTTCAATAAGCAATAGCAAACCGCCGTGTCAATAAACAAAAGGACCCTTTGCACCTAGTCATTTAAGCGGTACAAAACCGCCGCGTCGGAGAGCAAGGACGCGCTGGGATAAGACAAACAAAGGGCTCACATCATTTAAAAAAACAATTTCCTTCGTTTGACTTTTCTCAGTGTCTCTTGATCTCAAGCGTGGCGAATGCATGTACCACTTGAGTGCCTAGCTGCAAAGTGAGTATTGTTCTTTGGTATAGCAACTGTCTTCGTTCAAAGTAATTAAACACTGAGGAAAATTTCTCTTTTATTGCCTGTTTGGACGTGCTTGTCCCAGAAGTTACATTTTACTTGGTAAGGGCCTCTCACTAGTTATTAGGAACCGTAAGATGACGGCGACGGCAACAAGAACGTCAAAAAAGCAAGACGTTTTATTTCGGGCAAAACAGTAACTGCTCGCGATCAACACGTTATTTGCACCTTTTTGGCCGTCACTACACGTAAACGACGTGAAAATGCCTAATTTCTCGTTTTATGGAGACGTAGATAAGCGACGTCAAAATTTCCTTCTATCTGTCTGAACTTGGATATGGTTCTTAGGAGGTCGACTCCTGGAACGTTCGCCTATATTTGACAAAGAAAGTGAGTTGGAATAATCGTGATGAAGTTTGAAAGAAGGCGAATCCAGCTCGGATCTTAAGTTCCCTGTTATCCGGGGGAAGGGTGTGGACCAATTCCTTTGTAATATGTCTGCAAAACATTTCCTCCTCCATCCCCTCCCCCTTTCTTTCTGCATGGGCCGTCTGTAATAAACAAAAACGTTACACCCCACACCTTGACCTCATTCGCATGTTATTCTACCCTACCCTAGCAAAGCTTTGAAAAAAATAATAACCTTTTTACAGGTGCCACACGCATCCTCACAGTACTCAAAGGTCAATTTATCGTATTTTTACAAACGGATTTATGAAAACGTTCAAATAATTTACATGAAAACTCGTGCCAAACAATTTGAAAAGAAACGGAAATCTGCCGATTGACGTATTGGCTAGTAGCCTCGCAATTATTTTAAGACGGAATCCACCAGGAAATTGAGTAATATTAATTTTCAGTGGACAAAAACCTTGTACCAGGGCTCAGGGCTCAGTTGTCTCTCGCAGTTTGTTACAGACAATAGACGATATTCGTATTCCCTGACGGCCCTGGGACGAGAGACTTCACAGCATGATTGCGAGGCTAAAGCGGGGAACTTTTTGGCAAAAACACAAACAAACACTGGTTAGTCGCGGCTGAATCGCTGCAAAACGATAGAAATCATGTTTAGTGATGTGTAGTGATGGATAGTAATGGGCAGTGATGTGTAGTGATGGACAGTGATGAGTAGTGACCTGTAGTCATTTATAAAATAACTAAGATAGTACGCCCGCTCTGATTGGCCGAGAGGAGTGTTTGCATGAGAGTATGTAAACATGGTTGTGGCGTCAAGATGTTTTGCTTTTCGCGCGCTAATCACGCAAGCACAAATTTGAAAAAGTTTGCAAGTTCAAAACTCGACAAGTTTTGACTTTATTTACTCATTCCTTCGTCGGCTGAAACTTGGAAAATCGTTACAAAGAAGGTGCGTCAATTTTTTTTCGCTTAAGCTGACATTTTCTGCGAGAAAAATCCGTATTTTGGAAAGCATCTTTTTGCAAAACAAGAACTGATTACGCATGCAAGACTTCGTGGACAAGATTTTGCGACTGGGAAGAATTTCTCTTTTAATCATTGCCATACAAACAGTTTTGCGTTTTTTCTCGTGAAAGTTATTTTATAAAAGCAATAGAAAGCGTTTTCCTGTGTTTGCATAGCCAGATATAAACACTCGAGGCGTTGGGAGAATTCTCGACGGCTATGCAAACCCTCGACTTCGTCTCGGGTTTGCATAACTGTCTCGAATTCTCCCACCCCTCTGGTGTTTATATCAGGCTATGCAAACACGGAAAACGTTTTCTATTGCTTAAATGTAGTGATATGTAGTGATGCACGGTGATAGGTAGTAATGGGTAGTGGTGTGTTGTGATGGATAGTGATGCGTAGTTATGTTGAGTGACACATAGTTACATGTTACATGAAGATATTTTACTTGGATTTTTTATATTGGTGTAGGAGAACACGGATTTATTACTGCTGTGCACTCCATTCTGCGCGCAGTAAACGCGCAGTAAAAACAAGAAATTAAAATGAAAAGAAAATGTATTTAATGTTTTTTTCGATGCGGTGACATTACACCACAACATTTCGAAGTGTGGCGGTTATCTTTGGATTTTTTCCAAAGAGGATTAAGCCTATGATTTCTTGACAACCTTTATTATTATTATTTTTTTTTTTTCGTTTTCTTGTTTTTGCTCAAAACAGGCCGTAAAAGAATGATGACGATATTTTGGAGTGGTGAAAAGGCTAGAAAAAATCATTGTTTATAATCTTGGGATATTTTATCCAGGGGTTTAGGCTGAGCCAAGTCACCGTTTTGATGAAAAGCAAAGTAATGGTAGCTTCTTTGACAAATTCGTCTATGCAAAGTTTCTGAGGAGGAAGAAGGTGAATGAAGTAATGATGCCATCCCACCTAGAAACAAAAAGCTAAAAATTGCCAAAAATACAGAATAACCATTTTAAATAGTAACAAGAAGAAAAACCACGATTTCCTGGATCCTAATCAAGTAAACTTTATTTTACTGAGAATTCTTTTAAAATGATACGAAATTTCAGAAAAAAAAGACGTGGCCATGCGGTCCCCTCGGTTAACCCCTAAATCCCTAAATCTTTGTTAAATTGATATGGGATCGAAGAAAGTATACCGTTTGTCTTCCACTAAACCTACAATAAGACGTTCGACTAGACTACTTCTTCTCGTTTCTAAGCTAAAGAGTCAAAATTAATAGTCAACTCAGCGCAACGCGCTGAGCTAGAGCTCATGAACATCTGTTGTCTCATAGAAAATGTGAACTTGTCGTTTAAGTAGTAAATAGACAATGACAAATTGTCGTTTAATTTTGTTAAATGGACTGACATTCAAAACAATACTTCTTAGTACAAGTGCTCTTCTGTCGTTGTCCAGCTGCAGAACGCAAAGGCACAGGGGATTTATAACCTTCCATACGAATTCATGCCCGGGGAGTTATCCCTATAACACGGAGGCGCTTCACCCGAAAGGCGTACCCGTGATTTCAGGAGTTGAAAGGTATATTAGATCCGTTCAAGCATAAAACGTTAATTACTGGAAGAAATTCCACAGGATAATAAATCATATATTGAAGGTCAAAAACAAAGATTTCTTCAGCAGCCAGTACTACTCCCTACGCCACCCGGCCTATGTGTTTAGGGTCACGTGGTACGAACGAGTTTTTTCGACTCCGATACATCACTGAGAAGGCCTTGTAAAGCACCGTACAGGGACGAGGCAGCTACTCATGTCTAAATAGAATGTCTAGTCCTGATTGGTGCACAAAATATAACTAGCTTTAATCTTGAACAAACAATAAGTGAACGAATAAACCTTAGGAGGTGACAGAAAAGGGGAAAAAAAGTGCCGCGCGCCGCTCGTTGTCTCCGATTTGAGATCTTCAGAAAGAAGTTTTTATCATTACCCTTCGATCCGCTCTCACACTTTATCTATATGCAAGTTCATGACGTATTCCGTAACTACCTTGCAAGAATGCGGGCATTTGACGGTAGCAGGAGTCTTCTGACAGTGGAAAACCGCTCCCAGCTCACTGTTATATTTTTCGATTGAAGTGACAAAAATTGTTGTTCCATCTTTTACGAAAAATGGGGTAAGACCGACAATTTATTGGTGACTTAAAAATTGGCTCACAATTATTTCATCCCTTGTTTCAGTAGTTATCTGTTAGTCACTTCTAGTGATACGTCCGCATTCATAGGTACCCCAAACTCATGAGTGAGAATCGTTGTTACATAATAGAAATATAGAAATAAAAACTAGTGATAAAAATGCATCAGAATTCCTCACTTTGTCTCCTTGTCTAAAAATACGGTGTTTTCTTAGCATTTTTGGCCGTTTCAGGGTGATTCCAGCGATCGAGTTTTAGTTCTGCCGTTGACGGCTTGTAATATTTCTTTTATGAAACAATGATTCTCACTTGTGAGTTTGGGCTACCTATGAATGCGGACGTATCACTAGAAGTGAGCTTGGGGTACCTGTACTACTGTTGTGTGATGTGCCAAGTCGCTGCGCGTGTAACAGGATTTGAGTACGGGCCATGATTAGTCTAAAAAACAGCCATTGTGGATTTGCTACTCAGGATGAAAGTAAATTCAAAACGCTCTTCCAGTAATTTGTTGTGTTTGTTGGGGTCAAGAACAAGGATCTTGGCGCTGCTTCGCATTTAAAGGTATACGTCTAAATTACGTCATTTCTCGCGCGTCTCGCGCGTCTCCAGTACTGGCAAGTCTGTGCTCCCCACTTAGCCTTTGGGAAGCCTGTGAAGGAGGCAGAAGAAAATGCATTATGGCCAATTATAATTTTGTGTGTTTCTGTTTTGGGTTGTTGATCCTCTTTGTCGATTTTGTGATTTTGTTCTATTTAATTCTGATCTGTCACAGTTACTGTTTAGGCTTTTTGTGTCTTTCCCTTTTGGGTGATGTATTAATTCCGTTTCGGGAATTGTGTTCCTGTTTTCTGGTTGTGTATTTGTCTTGTTTTCGCTACTAGATTAAGGTTTTGGCTCGTGTGTTTCGGTTTTGGGTTTGAGGCTTTCTGTTTTTCTGTTTTGTTTCTATCGGCCACAGTATAAATTAAATCGTTATTCAGTGGCATCTAAACTGCAAACCACTGAAGACAACTTTACTAGACAGAGCCGTACAGGGACGAGGAAACTACTCTTGTCTGAATAGAATGTCTAGTCCTGATTGGTGCACAAAATATAACTATCTTTAATCTCGAACAAACAATAAATGAACGAATAAACCTTAGGAAAACAGAAAAAGGGGAAAAAAAGTGCCGCGCGCCGCTCGTTGTCTCCGATTTGAGATCTTCAGAAAGAAGTTTTTATCATTACACTTCGATCCCCTCTCATACTTTATCTACATGCAAGTTCATGACGTATTCCGTAACTACCTTGCAAGAATGCGGGCATTTGACGGTAGCAGGAGTCTTCTGACAGTGGAAAACCGCTCCCAGCTCACTGTTATATTTTTCGATTGAAGTGACAAAAATTGTTGTTCCATCTTTTACGAAAAATGGGGTAAGACCGACAATTTATTGGTGACTTAAAAATTGGCTCACAATTATTTCATCCCTTCCTTGTTTCAGGACTTATCTGTTAGTCACTTCTAGCGATACGTCAGCATTCATAAGTACCCCAAACTCACGAGTGAGAATCATTGTTTCATAAAAGAAATATTACAAGCCGTCAACGGCAGAACTAAAACTCGCTGGAATCACCCTGAAACGGCCAAAAATGCTAAGAAAACACCATATTTTTAGACAAGGAGACAAAGTGAAGAATTCTGATGTATTTTTATTACTAGTTTTTATTTCTATATTTCTATTATGTAACAACGATTCTCTTTCGTGAGCTCTGGGGTACCTGTCCTTCTGTTGTGTGATGTGCGAAGTCGCGCGCGTGTAACAGGATTTGAGTACGGGCCATGATTAGTCTAAAAAACAGCCATTGTGGATTTGCTACTCAGGATGAAAGTAAATTCAAAACGCTCTTCCAGTAATTTGTTGTGTTTGTTGGGGTCAAGAACAAGGATCTCGGCGCTGCTTCGCATTTAAAGGTATACGTCTAAATTACGTCATTTCTCGCGCGTCTTGTGCGTCTCCAGTACTGGTAAGTCTGTGCTCCCCACTTAGCCTTTGGGAAGCCTGTGGAGGAGGCAGAAGAAAATGCATTGTGGCTTATTATAATTACAGTTTTACATTTTTTGTGTGTTTCTGTTTTGGGTTGTTGATCCTCTTTGTCGATTTTGTGATTTTGTTCTATTTAATTCTGATCTGTCACAGTTACTGTTTTAGGCTTTTTGTGTCTTTCCCTTTTGGGTGATGTATTAATTCCGTTTCGGAAATTGTGTTCCTGTTTTCTGGTTGTGTATTTGTCTTGTTTTCGCTACTAGATTACCGTTTTGGCTCGTGTGTTTCGGTTTTGGGTTTGAGGCTTTCTGTTTTTCTGTTTTGTTTCTATCGGCCACAGTATAAATTAAATCGTTATTCAGTGGCATCTAAACTGCAAACCACTGAAGACAACTTTACTAGACAGAGAATTTCCCGAGGAGATTTTACTGAAATCGTTTAACAGGTAGGAAAGATGCTCGTTCAATTTGGAATTTTCCGAGCCTGAAGAGATATTTTTTACAATGTTTTTTGGTCACGTTCCGCTGTACGTAGTTTCCTAAGTTTCCTATCTTCTCCGGCTTTTTATTTCTGGAAATAACTTTTAATTTAGCCTAGGTTACGACAGCAACACAAAGTATGTTTGTTCGATAGTCTGTAGGGTGTCCCAGACTCGACGTTTAGCGGCTCTGACAGGCGTTTCAAGTTAAACTTTTAAAGTTTGTTTAAATTATCTTTCCTTGTTACTTCTTACACTGTAGGTGTTGGAGTTTTTAATGTTTTGTGTTTATAAGTGATGATTTCATTGGATATCTTCAAACCATTTTTTTTTACTGATACATAAAATTGTGCCTCTTTCAGGAAGAGATAAATTATATATCCCAATCAGCGGTACAACCATTTATCCAATTTCAAGGTTCCTGACCTTACTGCGGTTTTCTTTGGTCTCCTTTCATCAAGAATTGGTAAGTTTTTGAAAAATAAAAATTTATTTGATTGATTAACATTGCATTTCGCCTTCCAGTAAGGGGCGTTCCCACCACATCTATGTAGATTCTGGCCATGGCCGGGTGCGTATATAAATTTGGGGGCCGGGCAGCCAATCTCTGTTGATTATCTGAAGACACTTTAACTAATTTGAATTGTACCTCATTTCAGGGAGAGCTGAATTATTTCAAGCGGATCATTGTGTCCAAGGTTCGATCATTGTGTCCAAGGTTCGTCTGTAACTGGTAAGTTTTGAATAAACATACCTTTAGTCGCATGCAGTATCAATGCATGGTTAGGTCCCTCCAGCATAGAGGCAACCGAGGCAGTTGCCGTGGATATAATTTTGAAGTTTCTTGTTTATCTTGCAAAAAAATATTTCGCTAAGACGATATATTCTGAAGAAAACAAAGTTAGATTTCTTTTTGATATTTCCTCGGAAAGGATATTTGTCTGGCTGGGGACTATATGTATGGTCTAAGTACTCATATTCATGCAGCTTAAAGCATTTTATAGAGAGATCGGTCCATGTCATATATCCCTTACAACAAAAGTGGTATAGGTAATACTTATTGGTCTCTACGACAGTGAAATCTAGGGAAGATCTCATACTATTGTTTATAAAGTTAGGTTTGTCTCTAACAAGATAATACACATTTAAGTAACCTGTCATCTGAATATGACTCTGAAACTCATTTCAGATAGAGCGGAGAGCTGGAGCCAGAATCTTAAGCTGATCTTTGAGAGGTTTGTGGTGATTAAAAATAATTGTTTTGTCTATTTTGTACAAATTGGCATTAGTTTATTTTTCATTTCATAGCAATTATGTTGTTTGTTTTGTAATGTCACTTTTTAAGACTACAGCCCTTCCTGTGTGTATTTGCAAACGACGGTTAGCTCGCTTAAGGTGATTATGTACCCTGATTCTCAAACCGTATGAGCTTGCTTCCTCTCGTTCCTTTCCCCCACCCTCCCTCCTTTTCCCCTTCCTTCACTTCCCCCGAATCGTTTATATTTACTCTGGAATGTTTATCAATGTATGTGCTTTAGGTTACTCGTAGAACATAATTGCAGCCATTTAATGTTTCTGAGAACATGTCTCCAATCATCACACAATGTGTTAATAGCAAACTGCTAAGCATTATCTGTAGAAATTGAAACTAGGCTGCCAGAAAATCGAATTCGATGATCACCTTCACCAGAGATTTTTTTTCATTAATTCTATTTGGGCCCATTTCTATACCAGCGCTAACGCTCAAATTGAGAAGAAGTTTCACGCTTTTTGTTTTTACTCTTGGTTCAACGTACAGTCATTATATAGGCACTTAAATCAGGCTCTAGATATAATTTGGTAGGCGGACACATCGTATCTTGTAACCTGTATTTTATAAAATTGCACATTAAAGCCACGTCCAGGCGATCAATCCCTTATTAGGTCTATAAACGCAAATGCGTGTTTACAGCTACCCATATGCGAACAATATTTATCATTTATCCGTTGACTGTTTAATTGACAATTTAACTGTAATCACGCGTGGAAGAACAAACCTGGACTAATTTCATTTTACAACCCGAGTACCAATCTCCTCTCAGTCCACTAGTCACCCTAAGGAAGAACTGAGTCACTTAAACTATTCATTTAGAAGCAAAAATTATCTATTCAAGTTTTTGCTGAATAATTCATCTCTTGTTATCTTCAGATTGATTCGCCGAAGCGAAGAAAAGGGAGAAGAAAAGGGCGATTTTGCCAACAAACGATTGTAAGTTTCTGACTTTTTAAAAAATATTTTATCTAAAAGTTGCGTTGGAGCTGGTTCTGTTAAAACGGTTGCCACATTCTCTTAAAGTGATCTTCTCTCTGTTAAAGAAACTGACGATGATGAAATGATGAAACTGATCCTAAAATTAATTAAAAACAGTTTTTCTCAAAATTTGCAGAAATGGAAAGCAATATAATGATCCAACATTTCGTATACACAAAAAAATTGCAATGAATTAATGTGCAACTTTAACACTAGTGACTGCCACTAATGGTTTGTCAGGAAAGCTTTGCACAGTAGTGTATATACTAGGATAAGAAACATAAGATATTTTTCATGTTACAGTTACATTTAAAACATGAAACGGCATATTTGTACAGCAATGCATTATAGGCTAGAAGTATGTTATTAGCGGAGCTCCACACGCGAGCTAAGCTACATGCCTAAGAAAATTTGGTAATCACGGGACCATACGCCAGTCCGTCCGCACCACAAGAAAACCAATGTGTAATGTCAAACTTTCTACCCAGTGTGGGAACCTGTAACCTGTGTTTCACTTGATAATAGACAGACATAATATATAGATTTAGCCAAGGCTAAAAGCGAATCTCCTGTTTAGAAATTTATTATTTAAATCAAACAATAAACTTGTAATCCACAAACCAGTTAACTTTAGGGAAGATTCATATGACTTATGAGATAAAAGCTAAGTGATTTTAGAGAAAAAATAATTTGCAAACAGTCCAAAAGTAAAGCAAATCTTACATCGAGTTGATAGTCTTATTTGTACACCCAAAAAATGGCAATCATGCACCTTTGATCAGAGTAGATTAGGTTTGGAAAACAAATTCTTCCCAAACAAGATAACCCAGTCACCCACCTACACCACCTTTATTTTATAAGGTTAATTAGACAGCTCCGAAATATAATTTTAAAGGCCAGTTATAAGACACGATAGCCAATCACTTACACGCTCTCCTCTGTCTAAAAGGGAGACCAAAATTAAAAACCAGGCCGGATTTTTTTGTGTTCCACAAGTTTACTTTACAAAATCTTGCCGACAAATCTGATGGCCTGTAAACCAGCCTTTTGTACTTTTTATACATCTCATATGAGGTAATCAGTACTATCAGGCGCTCTTTGTTTATCGTACAGACTTCGGACAGAACTGTTTTTTTTTTTTGTATTTCACAATTTTTCAAGACAAATTGCATTCATTCAATATTCACGACGATCAAAGCATGCGCTAACCCTTGCACAACAATTATAGAAATGAACCATTATAAAACGTTTTCATGAAGAAAATGTCACGATGTCGGGATTATTCAGTGAGATCAATCTGCTCTGTGTATTATGTAGGGTAATAATGGGCTTTTAGCGAAAACGTTCAAAAAAGCCTAGTATTTTTATTTAACTTCAAAAATCACCTATACGGGCAACCGTCAAATTTGCAGTGCGAGCTGTTGTTTGTTTAAATGATCAGTGAATAGCGTTACGCTTCAATACAAGAAAGAATTTATTATGTTTAATTTTTTTTATGGTTTTGTTATGTGTAATCATTAAAAGCGTTTGATACGCGGGGAATTTTGAGTATTGCGGCATTGCGATTTTAAAAAATTGCGAAAGAGACTACTAACAATCAAGCCAAGAAATACAATTCGGTGAAACATTTACAGAGACAACAATTGTTATTCACGAAGACAAGTATTGAGAGTGAAGTGTTTCTGGACATCCTGACGGTCATATAAAAAACCTTGCAGATATAAACCGGCTTTCAGGTGTTTGCTAGTTTTTCCAGATGAACTCGAGGCAAGAATATCGCTCAAAGCTTTCCTTTTTTACAACCAATATTCCTCAGAACGTTTTCTCTCTATTTGCGGTCAGAAAATGTCTAAAGGCTTTTGAAGTTTTGTATATCAAAGCTGGCATGATACTAGGTCAGATCATTGTCTCAAACCTTAAAAACTTGCCGTAAAAACTACGCTGGACTTCATGAAATTACCAGAAAAAAAACATCAAATGCAATAATTACTGAGGCTTACCAGTCGAGATGCAGCTCCTGAAAGCCATCAAGTAAGGCCAGAATCGCCTCAGACTTTTCAACCCTCCTACATCCAGCAAGGTTAGGTAGAGGCTCATATTTGAAAACGATGCCATCAGAAAACTGATTTCCGATGACTTGGAAAAGCGGAGAATTTCCCAACCAAACACCCAATAAACAAACCAGCCCTGAATAACAAAAGAATCTTGATAGCAGCTGTTTTTTATTTTGTACAAGAATAAGATGACACAAAACTGTCAGCTTCAGCTATCACTAAACACGTTTCTAGAAAATGCATAAATTTTCCGCGTGAACTCACGTGTCAAATTTTGAGCAACCAGAGCGTGAAAATAGGACGAAGAGCGTGACCAATGGGATGAAGAGCGTGACCAATGAGTGACCATGGTGAGAAAAGCCAAAAGCACTGCCTTCCTGCGTGTAAAAACTGGCTGAATTTTTGCGTCCGGTGTCAATCAATGATTTAAAACTCGTTTTATTCAACTACTAGTTGATAAACGGCACTACTTGTGACTCGTATTTAGTGATGTCATCCTGGTAACTTCAAGATCTCTGCTGTTTAAAAAAAACAATGCAGCGTGTTATATACAGGGGAAGTGGGGGAGGGGGGAAGAGCTACTCACTGTACATTTTCTTAAGGTGGCTCGATGGGGTTTTTCAGCGTTAATACCTCCCATGTTTTAGCATTAGCTACGTCGCAGTCGACAAAGATCTAGAAAAAGTACTACCAAAATTGTATTAGAAAAAGATGGAAATTTGTCATGAACAGCCGGGTTACAATTACATTTAAGTAGTCTTAACAACGAAACGACGCCATTACCTATTTTACTTACAGCCGTATTTCTCGGCACTGGTAACTTTCCTACCAATATATGTCACGGGAGCTTTCTCCATCAATGGCTTCCTCAATGTTCGTGAAGTTTGAGTGAAAAGTATAAGAGCGTTTTGAAGATATTTTGGGATGAATGAGGTATTTGTGGTTGGATATTCAGTATTCAGCCGTCATCTTAATTAGAAAACGAAGCGATTTTGAAATCCAATTTTACCTCATAGTACTTTCAATCACTTTTGAACGTAGTTCAAGAGATCATGGGAAGGGCTTTAGCTGTTCGAAAGAAAGAGGGATTTGACAATACATTGAGGCGCTCTTAAGTTGGCGTTTTTTTAATATTTTGGTCTACTTTAACAAATGAGCAAATAATTTTGAAACCGCTAGATAAATCTTTTTAAACATTTGAGATTATCGAGATTAACTGTCATTTCATATGACCCGTGAGCCTCAATGTCATTGATAACTTGTAAGGTAATAAAATAAGGGCTAAAATCTGCTATTTTACTTTGTCGAAAATTTCGTGTTTACAAATGCAAGTGAAAGCTTCTGATGGCTCAGGGGTATTGTCTTCAAGTTTCATATTTTGGTGCAATATAATAAGTAAGATTTCTGCAGATTTCAACTGCATTGTTAGTTACTGCCGTTTATGTAAAAATGAGACTTAGAGACAATACATTGAATAGTTAAAAGCAAACTGTACACTGGCGACGGTGACAATTATTACGAAAAGCCCCAAAGACGATTCAGTATGAGGTGATTTTGTGATCTGCAGCAACAACAAACCTACGTTTAGGCCCCGTCCACACGAATCTTGATATTTTTGAAACCTCATTTTTTTACACGAATCGGTCATTCGTCGACAAGAAACCAGTGAATCCGCTTTCCGAAAAGGCATCTTGCTGCAACCCCTGTCAAGAGTCAGGTTTAAGAACCCCCTCCACACAAACCAGGGTAAAAACACATATACTCAGTTTAAAAAATAACCGGGTTGGTGTAGATGGGACCATACTTTAAGCCGTTAAAAACGCGTATACTAAGAGAGAAAACAATAGATCGTTCACTCATGTACCAAGTGGTTATTAAAATTTCTTGGACAAACGAAAACTTTCATGTAAGAAAAGAGTTCAATCCTCACGTGACTGTTTTGGTACACTGACATCGCTCCCATTTCTCACCTTTGGTTCGCCATTGTTTTGATAAATATAAAAAAAAAACGTTCGCAAGCGCATCGGTAAGATTAAATATGTGGTTTAGAGTGCAGAAGGATTTTAAATTTTTCTCTGTCCAATCCAGAAACCTACTTTCAGTTTAACAATTATTAGAAAGCACTTTTCTGCATTTAAGTTCTTCACATCAACGCGCACACCTCTAAAGAAAACAAAAAGGTAGCAGACAGAAAAGAATAACAACTTAATATTTCCCTTTTCTAGGTATATAACCATCAAGAAACAACCACACTTTTCATACTAGGACTTCTAAATGACAGAAAGGAATAGAATAGAGTACCTCGAGCAACTACTGAGCATTGCAATAGAAGTCGGCGACAGGGCCGGACAAGAACGTGCCTATGGCAATCTCGGCATTGCTTATTACTGCCTTGGCCAATTCCGACAAGCAATAGAGTACCTCAAGCAATGCCTGAGCATTGCAATAGAAGTCGGCGACAAGGCCGGACAAGGACTTGCCTATGGCAATCTCGGCAGTGCTTATCGATCCCTTGGCCAATTCCAACAAGCAATAGAGTACCACAAGCAATGCCTGAGCATTGCAATAGAAGTCGGCGACAGGGCCGTACAAGGATGTGTCTATGGCAATCTCGGCAATGCTTATGACAGCCTTTGCCAATTCCAACAAGCAATAGAGTACCACAAGCAACGCCTGAGCATTGCAATAGAAGTCGGCGACAGGGCCGGACAAGGACGTGCCTATGGCAATCTCGGCAGTGCTTATCGATCCCTTGGCCAATTCCAACAAGCAAAAGAGTACCACAAGCAACAGCTGAGCATTGCAATAGAAGTCGGCGACAGGGCCGAACAAGGACGTGCCTATGGCAATCTCGGCAATGCTTGTGACGGCCTTAGCCAATTCCAACAAGCAATAAAGTACCATAAGCAACACCTGAGCATTTCAATAGAAGTCGGCGACAGGGCCGAACAAGGATGTGCCTATGGCAATCTCGGCAATGCTTATTGCAGCCTTGGCCAATTCCAACAAGCATTAGAGTACCACAAGCAATGCCTGAGCATTTTAATAAAAGTCGGCGACAGGGCCGGACAAGGACGTGCCTATGGCAATCTCGGCAATGTTTATAAATCCCTTGGCCAAATCCAACAAGCAATAGAGTACCTCAAGCAAGACCTGAGCATTGCAATAGAAGTCGGCGACAGGGCCGGACAAGGATGTACCTATGGCAGTCTCGGCAATGCTTATCAATCCCTTGGCCAATTCCAACAAGCAATAAAGTACCAAAAGCAATGCCTAAGCATTGCAATAGAAGTCGGCGACAGGGCCGGACAAGGACGTGCCTATGGCAATCTCGGCAATGCTTATCAATCCCTTGGCCAATTCCAACAAGCAATAAAGTACCAAAAGCAATGCCTAAGCATTGCAATAGAAGTCGGCGACAGGGCCGAACAAGGACGTGCCTATTGCAATCTCGGCAATGCTTATCAATCCCTTGGCCAATTCCAACAAGCAATAGAGTACCACAAGCAACACCTGAGCATTGCAATAGAAGTCGGCAACAGGGCCGGACAAGGATGTGCCTATGGCAATCTCGGCAGTGCTTACCAATCCCTTGGCCAATTCCAACAAGGAAAAAAGTACTACAAGCAAAGCCTGAGCATTGCAATAGAAGTCGGCGACAGGGCCGGACAAGGACGTGCCCATGGCAGTCTCGGCATTGCTTATTTAAGTCTCGAGAACTTCAAAAAATCAATGGAACACCACAAGAAAAGCCTTAGCATTACAGTAAAAGTCGGCGACAGGGCTCGAGAAGGAGTGGTTTATGGCAATATGGGCTCAGTTTATAAATCCCTCGGCGACCTCCAAGGAGCAATAGAGCATTATAAGCAAAGCCTAAGCATTGCTAAGGAATTGGGCAACAGGTCCGACGAGGGATATACCTATGCCAGTCTCGGCATTGCTTATTTATCCCTTAAACAATTCCAACGAGCAATGGAGTACCACAAGCGACAGCTGAAAATTGCTAAGGAAGTGGGTGACATGGTCCTAGAAGGATTTGCCCATCATTGCTTGGGTACAACTCTTATGTTGTCAGGTTCTCTGGATGAGGCTGTAGCTCATTTCCAATTCAGTGTAAAAACGTTAGATACTGTTAGGGGTAGTTTCATTTCGGAAGATGCATGGAAAATAAGTTTTCGTGAGCGTTACATATCTAGCTATCGTTATTTATGTCGAGTTCTTATAGCGCTCCAAAAGACGGATGAGGCTTTGTATGCGGCCGAACGGGGACGAGCAGGGGCTTTGCTAGATGCCTTGAAAAAAAAGTATGGCTTTACATCCCTTTCGCCCATTTCAAATGAAACTGAGGAAGATTTTGCATACATTTCAAGGAACACATCTGTTTTGACAATGTTTCTTGCATTGGACAAAAAAGCAATAAGCTTGTGGGTACTGGGAAAGAAAACCAACGCTATTTTTAGGCAAGCAGTACTACAAAGTGGAGGTGCACACGAAGATCCCTTTAATGCACTTTTGAGAGATTCTTTGAATAAAATTGGGGCTGGCAGAGATGTTAGATGCGAGAATCGGTCACTTGATCTTTTACGCGATAAGTCAACTTCCAGTACTAAGAAAGATGACAAAATATCGATTCCATCGCACGAGAATATCGACTGGTTACAGCCATTGCATGATATAGTTTTCGGTCCCATCGAAGACTTACTTGATGGCGATGAACTGGTTGTAGTCCCTGATGGTGCTTTGTGTTTAGCTCCTTGGACAGCCCTAAGTGAAACTTTAAGGATCCGTATTATTCCCTCACTGACAAGTTTGAAAGTAATAAGAGATTCTTCAAGTGAATACCACAGTAAAACTGGCGCCCTGCTTGTTGGAGATCCATGTTTGAAGAAAGTTACAAATAAAAGGGATAAACCCATTTATGATCAGCTGGAGTTCGCAAAAAAAGAAGTGGAGATGATTGGAAAACTTCTTAACAGCCAACCACTCACAGGAGAAGCTGCAACCAAAGAAGAGGTGCTTCGGAGAATAGATTCAGTCGCGTTGATTCACATTGCAGCACACGGAGGAAAGGAAGCTGGTGAAATTGCATTGGCTCCCAGCCCCGAGTGGCAATCCAGGACTCTTATCCCTGCGGAAGAGGACTACATGTTGAAAATGTCTGATTTACAAGCCATTAAGCTGAGAGCGAGGCTAGTGGTTCTTAGTTGCTGCCATAGTGGTCAAGGAGACGTCTCGTCTGAGGGTGTGGTCGGTATGGCAAGGGCTTTCTTGTTTGCTGGTGCTCGTTCTGTGCTGGCGTCACTCTGGGCAATTGATGATGAAGCCACAATGTTGTTTATGGAACGTTTCTACCAACAACTGAGAGTTGGAGAAAGTGCCAGTACTGCTCTGCAGAAGGCCATGAAACGCCTTCGAGATTCGGACGACTTTTCCGCCCCAAAGTACTGGGCTCCATTTGTGCTGATTGGCGATGACGTCACGATTGAATTTGATGTAAACCGTTGAGAAAGCTGTAAGTACAGACTTTTCTTTTGTTTTAGATTACTTAGGGTCCTAATATATTAAATAAGGTTTAAGGTTTTATTGTCTTCAAATTAAAATGTAAAGGAATTGACAAAAATGAATACAAATAAGCAGTAAAAGCAAGACAGTGTGAATCACTTGACAAAAAAATAATATGGATGGTTCGTTGATGCACAATCATTCTGGATTTACGTAATCAGATTTCATTTCTGTAATGCAAAATTGTTTAAAAACGTTTGTTGAACACTATAGAAACCTTCCAACGATCATATAATTAAGTGCAAAATCAGCATTCACTGTAAATGGCTGTTAACGTGACATACTGGCTCTGGATTATGCGTTGCCTCAACATTTTAGTTTGAACTACCATAAAGTCATCATTTTACCCGATTCAAAAGAGAAATGTCATATTTGTCAAAAAGAGTTAAAACCTTTATTTTATGATTTGTTATGAGCAGAAAAGCGGTTAAATAGGGAAAAATAGACCAAAAAATGTTTCTAAAAACCCATTTTTCTGCATACACCATATAGCTAGATAATACAAGTAGCTCTAATATACTCTCTTGTTGTAACGTAATGAAAGGTTTTGAGCTACTGCCCAACTTTGATTTTACATTCGTCTCATCCTTGCTATCCTGTAATCTAAGGCTTTTTATCTTAAAACCTCTATAGAACGAGTAGTATTGAGGCCGTGATTTCGCTGTGCAAGCGTATTTATTAATCAAATGTTACTTTATTCACAGGGGCCGTGCTGATTGCAGGGAGATGTCAAAGAAAGAGTACTGCTGAATCAAAGGAACATTATAATATCAAAGTCTATTTTACCTGAGGAAAAAAGGTTTTGTGTAATTGTAGAAAGTGAATATTATACTACTTTACTCCCTAAAACTATTCCAGCGAAGCAGCATTAGCTGATAGAGAAATTTTGCTTCCTTTGATGATGTTGAAATACGTTTGTCAAATGGTACTTTCTTTTACGCGCGTGTTCCTTTGGTTAATCATTGCCTTAGAACAAATCTATAGAGCATAAAATATCTACGGTTTTGGACCGTTGATTTTTCTATATGTTCTTATACTTTACGTATTGCTAAAAGTATTTTGGGCAAAATTTAGTTTTTTCAGCGTTAACTATTGGGAGTTTACCCTGAAAGTGTTAAAATCAGTTTCCTAAATGATTTTTTATACCTTAGCTTGTTGTGCTTATTGTAACATTTTGTTTGCGTAGCAACTAAGGAAATTGGCAAATTGGCGGAAAATTTGCCTCTTCCAGACAAATGAATATGCGTTTTTGTCAAAGGATAAAACATTCACGAACTTCAAAGGCTAAATTTTGGCCTAGTGGATGACGTTGGATGGAAGGCCAGAACGCGTTATAAGCGGAAGCGTCTCCAAACTAAAGCGCATCGCAACAGATTAGTCAAGGGCACCTAACGACCGTTTTCTAGGAAATGTCTGTTCGAAGCTCTCTAGTGTGCCTAAAATTTTTATAGCGATGCGAATTATTCATTTATATTGCTTTTAAAAAACCCCAGGAAGCCTATAAAGAGGCTTTTCAGAGCTGATTTTCGTGATAAAGGTGTCGTTGGGTGCGCCTGATTAGTAAGTTCTTAAATACCATTTTAGTTAAAATTATAACTTACTATTCCTTGAGTGACATAAAAGTTATAAGGGGGTCCTGAAGGGGTAAAACAGGAACCGGGATTTCACTTTTTTCGGATGGGAGAGGCATGAACAACTTTAAAAATGGCTTTGTGTTTTCTCTTCTTTAGAGGACTTGGACTCAATTATTTGACACAATTTTGCACATATAAGCCTACTTTTGGAAATGGAGAAATCCAATCATGCATCAGTAAACCAAAGTATAGCAATGAATAAATGAAGTTCTGTCAGCTTCCCTGTTCAGTGGTTTGTTGTCGCTGAGATGGCATGCCCATTTGAGAAAGATCAAAATGGCGTCTGATTTAAAAAATGTTTCCCGCACTTTGCACAATTATGGTCATCGAAATGTTTGAGTTCAGCAAACAATGCGGTAATCCGCACAGAAAATTGCAAACTATAATCTCTAACTGATTTCGACTGAACCGTGACAACTACTGCTAACGCGACGAAGTAGAGATTTAGTGCGTGAGTTGCCAAAAATAATTGCAAACTATAATCTTTAACTGATTTCGACTGAACCGTGCAAACTACTGACGCGGCGAAGTAGACATAGTGCGTGAGTCGCATGAAGATGTTGAAAGTGAGATTGAGAGAAGTATTTTTAATATGGTTATGCCAACAAGAGTTGGAAGAGAAAGATTGTTCACTTGTCCAGTAGAATGAGAGATTTGTTCTTTTCAGATGAACTGATGTACCTGTATCTAGACGGTGTCAATCAGTGCAGCTTTTTATTTATTATGTGCATGCCATCAGTTTCCGGCAAACAACCACTGGGAATAGGATTTGGTATACCCCACTTCAGGACCGTCTTATAATATTGTTGTTATCTTATATAAGTACCGAACTGTGGTTCAGTTAGTTCAATTGCTTAGTAACAGTAATACGCTTTTTTAATGTTTTATTGAGTGGAGAACTTAATTTTTTGTAAAAGTAAGGCTGTACATTGATCAAACAGATCAGTTCTAGAGCACTTGTTCAGCGTCGTTTTGTGTTTAGGCGCTAAGAAGTTATATGTACCTCAATCTTTTAAGCTAAGATTATTCCAGCGGGAATCTAACGAATTTTTAGCTACCTGAAGGTGGAGTGCTTTCCAAGCCAATGACGTAAGCTGACGTATAGCATGGCCATGGTTATTTTAAGAAGTGCTCCGCATTCATTTAGTAGATTTACATTATTACGTCGACTTGATTACATCAACTGCTTGTAGCTAGTCTGGGCACGTTGCGTGATACAGTGTTCAGTTTCTGTTGTAACTTTCAGCCTTGTTATGTTGTATTAAATATAAAAAAGGAGACTGAAGTTTTACTGTGATTGTTGATGTCCACGACGTAAAAAAGCTTTCTGAAAAGAATCTTCCCCTTGAACACTGACCTCCGAGGTCAATATTTGATTAGGAAACCACTTCTTCCTGTCCCTTCGCTGAGGCTTTAATCATTTTCGATGCTGCAAGTTTTTTTTTTTGATTGGCTTTCAACCCCCGCCCCCATCCTCGACCCAAGTTACAACTGTTTTCTTCTGATCGGGTAAATAACAGAATGCTAGAATCTGATTAATTTTTATCAGCCTTCATTTTTTGCTTATAAAGCACCAAAACTGTATGATTTGACCTTTCCAATTACCGACGTAGGATGTTTTGGTTCCAAGGGGCAGAAAAACCCCCGGCTCTCTTTTTCTTCAGTTAGATGAGCGCAGTGACTTTTACTGATTTGTACGCAATATTTCCCTTCCTCCCCCCCATACCTTGTTTGAGTCACTTTCAGCTTCAAAAGGTACTATTGGGCCATTTCGTGGCCCAGTGGTGTGTTACTGTATTTTTAGTGTTGGATGTTTCATCAGTTGACTGCCTGATACACACAGCATATATCTAGTACGCCCATACTAGGCCAATGTCACGGCGTTCTTACGGACCAGTTTATTTTTAGACACATTTTAGGGCACTTTTTCCCGCGAAAAGAGAATCTCTACCATGACTATGAGCCCATTCGAAGTATAAGATATCAAAAAGAGAAAACAAAGGTCTGTAGGCTTTGCTAACTGGTTAGGTGAAATTTAAAAGATATTCAAAATTCGCGCTAAAAACCGTTCTAAAAATAAACTGGTCCGTGAAAACGCCGTGGCACGAGCGCATGGAAGTTGCTCGCTCCGGGTTACGGGCTCCTGACCAACCTCTCAATTATTGTGTCCCAGAGCTGTACAGTAGCTTCGATCAATAATAGACGGACGTGGCCTACATGTATATCAATTGCTGCGACGACACTGAAGGAGAATATAAAAAACGAATTTAAAAAAAATTCCAAAAAAAAACTATCAGAAGAATTAAAACAAAAAACAAAATGAAACGAAATTACTAAGACATGCCCTAAGACATAGGAACTGAAAGGTAAAGAACATAATGCTTCTGTTATTAATCAAGACAAAAAAAAACTTCTGTTTGTTTGCTTGTTTTTGTTTATTTTTGCGCGCGGAGTAATGAATCCTT
>OZ037782.1:9759090-9771590 GCA_964035525.1 Porites cylindrica | reverse complement strand
GCTGCCTCCTGGAGGATTTGCTGAGCTTTCTCCACCAATACAGATCTCTTCAGCTCCCACAACAGACGCACTGCCTACCGCACATACCTGGTGGGTGAAATATCGTATTTTTCGCGTCTCTCCCCTACCCACTCCCCCTACCCCCGCCATCTCAGTCGGTTTTTTTTTTGTGAGCGAAGCTGAGACTTGCAGAAAGGATGTATTATCTAAAGAATTCTTCCTTAATTGTTGGAGGAAAAGAAAAATACTGTGGAACGCGTTTATGAAAATTGTCCTCATTGTGCTCCTGTGTTTGTGCAAATAGCTTGACTTTGTGCTGTACCCATAGTGTGGTCTCATTTGCTCAGAAGCCCTTTAAGCTAAAGTAGCAAGACCGACCACTTGCTGTAAAGGTAGACCACCACACCGGGTGCTCATTCCCTACTTTCTACGAACAGTGTGTGGGTTCTTTAGCGTCCTACATACAGAAATGATTATACGTACAAGGGTTGTGAGACAGGGCCTATGGTTTATCGTCCTTATCCGGAAAGACTAGAACTCAAACCGTTTTTAGAGAGGAAAGAAAAGGAAGCACATTCTGCTCAGTTATTGAAAGACCCTGAGTGTTGCTCCCGTCGGGGTTTGAACCCCCGGTCTCTCAGGCAGACCGGAGCCTATCCAACAGAGCTAACCGCGTGTTACCGTCTTTTCTTTCTTTAGCTTCAACCAGCTTTGTTTACCTTCTTACTCATCGTTCAAGGAAATGCAGAAGAAACTGTTGCTGGCAATAAACGAAGGAAGCGAAGGATTTGGTTTTGCCTGATTCAAAAATAAAGAAAAAAAAACAGCTACTGAATCAGATTACGTACCATCACTGAAACGAGGTTTTTCTTTGCGATTGGAAACTTTAGAGTCGCAAGAAGTGCTGCCTGAGAATTGGTTTCTCAAGGATGGCTCTTTAAGAGATCATGGTTTGGACGGCGAGGTTGAAGACTTAGATATAGGGAGATTAAGCAAAGATGTTTTCTTGCGATACACGTTCACAGAAAGTGGAAAGGACTAACTTCCGGTTGACTATGCCAAAAACACTTTTCCGCAAGTTCCCCATTATTGAATGCATATCCTTGCTTCTTATGTAGTAGATGCATGATTACGGGACACGCCCAAAAGGACTCGATTTTTTCCTTTTTAGGTGTTACGCCTGTGCGTACGTCATCATGTCAAGTCTGCAGTGCAGGCGTTTTAAGGGGGGAGCGGGTAAGCACTAACATTCGTTCGGTTGTACGTGTCTTACTCTCCCCAATATTCACAGGGTCCAGAGGAGATGTGTTTGTCGTTAGAACATCAAAACCCGTCGAAAACCTCCGAAAAAATGGGTTATTTTGATCGCGTTACAGTTTCGTTACACATTCTATAGACCGCAAACCAAGAGACTGAGGGCTCGCAAGACCGGCTTACAGCACTTCGTGCCTCGGTCGCCCTTCGGGCGACGTGCCGTGCGCCGGCGAGGATATGGCTTGCGGTCATCGATTTTCAAAAGTCGATCATCGATTACAGTAGATTTATAAAGATGCCATTGGGCTAATTAATCGTGCTAAGCGACACTGGTATGGACATTTTTCAAGGTGAGACTTTAAATAAGTAATTCATTTATTCACACCAAACTCCTCTAGACCCTGTGAATATTCGGATCATTATAAGATTCTGGGTTCCTGCTCATCTACCCCTCCCCTAGCTCAACATTAGGCAGATTTAGGCAATGTTCACCCTATACCGGAGAGCCTTTCATGTCGGCCGGTGTAGTATGAACAGCCAGCAACGGCGCGCACAGAACTGGAACAAGTCGTTCATACACATCGAACATCGTGCCGGATCCGTTCAAGGTGTGGGTTTGGTGAACTAATTCCATTCCTTACTCATGAATATTTGCTTCCGCTTCAGTGGACTCCAGTCCTCTTTCCTACTTATTCACTTTCGCGAAGGTCTGAATACCTGCTTTACATCGCACCATAGTCTGACACAGAAGCCATTCGATATGCCGACGCTCCACCTGCGACATCGGCCCGGCGCAACTTCGCGCTGAAATCCCCGTTGGTGTGTGTGAACTGAAGCCCTATCCGGTATAGTTCTCGCACCGGCGCAAAAGATATCCGGTATTGTGTGAACATAGCAGGCAGTTACTCCCCACGGCACGCACAGAGCTTGGCCAATGGAAGGGCGGGAAACGAGGCACAGGAAGTCGTTCAGTCCTTCCGCGCGATTTCGCGCCATCGTCTCATTTGCCTCTGTGTTGTCCTTTCCATATCAGCCTATCAACACTAACTTCTCACGTAGGACAAGATGTGGAGTTGGGACGGGTAGTTGTGGGCAGTTTCGCAGACGGAATTCTCTACTGATCCTAATTCCCTTGTGCTTTTATTCAAAGATGGCGACTGCACTGAGCGGTCACTTGCCTAATACGCCCGTGCGCTTGCTTAATGTTCTATAGCATTTCAGCGCTGCTACTATACAACCTTAACCGACCGCTACGCCTATTTTAAGGTTGGAAAACGTTTTAGATACAAAAATAGAAGAGTCTGAGTTAACCGCTATAATGATCATTTTTGTCGATCTTCAGGTGATCTCGATACTTAAATCTTGTGAAAAAAAATAGGTTTTTATAGATTGATAACATTTATGTAATACGCATTTTAGTTCGTTCTGTTGTATGGTGCGTTCAATAAGCAATAGCAAACCGCCGCGTCAATAAGCAAAAGGACCCTTTGCACCTAACCATTTAAGGTGGCTCGACTGGATTTTTTGGGGTTGACACCTCCCAAGTTTGAGCTTTAACTACGTCGGCATGAGTAAAGATATGGAAAAAAGGTTACCACAACTGTATTACATAAAGATGAAAATTTCTTATGTTCTGGGTTTTATGGCAATCGGAGTCGCCATGGCAACGTAATGACGCCATTACGTTTTTCATTTATCTTTGTGTTTCTCTGTACCAGGAGTTTTTTGAAGAAATCGCTTAAAGGAGTATGTACCTGCCATAACTGCCTCCATTATGGCAAAGTTTGAACAAATTCTATTTGAGCGTTTTCGAAATATTATGAAATGCAGTTTTAAGAATCATAAAAGCAGTGAAATAGCATGACTGAGCTTTCCACATTGATTGAATACCATTGTCTAGAACACTGTTCATTTGTAGTTTTTGTTTTGCACGTGATTTTGAGTGCATGTACTCTCAATTCAGGAGGGGAAGATTGGTTGTGTGACTGATGTTGCGTGACCCAAGGCCGGCGTTGACTAATTAATGAATAACATTTTGTAAATCGAGACTGTGTGAACTACGATCTAGTTTTTTTGAAGAGTTTTCGTATGATCGTGGTTATAACTCGTGCCTAATGATTAAAAGCCGTTTGAAACCGTGTATTTTCCCTATTTTTGTATTAAAAGTGAATAGCTGGAAAGTATAGCCGTAACCAACACTTGACTACGCACCGCGTTCTACTTGACCATGCACGTATGCTCTGTCTCGACAAATGAACGATGCATGTACAGTGTGGATTCGGCATTACGCAATATAAGCTTATAGCATTTCTGTCTGTATTTAAAAGATCAATAAGATTCAAGTTTACAAAAATTAATCAGAATGACTCATTGTTTGTGTTCAATCGTCAATAACAAATGATGCAAATGCGTCACAGTGTACGGTTTTTTGGGAAAATGGCAAACGAATGTGTTGCTACATACATCAGAAATAAATAGAAATACGACGACCTTACCTTACAACTCCAAAATTACCAGCCTGTGCTCTTTTAATTATGTTTTAGAAGCTGTGCTCTCAGACAGTCGTTCTCTCACGGAACTTTTCGCGCCGATTCGCATTGTTGAGCCATGGTACAAATGGTCAGCGACTACGTATTTGATCATCAGAGCGAGGCAAAACATCAGGGGGCATATTTTAGAAAAAGAGCGCGCAAATCCTCTTGAGCCCTTGAACGGTTGAACCTATTAGTTCGGTTTTCGGTTGCTGATGAGATCCATACTTAGTGCTTTGATCTAGACAGTGATTTTTCCTTGAAGTTCACTATGGCAGATGCAAACAACATTATTCGTCCGGATTCGGCTGAAGATTGTCTTGTGCTGTTGGAGGAGCTCATCCGGACCAACCGTAATCTTGCGGCAGAAAACGAGAAGCTACGGCAAGAGCACGAGAAATCAAGCAAAAGTCAGGCAGAAATTCTGCAGAGGATTGAGAATAGGTTGCATGAGAGAGAATTTATTCCTCGCGGAGGACGGCGCTCCAACCCACGACGTAGGAGCGCAAGAAATTCAACTGCCGTTTCTGCGGCATGCAGGGTAAGCTTAATTATTAAAAGGAACGCACATTTAAAAGAAAAATATAAAAGATCGACATAAAAGGCATTGTGTAAAGGTGCTGGACTGTGAAGATTAGAAAATGAGGCCGTGGCCCGTACATTAATTCGTTTAAATGGTTTTGGTGCGCGCGCAAACTCCTGCAAAAATTATTCTCGTTTGAATGGATAATTATGACAGGGGAGAACATCATTTTACTTCTATTTCACGATCACTGCGAGTGGATGTTGGCAAAAACAGACCGATTAAAATGCGAAGAAGTACTTATTCATTGCTACGGGGCTGCCTCAAATACGTAATCCATTTGTGTAATAATTGGACCATTAGAAAAGTTATGGGGTAGGGGGGAGGTTGGGCAAAAGCAAAACAAAGTTTTCCCAGTAAATTAAAACTCAAGAAAAAATAGACTCACGCAGTATCACCAAACAACAACAAAAAAACACAACAGACATTGAAGATTTCCACCTTAAGTGTACAGAAAAAAAGTATTAAATCTGCCAAACTTCCCTGCCCCCCCCCCCCCCCCATCATTTCTCTAATGGACCCTACCATAGTAGATGATATTGACATTGACAAGTGTAATAATGCAAGAGTCAAATTTGTTTACCTTTAATATTTAGAAGTGGGACATCGACCAAAACAGAACCAACACAAAACAAACAAAACTGAGTTTGTAACCCAAAAATGGGCTCTGAGTACACCTTATTCCAAAATGGCAACAATTTGGTTATTCCTTCATATTCAAATTAATTAGCACCCTTTGTCTTCACCGCATCTGCAGAATTAAAAATAATTTTTAACCTAAAATGAGGAAACAAGGGCCAATTAACATTGGCACAAAAGAATACTAAGTCTGTCGTCATTTTGGAATAAGGTGTATTGGGGAGTTGGAGATTGGGATTTAGTATTGCAAATGCCTAATTGAAACTGAAACATCATTTTTTTATCAGAGATCATTGAGGAAGATTTATAAAGTTCTTTGCAGAAAAGAGGACTTCAATGGCTTTTATCTAGATGAAGAGTAAGTAATAAAGTTAATACCCCTGACATCATCTGGTTTTTGTACACGTAAATGTTGTTGTTCAGTATTATAAATGGTTTAAAATTTTTCTCTCTTTGTTTTAAAAAAATAACCACACATTACCATATATTACCATACCCAAAAACAAAGGGAGAAAAAAGTTAAACCAAAGATAAAATTGAACCACAAATAAACACTACAAAACAGGCCCGTATCTTTGAAAAATTAAAGTATGATTATAAAAAAGAAAATAATACAGTAACATTCCAGAAACAAGCCCCAGGGCTTATACATGTACTATTCACAACCTTCTTCGAGGAGCTGTATATTTGGAGGAGCAATTACCATCTATAAGCCCCAGAGACATACACATGGAGGAGCTTGTTTTAGGAGGCCTTTTTAGGGCCTTATATTCAGAAGGGCTTATTTTCAGAATTTTATGAGCCTGCAGTAATTGGCTTAAGCCTTATGCTGTTGCAAGGAACCCATATGTCCTTGTCCTTTGTCTTGCCTTACTGCAGTAGTATTTTTTGAGTGTCTGGACATAGTTTTTATGTTTTGGCAAAGCTAATAAAAAATGTTACAACCAGACTTTAAGACTCTCTGATATGGGCAGATTTGAGAGTCTAAAAGTAACATCCAGTATTAAAAAAACTGAAACCATATCCCTATTCAATATTGTAAGTTGTCGAGAAAAGTGGGAGGATTTAAAGGTGAGGATGGCCGCACGGATATACGAAATTTCTCTTCCAGGGTTGAAAAATAGTGAAATATTTTTCAACACAAGAAGAGAAATTTCATATCTCCAAGCGGCCACGTAACATTCTATTCATTATATAAACACCAATGAAATACCAAACAATTTAACTTTCACCGTGAAAGGTGCAGTTCATTATGTAACCATGAATGTTCCAGATAAGAGACAGGTCTCGGGTCAATGACCCGACAAAGAAGGCTTCTTGACCCGACAGATGAAATATAAACATTGAGTTAAATATTTAAAAAAATAGAAAAACCCCTCAGATAGTCTACATGATCCCCTGCTTGAAAGAATTAACTGGAACGCTGAACCATAGTAACAGTGTTATTTTCACATGTGAAGATATCACGTTTTCGTGAAAGCTCACCTGGTATTTCATTGGTGTTTATATAATAAAATATTTTATACAATAAATTGCATTTAATTCTGAATCACCTTTTATGTCAGAGTGTGTTGTTTGGATTAAAAAGAATTTCCCATAGAAGATCAAAAATCCTTTGAATAAAAGAGTCTGTAGGTAACACAAATGGCAAAGTTAGTAATATTCATGTAGCAGATACAGTAAAGAGACTGTGTGTATGTGTCCCATGCCAATAAGTAGTGTTTTGTTTAAATAATTACAGTGAAATATTAAAGTAGATCAAGCAATGTTTTGTGATATCTTTTTTAGAGTAAGCTCTGAGAACAATGGTGGAATTATTGAGAGGGTGATAGCCCAAGCTTTACATGAGCATGGAGGGCAGGAAAGATGTCCATGGACAAGGGTGATAATGGAAGGTACATGTACACTACCATTCACCATAGGCAATTTACAGTCATGCTGTATTAAGAGCTGTGGCTACCCTTGGGGAAAGGGAAATGACTGCTTGTACAGGTACCTGAAGAACACAATGTGGAAGAAATAACAGTCAGAGCATTACAGTACATATGCAATATTGGTTTTAGTGCAGTGACAAAACTTTTTAAAGATAATGAACTATTTAAAAGAGGTCAAGTAAGGGTCAATAAAACATGACTCACTGCAGTGGGTATAAAGTACAGGTCACATTCCACAGGTCAACATACAGATAGTAGCTTTTGTGATGCACGCTACAGATAAAAAAAGAAGGCCAAATAGTGTCTCCTAGCCCTAATCAATACCCAAAATTTTCTTTTAGATTGAGGAGAAACTGTTTGGCTTAGTTAGCAATCAATAAAACAGTGACCTGTACCTGTGGTCTGTGGAATGTGACCTGTACTTAAGACCCACCTGACTCACCGGGACCTAAAAAAGGTGCCTAAAGGTGTGTTAGGCACCCTTTTCAGGTCCCAGTGAGTCAGGCAGGTCTTAAGTACAGGTCACATTCCACTGGTCACAGGTACAGGTCACTGTTTTATTGATTGCTAACTAAGCCAAACAGTTTCTCCTGAATCTAAAAGAAAATGTATGCATGTGCTTACTAGTAAACTTACTCTATTTTTTAAACAGCTGCTCTGCAAAGATATTTTCTGTCCCTATATGAGACCAGAAGACTTAAAAGTAGTTCAAAGTATGAAGAGCATAAAAGGGTGACGCGCAAGAGTGGCCGCCAAAGAGAGGTAATTATGTATTAATTACAGACCAAAAAATCAAGATAATAGTAATAGTAACTTAATAACTTCTAGAGCACTATTTACATTCAAAGATCAACAGTGCTTTACAACTTAAATACTACAGTAAAATTCACATTTGTAAAACTAATTACATGTATATTAATAAAATAGAATATTTATAATAACAATAATTAACTTAATAAGTAATACTAATAAGAGTGAATATCAAACAGGATATGTGTTAAAAGCTACACGAAATAAATAAGTTTTCGGCTAACATTTAAAAATAGCTTATGACTGAATATCACTTAATTCAGCCGGCAAACTTAATTCCATAAGTATGGAGCAGCAGCAGAGAAAGAACTATATCACCAAACTAATGTGAAAAGTATTTTCCCTTTAGGAGGGTCTAACAATAAACTTTGATATGAGCCAAGATTATATATAAATATAGATCTGGGCTTAATGTTAATTAATTCTATAACATACTTGGGTGCCAATCCATGAATAGCTTTAAATGTTAAAATTAAGATCTTAAAATGAATACCTATGTTGTACTGGTAACCAATGAAGTTCATAAAGCACTGGAAAAATATGCGAGTACTTTCTTAATAATAATCCTCTTTTGTTTAACTATTACAGAATGCAGTCTCTTGTTTGCTTTTTGATACACACCATTGGAAATTGCCCTTAGATTAAAAAGATAAATGATTGTCTTCTATGTATGGGCTGAATAATGTGATACTAATTAGATAAATACTATATATAACTCAAGTGAAAGTGCCTTGTGAACCATGTACAATTCAGTGTTGCATTGCCTACAAGTGGTAATAAATTCTGGCACATTGATCACGTACTCAGTCATACTTTAATTCTTTTTTATGTTCAGAAGTTAACAAGGCGAACATCTGCTCTTGAGCTGGTCAAGTGGACAGATCACCATGAAAAGGGAAGGGCAGCAGAGGTCCTCGTCATGGATGCCATGAGTAGTGAGGACAGCTGCTATGAAGATGATGAAAATGGCAATGCTAAGGTTGCCAAGTATGCAGTAAGGAAACTCCCTTGGGAAAGTAGGGCAATGAAAAAAGTTAAGAAAAAACTGGATAAAGCATACAGGAAGAGGCTATCCAAGAGGGCAAAGGAAAGGATTGTGGACAGAATAGAAGCAGAGGAACTGTCAGAACGTCAGCCTCCAAATGAATTTCCTGAGTGGGCCCTAAATGATATAGAAAGCTAACCGTACATTTTCAACAGGACCCACACAGGCAGTGGTGTCAACCCTTTCATTCTATTAAATTAAGTTAAATACTGTTTTTCCATTTTAATAGTATGATATAGTGAAACCCTGCTCTGTAAACACTGGCAACAAAAATAGTAATGTTTACATAGTTCTGTTTTAATGAACTGGCTGGGTTAAAGAAAAATAATATTTAAAAAATCACCATCAGTGAAGGTGGCCATTGTATTCTGCACAGGTAATTCACTATCTTAAGCTTCCAGCTGAGCACTTTAAAAGAATTATCAGGAAACAAACCCTTTTGGCACACACATGCTGAGTTTTAACTTTTACTTTCAATGAAACTGCCAGTTAATTTCCACAATTAATTTAACTACATTGTCCAAAAAGATGATCAAGCCCACAGTGTATGTTATGTATATTAAAGACATTTCTGGGCCTCAACTCCCGAGATTTCAAGGCCCTTGGAATGATCATGAGTCCTGTGGCTACCAGTAGTACAATACCTTAAACATATCTAAAGTTAAGTTAAGTTATCCAACTGACCCCTGGATATATTTTTTTAAAATATGGAATTTGCAATAAATTTTAGGTCTTGTGCATGTAGGCCTTAATTTCATATTATATTCTAATGAATGAAAATTTTTACATCTATGCACATCATTTTGATTAGAAAATATGATTACCGGTAACTATTTATCAATGCAATATGCTATAATATAATCTTTACTCAGATTACAATGAAGTATATGTACAGTGTTCTTTTACATTTAACAATTGTTCACCGTGGAGGCAAATAATTGTTGATATTTACCGAGCTGCAAAGTGGCGACGTAAATATCCACCAGTTACTCTGACACTGAGGTGAATAACATTGTTTTAGTGTATACCACACAAGCTGGATAACTAGCGTACCAAAAATTACTTTAAACCAAAGTGAAACGTTAAGCCATTTTGTTTCTCTTCAGCTGCATGGAGGTGAGTAGTAGTTTGCTCATCAGAATCACCTCCGAGTTAACCAATAAGAATGCGCAAAAAGCAACAATGATTCACTTGTTTGGTATATACTAAAATGTGTCATTAAAAATAACCTTTAGCTCTTTCCTATCAGATTGCAAACTTATAATAAATTAGAAAAGAGATTTATATAGCCTTTTTTAATTCCTTGTCCTTGGTCTATTCCATAAAAAATGTTCATCAATTAATTTACTCCTTGTTGATAAAAGAAACAAATAATTAATTTAATACATGGGTATTGTACATGACCGACAAGTATTAAAGAAACAATAAACAGTCTGGTTTTAAAATGGAGTTTGTATGTATGTTTCACTGTGTTTATATTTTTTCCTTCAAAAGAACCAGTCATGGATTTCAGAGAACCGCAGTTTTAATCACCTTTCAGTAATCTTATTGCTCAAAATAATATAGATTCTAGGGGAGAGAATGCCTTCTTATTTCAATTCTAGAAACCTTCATAAAAGGTGCTGAAACGCCTGTCATTTAAAATTAAGCAATTTGCAAATTAATAAAGTTCAGGGAAGAGTAAAGGCAACACAAATGAAGGTTTTTTAAACCTCTTATGGTATATTAAAGAAGACTTAAAGGCAAATTAAAGATGAATTGAGCCCCTTATAGTACATTAAAGAGAAATTAAAGGCAATCTAAAACAGATGACGTTTTACTCATGGGACATTAAAGTAGAATTAAAGGCAAATTAAAGATTCACCAGTGAAACATTTTCAAAAATTAAAGTTACACTAAAGGTGGCATTAAAGAAGTTTTAAATGTAAGTTTATGACAATTTAGGAGTTCTCTTTAAAGTCTAGGAAATGAACCTTTAAGTTGTCTTTCGACTCAAATTAAAGCTGTTATGAAATGGTTCATAAAGTAGGCTTTAATTCACACACAAAAGACAATTAAAGGTTCATTTCAGGTCTTTAGTAGAGACATTAAATATAAATTAAATATATCATTTCTGTAACTTTAAGTTAGCTTTAAAATGAATTAAAGCGATTATTTCATCTTGTGCTCAAAATACAGTTAGGATAAGTATAAAAGGATGAGGGGTTAGAAGGTAAAAATAATAAGAAGGATGATAGGAAGATGAAAGGGGAAAAGAGGGACCGGCAAACTGCAAAGCAGTCATGTCAACCTCTTGGAAAGTTAAAAATAAAGAAGAGAGAAGAGGAAAAAGAGGAAAAATATATATATAAAAAATAAAATATATATATATATATATCTGTCTGATTTTGGAAAAAGGTGCCCTACAACAGAAGAGGCTCTGTAACAAATGGATGTCTTTTCTGTGGTCTCCAAAATTGACTTAACTTCTGAATTACCAAAAAGGCCTTAGAGTGGCTAAGCTTCGTTCAAGTGTGGTAGAGGTTGGCCAGCGAATCACGCCCCTTTCCCCTCAAACCCCCCACCCCCCACCTCCACCTGCTTCCGAGGCCCTTGTCCCAACAACTAATATGGGAGGAGTATAACAAACAAAAAGTATGCACTGATTTCTACGCTCTAAAGGGTACTTTTATACAGAACAAGAACACTGAAAAAAGTGAACAAATTTCTTAAGAAAACACGATCCGAACAAATCTCGGATTACGCCGTTTTACGCTATTTAGAAAAAGACGGACAATTATTTTGCGCGCCCTTCAATAGAGAGGGCCTGGGCTCCACCAGAGTCGACGCAGTAAGAGACAAAACTGCGGAATCCAACTTCGCTTGAATTGGAAATATCATCAGTCGCCTCCATACGAATTTGACAAAAGAAAAGCTTAGGAGAAACATGTCCTCTACGGCGGGGTAAGTTACCATGATAACTGAGTTAGCGGGTGGCTGATCGAATTGGCCCGCGTGTGATGATAGCCGCCGCCATTTTAGCTGCACTATTCGTGTCTCGTTTTCCTTGATTTGGCGGCGGGGTGGGGGGAAGAAATTCTGGGTCAAAATAAGCACCTTTGGGTCTTGAGTTTGTCTTGGTGGGTGCGTAGTTGATTTTAGGTAAGATCTCGTCAGTAATCCAAGGTGTGGTGGATAATTTCTTCTCCTTCTTCGGACATTGACAAGTGAATTCAACTCATCAGAAACAACGACAACAACAACAGCTTTATTTCAGTATTCCCACGTGAGTGCATGGTATTACCTACATTATTCGTTACAAATCTGAAATCAAAACAAAGGCTATGATATGAAAGAACAAGTTTTTGTCTATATTCCATACATGACTGCATGTAAGGAGATGAAAGTCTGCAGATATCAGGATCGACATTGTCAAATACGAAGAGGGTTTTTTCATTGTTGTCAAAATTCTTAAAAAGGGGATGTCCAATCCTAATGTCTCGGTAAAAGTTAGATCGAAGACTATGGAAGGGGCAAATGCGAAAATTTTCTAGAGTTTTCGGTACTGGGGGGACTTATGTTGATTATGCTCAAGCAATCATGCACTTTTGTGACAGTCAATTTTGAATACTGAGTAAAATTTTAGTTTCTTGTTACTTCGTATTAGATTATATTGGTGTGAAGTCAGTTCTTCACGTATAGTTAATTGGACATTTTTCATATCT
>OZ037782.1:9751590-9756590 GCA_964035525.1 Porites cylindrica | reverse complement strand
TAGCCAACATTTCAACTGAGTTTACTTCTTTAAATGGGTGGAAGAGGAGTCTGGAGTTTTTGACACTTGAATTGACCTTACGTAATGTCCGCAACAAAAATTCAATGTCAATTTTCTTAGGAAAGTGCCAGTAGCCGGATAATATTTTATAGCCTAATGATAGTGTAAGGCACAGATTATAATACACACATACTTTTATGTTAACTGTATGTTTTCTTAGATGTTAAAACTTTAAAATTTCCTTCCAAAAATTCCAAGATTCAAATTCTCTGTATTTCATGCCTTCTCACATTAGGCACATGGACAAGATAAACAAGATCTCAGTAATTTCAAACAGCCCATTGTCTCAGCTTTCTGTTGGTTAAGTTTCATTGTGCAAAATTTTATTTGAAAAAATTCAAAATGTCATTGTCTTGCATGGAATTGCCCTTCTGTTCATTAAAAGAAATAAAAGTGGTTTCCCATGAATTTTCACGCAACCCAAAAAATTGTTATCCATGAGATTTGAAATCATAGGGCTTAAAACCAAATTTCACCTGTATATCCTTTACGACTAAAGTGTTTCATGCGGCAAAAAAGTAAATATATCGCGTTGCCATTTTATTTAAGGGTGCTGTCAACTAATCTGACTTGTGTCGAGGTGTTTGCTCAAAGCAACCGTACACAGAGCTGTACAGTTTTCTTCACCATGGTACGTATGAGAGGGTGCATTGATTTAATTATTGCTGTACTATCTTATTTCCTTCTTTCAGATTTCTTGTATATCATGTGAAATTGAGCCTACATCACCTTTTGGAGCACCAGCCTTAACTTACTGTCACAGCGGATCGCATGCTTATCTGCTGTTGTGGTTCCATTTTATCCTTGGTTTTTATTTTGGTACTCCTTTGTATTTTCCTTTCTACTTGACCAAGGGGACACAGATCACATAGTTCTACCAAATAATAGATCCCATCTAAGCTGTCTGCTATATGCAGATGATTTAGTTTTGATGTCCCAGTCAGATCAAGGACTAGAAAATGCTCTCTCCATCCTTTCAGAGTATTGTGCACATTGGCTTTCATCGCTGAATCCAAAGAAGACTAAAATTATGATTTGCAAGAAGAAATATAGGAAGTTGACCCTTAATAAACATTGTTTTCATATCAGTAGGCTCAACATAAGAAATTGTTGTTGTTTTGGTGGTATTTGGGTACATCTCTGATAATGAGCTTAGAACAAAGGAAAATTAAATTTATACCAAGGACAAAATTGAACCAATCACAGCCACATGAGGATTTGGGCTGGTACTCTCAAGAAATGTTAGGACCTCTCTAATTCTGTAGCAATTTATTGACCACAATTTGTGTTAGTCTTAGAACTAGGCATTTCCTTCAAGAATGTGTTTTTCCTTGACAACGTAGAATATCTTGTGAGGATCTTTGTAAGGTATCACGCTCAAGAGGGTGACTTTGTGGTCAAGTTACCTTATGTTAACTTAATAATTACTTTTGTTGATCCTCTCACAGCTCACATCCACTTTAGCCTGGTTCAAATGAAGTTGATCAGATTGCTATAGTCATTGCTGTTCTTGATGTTGGAAGTTACATAGGTGAGTGAGTATACAACCATGTTCATGACAGTACATTACGCGCGCAGGGGTCCTAGGTTCATGGGGCTACCAACACAACAGTCCGCCGTTCGCTCTTGACCTGCGGTAAAGAAATGACGGCCATTAGAAAATTTTAACTCCGTGAATAATTATCAAATCAACCCTTGACATTAATTGGTCATTTGGAGCCGTGTGTACGCAACATTTCAGGAAATTTATAATCAATTGGATTAGTTGTTATATGCTCGAAAAGTGTAGGAATTCAGTGTGTAGCTTCAGATTCAGGTCTTAGCAACTTTCATAGTTTAAATCTGTGTCAACAAATAAGCAAAATTCTCTCTTTTCTTCAGTTGCCACAGGGTTAGATGCGACTGCCGCTGCCGTTGTTGTGAGTTGTGCTCTAGCTGTCAAGTGCATCGATCAAGGATGGATCAGGGATAAAGGGCGAAGTTGACAACCACCAAAACAACAATGAGTATTATTTTTTAAGTACAATTTGTGATGTAATATGTCGTGAACTATGTGAAATTTTAGTGCAAATTTACATTTTATCTGTCTTTAAGTCAGACTGAATGACAAAAAATGATAATTTTAGTAGCTAAATCAGTTTTGGGAAAAAAATATAATCTCCTCACTACTGAAAGGGTTTTTTTCCTCACAACATTTACTTGAGATGTGACGAAATTAATTTGGAAATTATTTTAAGGATTCATTATAGCAGAAAAAAAATCTGACTGGTATTGCTTCACACTAGGTCAGCAGGAGATTATATAATATTCTAATAGAACATAAATAAAGTAAATGATCATTTCACAGCTTCATGTTTAGACAAGTAACTACAGGAAAAATTGACATAGCCACAGTCGGCAACACTGATAAGAAAAGTGAATGATAACAAATGTGTTTCCCAAAATGTAATGTCTGCGACATTTTTCAGTTATGTCTGCTACGCAAACTTTTGTTTGTAGAATCATTGGAATAAGGTTGCGTGGAATTTGTTTTGGACAGTTGAAAAATTTAATTATTACCATGGTTTGAAGGCATTCCACGGCTTCTTCTGAATTTATATCATGCACTTGTTAGTCCTTATTTAAGGTCTCGGTAAAGGAAAACGACGTGCCCAAAGGCTACAAAGGCAAGTTATATATCAAATTAAAGCTAAAAGACTAAATTACCTTATGAAAGATTTTATTTCATCCAATTTCAAAAGGCGCTTAAGTTTTTTGCTCTCGAACTCAGAGGTATCGAGTTTACTGCTGAAGCTCCAGCCCTTTCGCGTCGTTAAATATTCACTTCCTTTTTATTGTATCTGATTGACAGATAAAAGACCTAAAAAAGGGTGTGAGGAAAGTTGCATATGTCTCGTATTAGCGGAATTATTGCATTTCAAACTAAAAAGTCGAATCTCGAGCGTGATTTACGCAAAGAAACTGGCATAAAATGAGTTACAAAGGGAAATCGGAAAATTCCTCACAGTCTTCCTTTACAGTCTTTTTTCTTTCAACAACCAAGCTATTTCTTGTATGACGTCCACGCTAAGACAGCTCCAAAAGTCCCCTCAATAAGTTTGCGAAACTCAGCACAAAACATCACTATAAAACGCGATTATCTGCCAAGGAGTGTTTCTCTATTTCTCTACAACCTAGAAAATGAACCATTGTAATTTTAGTCTATTTTTTCTAATAACAAAACCCCTATGCTTGAGTTTGTGTGAGGGGTTTTTCTTTTTTGCTTTTCCGTTTTTCTTAATATGTAATTTAAAAACGCCTTTTTTATAATGTTTGTTCTGCCTAGATTAGCACTATGGCTACTTGCAGGGCATAAAATGTTGTAAGCTTATGGATCTTAAATAAAATACATTGTTGTCGGTGATCATGAAAAAGGTACCGTTTATTGTAACGGTAAACTCGTAGAAAGTGAAAAATTTCTGTGTAACAGGGGCACCCAACGAGAATATAGTTCAAAACCACTTAAACATAGCATTGTTAAACGTGTTTTAGTATTTAAACGGTGGATATAGGCATATTTTTATCCCCTATAAATTTTCCATCTGTTTGGATTTCCTAGCTGAAAGTCTAGTGATCCGAAAATTTTAGGGATCAAAACTTACCTGTTTAAAAATTTCAGCCAGAAAAAAGCCTCCCGAAAATTCTAGGTGACCTTTTTAGGGTAAAAATCCGTTGAAAATGGGCAATTTTACCATTTTTTAGATGTTCGAAAATCCTAAGAGGCAGGCAAGCAAGAAATTTTACAACAAATGTTCCGAAAATTCTAGACCTCAAATCGTCTTCCGAACAGATATTTTTCCGAAAATTGTCGTTGGGTGCCCCTCGTGTAACTCGATGTAAAAGCAGTCTAGAAGTGTTGAGACTACCAAGAATGTCTTCATTGCTTGAAAAATTTAAAAAGGGTATTTTCCGCGATGTTTACATTCTGCGGGTTCCGCACCCCCGTCACACCCCCCTCTTGAGCCAATCAAAGAGCGCTTTCTGCGACATGTACCGCGGACCAAATATCGCTGTCACTACAATATGGCTGCTAGCTTCCTGGTAATTTCTACTCTTTCAATTATTGAAATCATGCTCCTGGAACGAAATGTAGACTCATTCACAGATTTGAATCAAGCCTTCTTTTGTGCGAGGAAGTTTTTGAACTGAATGAATGGAATCGGAACCGGAATTGATGCAATTCCCAATGGTAAGAGCTGTAAATTTCCGCTTTACGGAGCTTTAACAAATGGCACTACATTGTATCACTTTAATAAGACGGTTATTGGCAGCTAGAGATCTAACTACCTTTACAATCATTGCTAACTTTTACACTGTCGAATTAATATTATACAGGAACATGTGCAGCCATTTTGAAACCGGTATTTTGTTCGTAGGGACCAGGTAATGAAATTGACGCCCGTAAATTAATCCTTCCGGAATGATTTTCAAGCGGTATTCAGTCTGGAAGGGGTGAATACCACCCAGAAATAACCCTGACTATGACCTGAAACTAAAACTTTGATCTATGCGGGTTTTTTACGTGCATAAAACTTGTCCAACGCTGACCGCCAACATTATAGTTTCTCAGCCATGATTTCAAATGGGGAAAGATTTTATGGACCCCCAAAGATAAACCAACACAATGTTAATGTAAAACTTTGAGTGGAATTTATTACCTCATTTTCAGTATCTGACACTTGTTAACAGTGGTAAGGTAGGTGGAAGAAAATGAAATTTCCACAGAACAGCTGCTTTGTGCGAATCTCATAGATCATCTTAAGAACAATACAAGTATCTGCTAAATAATGCAGCTCTGTGGCTTGTCAAAGGTGTATGTCCCTTGTAATAAACAAGAGACGCATATCGGAAGAACCTACATCGCCCAAAACTCCACTTTGAATTATTTATTTTCTGATGAA
>OZ037782.1:9604090-9744090 GCA_964035525.1 Porites cylindrica | reverse complement strand
CCAGAAATTCACAAAAAATAAATAAGTGCTCCACTAGCCTGTTCCAGGCGTTCAGACAGTAGAGCGTGTTAACTGACTCCCCACCATTTGAACGCTGTACTCTACTATCTGACCAGACATATGCATTGTCATCTAAGATCACGAAAACATGACGTGCAAACTACGTTACAAAGCGTTTAGACAAGACCACCTCTGTTAAGGTCACTGAAAAACTCTCAGAATACGAAGACCTAGAAACTGAAGTCAATACCTTAAGACTAAGGGTTAGTCTCAGTCTTTGTGAAGCTTTTCTTAAGGAAAGCACAATGCAAAGGCTCAGATGTTGATGATAGTAATAATGACAATAATAAAAATAATAACGACAACAACAACAATAAATCAAGAACTGCAGAGCCCTCATCAGGGATGTGAAATATGGTGTCTTTTTCAATTGTGGCGATTGCAATTCTAACGACTTCAAAAACTTACGATAATTACGTGTGCTTTGGTGGAACAATCAATCTGACTTTTTCACGCGTAGACCACTTTTCCTGGGTAACAGTGGATGCGGACGACAGCTAAAAATAGCCACGTCTCTGGGTACAAATACTCACCCGTCCCAGTACTTCTCGTCTCTCTCAGCGCAGCCATGCCAGAACTACTGACTTTGCTGTCCTTAAGCAAAAATACAACGATTTTCACTGACCTGAAACCCCTTCCATCGCGTATATATGCACAGTTTTTCTCTCTTGCAAAATTCACCCCCTCTGAGAAATAAGCCTTCAAAAAAAGCTTACTCTCTGCCTCAGAGCGAGGCGCGCTAAAAGAACCTGTCACGTGATCTACCATACTCTCCAATCTTAAAACGGCTGCAAGCGCAAAACCTAACTAATTAATCCCCCTGTGTAAAAAAAAAATAAATAAATAAACGATTTTTCAGTCGTTTTTTGTGCCAGTTCTAAACTTTGCACGAGCAGTGGAACGGTGGCGTCTCCCTTTTTACGTAACACTAATGCGCGTTTTTGTACAACTTGAAGTAGAACTGAAGATTCGAACAAAGCTTGTCGCTCCTGCTTGTCGATAGTTTTTTTTTTAAAAAAATGGCTTATGCTGCAGCTTCCAACAGTGAAGCAGAGTCAGCTCCCGACCGATCCCGATTTTTGTATGACTTTGACGTGGACAATCAATGGAGGCATTTCCGTCATGGACCACCAACAGCCTCCTCGGTTGAACGGGGAAGAAGAAAAACTAGATTCAAAATGGATAAAAGGTACTCTTCAAGGAAGCAAACACCGTCAAGGAGAAAAAATGCCGCCTATCGCGACGTTGATACGGTCAATTTGGTCTGCTGCAACGGTGGATGTCTTTTAAAGAATGGCATAGAGACTGCGAGGCAGGTTATTCGACAGGAACGAGGTAGAGCTTTCTATAGATCTAGAAACTACAATGAACAAAATTACGTGATATCGAAACTTATGCAAGTGGAACTATTTCCTAGCGGACGCAGAAAAATAACCTACATTATCCCAGCTTTGGGCCCTGTGTGCAAAATCGCCTTCATGAAATGCTACGGAGTGTCGCCCAAAAAAATTAAAGTCCTTTTAGAGAAAATGGATTGTGACTGTTTATCTATTGACCCCGATAAACGCGGTAGGCACAGTAACAGACCGCGCAAATTGACGGAAGATGCGAGGAGACAAGTAACAGAGTTTATCTGTTCCCATTCGGCAAACCACTCGCACTACAGAAGGGCGCGAACGGAAAAACAATTTTTTGATACCCCCACAACTATGCGAAGAATGTGGAGAGAGTTCACTAGACATTACCCGAATTTCACCTCGACACGTTTGGGAAAGAAAAACAAAGGTCCTGTTATAAGTTTTACTACCTTCAGGAACGTGTTCAACGAAGATCTCGGCAGCAGGTTGGGTTTTCGAAAACCACGAGAAGACACATGTCAGGTTTGTGACAGGACCTTAAACACGATAGGACGAATGACAAACGGCGCAACCGAGGACGGCGCCAGTAATGAAGAAGAACTTCAAAGAATAAGAACAGAACGTCAAAATCATTTAATTGAGGGCGAAAGGAGATATGCTGCCTTAAAGTATGACATGTTTGTTCTGTCTAAGAAACGGGTCAATGGGTGTACAGATGAAAGTTAGCAGATGGATTGTCGACGCTGATTTCCTCTTTGCTTTAGCTTGAAGGTCAAGAAAATGTAAAACTCAGTATAGTTAAGGTGAATAAAATGTTGAAAGAATTTGTACTTGCTGAGTTCGAGTTGATTTGAGAGAAGGTGGGTAACTTTGTAGTTTGCGATTTGATGACACTAGTAATAGGCCCTCTGCAGCTAGCCATTCATGTGGTACAAAACCGCCATGCTGGAGAGCAAAAGTCGCACTGGGACAAGAGAAACAAAAGACATACCGGCATAATTTTAAATGGTAATTTTCTTTGTTAGTCTTGTCCCAGTGCGACTTTTGCTCTCCAGCACGGCGGTTTCGTACCACGTGAATGACTAGCTGCAAAGGGCCTATTACCTTAGCCTACCAAAGCTAATCGCATGTCTCAGATCAAGGCTTTGTTAACTTGAGGAAAGTACAACCTTCCTATGCCTTATGATAGGTGGGTAGCCCTCCCTCCTACCATGAAACATGGGCCTGAATCCGGAAAGGGTTGCGTATTTGTTATATATCTGTTTTAAAAAAATCGCCCTCCTCGAATTGTCATCCCTTTTAATTATTCATTACATAAAAAAGTCCCCGTACTGATACAAAATACACACCGCATCACGGAAAAAGATTCACTTAAACACATTCAATTCCAGTTCAAAAAAGTACAGGAAACCGTGAGCCATGGCAGACTGAACAGAGATATTTAGAGTCTCTTTTACGGAAAAGAGCAAACGTCAGATTCAAGTTGAGAATTTCACAACAAGAAACAGGGAACACTTGGTCACGTGGTACAAATTCACGTTTGCCGTTTGCCGCAAACGTGACATCTTGGCTCCAAAAGGGAGCTTAAGCAACAGCGTTTTTGAGCGACGGACGTCAACCGGAAGTGGGCTTTTTGCAACATTGGGCAGTGGATGGGTTCAAAATCCCGGGCAAATCGTCTTTATAAGAGAAAAGAAACTTAGAAATACAAATTTTTTAGCGTCAAGGCATATAAAAGAAGAGAAGGCCTCACTTCCGGTTGACGTGCATCGCTCAAAGTCGTCTTTGCTTAGGGTCCCTAATGTGAAGACAACTGTGTGCAAGACCTGCGCGCGCTCTCTTAAGTTTCTCTTCCAATGACTGTCGCAAACGTAAGTGATAACGGTAGTGTTTTTTTTTTTGAATATCGAGCCACTAGCGCAAGCTGTAAATAACTGAAGACACAAGTTTCAAAGTAAACTGAGTACTGCGTTAAAGAGGGCAAGATGTGTTAAGCCTCACGTAGTCAGGCCCCTTTGCATGGACTAAAATGGCCTCGAAAACGCTTACTTTGCATATGGATTTTCACAAAAGCTTACCTACACCAAAGGTGTCTTCTCAAGACTGGTATTACTCAAAAAAGCTCAGAACAAGCCTAATGGGTATATACTGCGCAAACCAGGAGGTTATACACTGTTTTATGTACGACGAGTCTATTGCTGGTGTAGGCCCAAATGAAGTGATCTCAATCTTGGACTATTTTCTCAAAAAACTTCAGACGGAGCAAGGCCGAGACAGGTATGACCATCTTATAGTGTGGTGTGACAATTCTCCGGCTCAGTTTAAGCAAAACTTTCTATTTTTTTATATGGATTACCTGGTCACAAGAGGAGACTTCCTACGAACAGACTTAAAATTTTTGTTGGAGGGCCACTCGTATAGTGTGTGCGATAGATATTTTGGAAACATTCAAAAAGTTTTTAACGCCCAAGAGAAAATTGAAACACCCAAAGACTGGGAAAACGTTCTAGTCAGCAGTGGTTTATCAAACGTCAAGGTCTATTGGGTAGGTCTGGACATGATAAAGGACTACAAGTCATTTTTAAAGTTAAAATACGTCAGTAGAAACGAAGATTTACAGCACGAGAAATTTGAGGTCAAAGAAATCGCGTGGATTAATGTTGGAATTGGGGAACAGCCTGATGACAGGGGCAATCTGAAAGTTGTAGATCATCCCGACTGCGCCTTCGTGCGTTTCACTATTGACCCAAAACAGCAACCCAGGCTAGTTTCGTACACAAAGAAAAGGCAAGCAACTCCACTGCGAATAGACCTACTGACCACACTGAGGCAGGAACTAAGGCCAATTCGTGAAGATGTAAAGCAGCAGTGTCTAAATCTAGCTAGAAAATATTTAAGTGAACGTGCCGAGCGTTTTTATGCTGCCCTACCATGTATCCAAGAGGGGAGCGAGATTGACGATTGAAGGTTATCATTATATACCTTTCACTTGAACATTAATCGTGTGTCCTAATTAGCTTCCTCTTTAACGCAGCACCTCAGTTTCCTTCGCCTTGCCTTTGTCTTACAGTAAAACGTACTAAGAACCTGGATTTTTCAAAGTTATCCTAAACAGGTTATTCTTTTTAATATATAAATGGTAGTTAGTACAGGTTAAGGCTATTTAGGTTCTTACACAGGTTATGTTCTGAATAAGAAACATACAATATAGCCAAGAGAATTTAGTGGTTCAGCTTATTCCTCATATAAAATCTGCACACCAAATAAGACGTTATGTAAAAATGACCATATAAAGAAAACCTAAAGTATTGACCTCATTGGCATTTAAACAGTCCAGTTAGAGCGATAATGCAGGTATGTCTTCAAAGAGGATTCTAAACAGTGACTGATCTAACTTTTGCCCAAGGGTACAGGCAAATTTTTTCAGAGATTTTAGAAACTAAGAAATTGTTTCAATTTCTAGACTAAACAGGTTCTTAAAATATAGGTTCTTAGGCAAGGGGTTTCACTGTATAGCACCATTTTATCATTCGCTAATAAATAAATCGTTGTTGTTGTTGAAAACTACTGTTTGCTGCTTGACCGTTCCGGTACGACAGTGAGTTAGAAAGCTACACTAGCCAATGGTTGGGATTCTGAGATAGGTACCTTTTTCTAAAATCAGACAGATATATATATATATATATATATATATATATATATATATATATATATATATATATATATATATATATATATATATATATATATATATATATATATATATATATATATTAATAATCACAGGAGTTCAGGCTTCAGGAGTAATCATTGATCGTTTATTGCGACAGTGCTGTTTCGTATGGTCCGAAATTGTAGGACCACACTCATCAGGCAACTTCAACGATTGACCGTTAAAATTAAAAGCTGGCAGTAAATATAGGGATGCGTTAAGAGATAGTATCTAGGTAACAGATGGATTGTGTCTTAGTTACGTTACTCTAGAGTTCTGAAGTACATATCTGTTTCTGTGGGGGCATGAACTTGCTAGTTCGTTTCGCCTGTTTAGGCTACAAAGCTCTTTTTTACAAATGATGATAAACTTTTCATAAAGACAAAGATTACATTTTTTGCTAATGTTGCTATAAGCTTTACATTTCTTTAAAACTTTCCATTTTATCTGGAAAGGTTTGTTAGAGTCTTGTAAAGTCCAAATATATTTTGATAGTTCCGTTTCATTTCTTCTGTTTGAGCGTCGAAAGGAGGACTGATGGTTTCTGTAACGTTCCTTAAAGTTTGTTGCCAGTCCGACGTAAGTTTCAGTTGTCGTCGCTGTAGTTACAGTGGCTTGGTAGATTACATTTGATTGGAGGCATTTTCCTTCGAGTGGACAATCTGGTTTCTTTCTGCAATTGCAGGTGTCAGGTTGTTGCGTTGGTGAGTTGAAATTTGAAAGAAATGTAAAGCTTATAGCAACATTAGCAAAAAATGTAATCTTTGTCTTTATGAAAAGTTTATCATCATTTGTAAAAAAGAGCTTTGTAGCCTAAACAGGCGAAACGAACTAGCAAGTTCATGCCCCCACAGAAACAGATATGTACTTCAGAACTCTAGAGTAACGTAACTAAGACACAATCCATCTGTTACCTAGATACTATCTCTTAACGCATCCCTATATTTACTGCCAGCCTTTCATTTTAACGGTCAATCGTTGAAGTTGCCTGATGAGTGTGGTCCTACAATTTCGGACCATACGAAACAGCACTGTCGCAATAAACGATCAATGATTACTCCTGAAGCCTGAACTCCTGTGATTATTAATAATCAATGCTCTTCAATTAAATGAATTGAGCGCTCTACGGAATACGTTCTACCCAGAATACAAGTATTTATATATATATATATATATATATATATATATATATATATATATATATATATATATATATATATATATATTTTTTTTTTTTTTTTTTAATAATAAAATGAAATAAAATAAAATAAATGAATAATAAAGGAGAGACTCCGGGTTAAACAAAGGAAAAAAAAACAAACAAAGGAATTACTTCAATAACTTTAATGTGTGATTTTCTCTTCAAAAATAATGATAACATGTTTGTGAAAAAATGAAAACATACAGTTGTATCTTTGGTGAAAACAAATTATAATAACACAGATGGCTTGTTAACTGATACAGTGAAAACACTACATGAGCTTCACATAATTATTGGTGTATAGTCGTTCTTAAAAACTTATCGAATCACTGAAATAGTTAAAATTAGATGGAAATATATTCGTTCTTAAAACACTCAAGGAGTTATCGACTCTGAAAATAATTATTCCTTTCAATAAAAGTTGAAAAAGACTCATTAGTTTCTCTAGTAACTATAGCGACATCTGCAGAGTTGTGAAAATTGTGAAATAAATTAAAATGTTGGATAATACTTTAAAATATAGTCCGATACATTCGATAAAATACAACATTAGAATTAAGCAAAGGAAAAAGTCACATGTAATCTTCCATAAAAAAGGGGGACGGGGTTGATAGAAATGCACAGGATAAGAACTTTCGTAATGAAACTATTATAAGTAGTATAACTTGAAATATTACTAAAATGTAATTGAAAGAGAATTTAAATGGTTAGTTTTTAGTGGTCCTTCTTTGTTCTCGTTGACATTAATAATTATAAGGAATACAACTCGTAATTTTTTAAAAAAATATTTTTTGAAAGAGAATTTAAAATGGTTAGTCGTTAATTATTGTTAGTCGATCTTTTTTGTCCGTTAAGGTAGAGCCATTCTTCACAGTGCAGATCAAAATAAAACCAGATATGAGATTTGTTGTCCATGTTGTTGAGAAGAAAGTCTAGCTGGCGGGCACGTTTTTCTGCCTTTTTGTCAGTGGTCCAGTGTTGTGACGTCATGATCCAGTGTGAAGTGAGGTGGGGTGAACAGCCATTGCCAATTAAAAATAAAAACAGTTTGAATGTGTTCTTGTCGCTGATTGGTTTTTTCCAAAAAATTAACTTAAAATCTTGTGGCCAAACAGAAAGTGGATAAAAAGCGTCGCCGTTGATAGAATTAAAAAGTTGAAGACGTTGTTGGATAATAGATGCACGGGAGAGGTTGCGGAGATGGTGATGGTAAAAGTGGAGTGTGGAGTGGTTGTTATCCATAGTTGAAAGTAGTCTGTTAATATAACAATAGAGGGGGGGGTGGGGATAAGAGCATCAGGATGGTAATTCGTAATTAATAACTATTAATAGTAATAGGTAATAGCGTCGTAAGTTATGACAAAAATTGTCTTATTTTTATTAAAGGAAAAAAGGAAGTAGGAGAGGAACAAAAGAGTGTGAAGGAGAATGGGAATACCCGGGTATGGCAAGAAAAAGGATGCATCGACACCAAGGCTCCTGTAATGTTGTGAATCATCAGGGGCAAAGCACAACTGAGCGAGGATGTTTCTAGCCCGGCGCCGAGCCTTTGCCCGACATTCTCTGTGTCGAGTCCTTGAGAAGAAAAAAGGAAGAGAGGAGAGAAATGGCCAGGAGGTAGCCAAGAAGAGAGAGAGAGAAAAGAAAGAGAAGAAGAAGAAGAAGAAGAAGAAGAAGAAGAAGAAGAAGAAGAAGAAGAAGAAGCAGAAGAAGAAGAAGAATAGAAAAAAAAACCACAAACAAATAAACTTTGAGCAGAACAATATACTCTCTTTGTATGTAAATAGAGTTGGAAAACGATAATTAAAAAAATATGAATTATAACGGTAAAGCGGAAAGCAGCAGTTGAGTAGTTTAAAAGTAACAAATTAATTACGCTAAAGTGACAATATCTTACCACGAAAACAAAGGGTTTCTTCAAAAATGCCGGTTGTGAAAAAAGGTCAGTCCTGGAAATAAGGAGGCCCAAAATTAAAAACAATTATAAGGAATGAGGAGAAGTTCCGTAGAGAAATACTTACGTCTGGAAAGAAATGGCTCCTCTAGGGTAAACGTAAGAAAAGAGTGAAAAATGCAGAACAAAATTCTGTCGTAACAAAAAAAATTTTTGTCAAAACAAATTAAAATTGACGCCAGAATGACGCGAGCCAATGACGTACGAGAAAGGTGTCGCAATGATAGATGGGATAGCTGTCAACCTTTCGAAGGATATGAGCGGCCATGAGGGTTGAAATTGTGTCTATAAAGCGTAGAAGCCCGCGGGGGGATTCCCATATGAAACACACGGGGATGCTCGTCGGAAATTTTGAATTCAACCCCTAAAGGAGACCATCTGGGCGTGGCTCAAGCTTTTTGTGACCCCTAAAGGAGACCAATCTGGGCGTGACTTAAGCAAATTTTGACCCCTAAAAGAGACTGTCTAAAAACACACAAATACGACATGCAATGAGTTTTAATGATACAAAGACATAACAAACAAAGTTAAAAAGAAAATTTGACTTCAGTTTCTCTTCGCGTAATTCTGTGTTTCTTCGCGGAACCCTAAACGAGACCTTGGCGGCTTAAAATATTGGCGCTTTGCCCGGAACACGCTAAGCGAGACCAAAATCCAAAATTTACACCCCTAAGCGAGACGACGAGCATCCCCGTCTTTTTCACATGGGAGTCCCCCCCCCCGGGCGTAGAAGTCAGTCTTTTCAAGGCCAGGTGTCGAAATATTTATGGAGTGGCAGTTATCGTAGTGTGCTGGGGTGGATTTGTAGTAAGCAGGTTTTGTTCGGAGTTATATCGCAATCGGTGAGTCGGAACAACAATTTCAGTATGATCGATCGTTCTTCTTGTGGATGAAAACTGGAGCTGAGTTCAGGAGCTGAGTGCAGGTTGAGCCAGCAATCTGGTCGTTGGAGGTAAGGAATCGAAGTTAAGTATTCATAATATGATATATCGTTCTTTTTGCGATGACCAAGAGTTTAGTCTGAAAGAGTTGTGTGTGTGTGAGTCGTACTGTTTTACAAGGATAAGGATGGTAAAATTTCGCTAGACTGTATGTAAGGAGAGGAGTTTCAAAACAAGGCAGTGTAAAAAGGGGGAGACGCGATACGATGCCGCAGTGAAATAGGCAGTGACTGCTTTTGAGATTAAACCCTCTAAATAGATTTATTGATAACGTCCTAGAAGTATAATGCTAAAAAAGCTTGATAGGGAATAGTGAAAATCGATTAAAATATTAGGGTATTACATAAGAATGGTAGTGTAACTTTTTAGTGAAAGTAAAATATCTAGTAGAATGAATTAAAATTTGATTTGCACACAAGTGTCAAGTAGAATGAATTAAAACTTGATTACATACAAGTGTCAAATTTAAAAGCACACAAATTACATGTAAATGACAAATATCAGAGATCAGAAACAAACAAATATGTCTCCTGAGCATTATTTATGAAGTTGCAAGCAGCAGGGATCAACTTTGAAAAACTGTTAGGCTGAACAGTTTTCAAAAACCCGAATTTCAATCCATTTCAATCTTCTTCAGTTTTGCCCATCCGTGGAATCTGTTGTTTCTGTTGTGTTATTTTAACCTTCCTTTAATGTTTTACGTGGTCATTTTTTATGTTTCTCTCAGTTTAACGGGCATTTTGTAATTACCTACTTTGCCTGAATTTTGTGACACAGCTCCTTTAAGCTACCGTTATTTATACACTTCAAATACATTACCTAGATACTCCTTGTGAAGACTTTCAAACATATTGTCACAACTTTAGCTTAAAATGCTTTAAAAATAGAGTCCGTCAAAATTGGCGCAAACTCATTTCGAAATGTTGGTTTCCTTAGTTTATATGGTGGTAAACTTTAATAGTATTTTAGAAGGGTAATATTTAGATTTAGTGGTATTCAAATTCACAAAAAAACCAAAACGATCACTTACGCTGTAGTAAAGAGTAAAGGTTGACAAATGATATCTTTTTGTCTTTTAGCAATTGTTAATAAAAGAATTTTATGTGAAGATAATTCCTCATCGATTATATGGAGAGTTGTATGACGTCAGTTGATGGTATTATACTCTGGTTATTGGTCTGATTGGTCATAATACCATCAACTGACGCGATACAACTCACTTTGACTCTGAAGATGACTACCGCACAGGTTGTCGAAACGTCAGTCACTTTCAACAACAACAGTCCTATTCAGGACTACGTTCACCCGGACGATCAAAGTCAACCTACTTTTGAAATGACTCCTGGGTTCAAACCTTTCACAGTTTTAAGGGGGCTTGTTGGCAAGATTGTGGGATGGTAGTCCTCGTAGTCGTCCTTGTTTTAAAATCTAAAGGTTTCTATTAAGGTTTCTGGGCAGACTCTTGGCCAACTAGAAGACAAATAAATGGTGGGTGCAGTGTATGTCTGATAACATATCTCTCCTCTTTCAGATCATCTTACACGCCCCTGACCCCAATGCAGAGCACCCAATCTTCACTGTAGATGATGGCGCGCAGCCTCCAGTCACTGTCATGTGTAAAGAAAGGAGTGTCTTGGTCGCTACATTCTCAAGACTCTTGCTCACTAGAATAGGTCAGTATTCATAGTATCGGGTCGATTCGCTTGATGGCAGTTCGCCCAGGTTAAGTCGATTCGCCCCATGTGTATTTGTCGTTCTGAGAAAAAGGAACAAGCATGGAAAGACAGTGACTGCACATATGGAATACAAGGTTAGCTAAAATAGCATATCAGAGAAGTAGGTTCACTATGTTGTAGAGTGTTGCATGACATCGAGCGAATCGACTTAAGGCCAGGCGAACGCCTTCGCTTTTTAAGTGATGTTTTCGTAGCCATCGCTGTCGTTGTTGGTTAAGGTCCCTAATAGAGAGCTTTAGATTCGAGGACGAGGACATTAAATTTTAAGTTTTCTCGCCTATTCTCTAAAAATAGACACCACAAAAGTTATAGTTCGCTTATTTCCGTTGAACGAAGTAAAGCCGTCTCTCGCTCGCTAAATGATAAATTCCTAACATTTGATTATTTGTTTTCGCCACCAAGACATTCTCGTTAAAACTCGTAGTAGAATGACGACGGCTATCACATTTTCCCGCCAAAATGACGTTGGTTCGCAAGCGCGCACTTCTCAGTATTGAGAAAATCTCGTACTCGTAGTCGTCCTCGTCTTAGAATCTAAAGCACTCTCTATTGGCGAACTTGAGTAACCACAACGAAGACGGCAACGAAAATGTCAAAATAGCAGGTTCAGGCTATACGTTCTGGCACGCAGTAGCGGACGAATTTTCGACCTGTTGAAAATTCGCGGCTGTGCGTTTAGGTGTTACGTTCACACGGAACAAGGCTAACCGTACGTTAGTAAAATCCAACTAGCGGTCTATTATCAATGCTGCGTTCTGATTGGTTGAGCTACTACTAGGGTATATGTTATAGCCCACTAGTAGCGAAAAGCGCCGGATTTTTGGCGGCAAAAAAAGATTAAAGTTTTGCTTTAAGTTGTTTTGTCTCGATATTTTTTACCAACTAGTTGGATTGTACTAAAACAATTATTCCTTTCGCCCTCATGGGCTTTTGACTCAGAGCCCATTCGGGCTCGAGGAATAATTGTTAAATATTCGGAGATGCCTAGCCATTCAAAAATTTGAACAACACCAAAATCAAGGTCAGTTTTTTAGCCGGCACGGTCTTAAATTTGACCGGCGCGAAATGAATACCACCGTGATCGTCTAAATTTTGAAAAGCACTCTCCAAAATTGTAAACTTTTAAAACTCCGGCTTGATACACTGGAGTGGAGAGTGGAAACGGGACACGGAACGGAAAAGGTTTGTGTTATAACAGCTCGACTCTAATGTACTGTGCACATACTCACGCTCTATGAAGTATTTAAGGGTTTCAGCAATCATTTAGATGGTGAAAACAAAATGAACACCGAAACAATTTCTCCCTTTTGCGATCGAAAACACCGTTTTTGAATTTTTCCAAATTGCTTGCATTGGGCCATTGCCTTTTTAGTCTGGTACGATTTGCAAGATGGACGTTTTTTCCTTTTCTCTTAGGTGGATCGGAAAGTTTTAAGGATAAACAAGATTTCTTTTATCGTGAACTTGTAGTATATCACGGTAAAAAAGCTGGAGAAGTAAACTTGAGGATTGATCGTCATAAGCTGCTAGAGAGTGTAAGTTGTTAAACAGTTAGACACCTCGGAGGAGGTACTGTATAGTGCTCGTTTTGGAGATGCTCCGCCCGAAAGGGGTCAGCTTTTTCCAGGCCAGAGGTTTTAGAATGGTGGGGATTTCACGAAATGAGTTATGGAAATGGGTCAGGAAACCTAACGCCTTTTAAAGTATCTGGGAGAGGCACACTTAACGACTATTCCGTTTAAAAGATTTAAAAAGGGGTTGTGCAAGTCATTCACTTTTCCCCTACGGTAAGGGAAAAGTGAATTATTAAACTGTCAGTATAAAGCTTTTCAATTCAAGTTGTCGTGTAGATCGTCGAAAACCCTTTGTAAATCCTCTTGATTTTGTTATAACCTCGCGGTTTTCAGTGTGATAGAATGTAATAAGACGTTACAAACCTTTACCTTTGTGATTTCATGACAGAAGAGTAGCGTCATGTGAGTTCTGTTACAGTGTAATAGTTATGAAATTGCCTCATTGCTTGATGTCACGGCGCCCATGTTGGTTGATAAGAACAAGCGCGGCGTTTCCCTCCGTTGAGAACTAAACTCAGTTTGCAGAATTTGGATGAAAAAGACTCTTTTGTATCCGAATTCTGCAAGAACCAAAAAATTTACTGTTGTGTCCACCAACATGGCATCTTTTCACGTGGTTGTAAACCAAGGATATTGTTATGGGGATTCGTCGCGTAAGCTTTCAGTCGATGAAAAACGGAATCATTATCTACGTAAAGTCCCTTGTAAGGGTAACCTTTTGATTGCAAAAAAAAAAGGCGTATAGAAGGGTAAGGGTCTGGGCCTGGGCCTCTAAGCAGTCCAGAGCATCCCCGTACACAAGGTTTTGTAGTAACCTCCCAGGTTAATCACCTACAATGTCCAACAAATGTTTTGATTGTTCTTACGAGGATTTTGGAATGTTTTCTCTTTTGTCTTTTCAGTCATACCAAGCTACTGTCAAAACTCTATACTCGAGTGACTGGCTGCGACTTTTTCACATCACATTCAAAGGAGAAATTGGTAAGAGGTTAAGCCTTATAGAGAGTCAAAGAAAAGGATTGAAGAACCGAGAAGGGACCAACTCTAGGTGTGCGTTTTATTGAGGTGCCTACCGAATAGAGTGTCAAAGAAAAGGACTGAAGTGCGGCAGAAACCAACTCTCTGTGTCCGTCTTACATAGGTGTTTGTTAAGAGAGAGCTAAGTGTAACTTCTGCATCACAGTCAACCTAACTCTTCCAACATTTGGGACGTGCACTAAGTGTTCTTCTTAGAGAGGCGTCCATCTCATAGAGAGTCAAATAAAGGGAGTAATGGGAAATGCAGGAACAAACCATAAGTGTCTGTTTTACTGAGGTGTCCGTTAAGAGAGAGTCGACTGTAACAACAATTGTTTTGTTTGTTTGTTTCGTTTTTGTTTTCATTTGATTACGTGTAGTTTTTTTTTTTTCACTAGGTGTTGACTGGGGTGGCTTGCGGCGCGAGTGGGTGGAGTTGTTATGTAAAGCTCTGTTTTCACATGAAAGTGGCTTTTTCACTCGATTCAACGCCGACGATCCTCAAGCACTGGTGGGTGTGAGATTGTTGTCTTCAGTGTATATTGGTGTTTGTCAGTTAGCTGAAAAGAATCACAGGTTCACGAGCTTGTCCAACACTTGCCTGATAACAAGTTCCTAGTAAACTGTTTAGGATTGCTTAATTTGTGTTCATAACCTTTGACGATCTTTGCTTTATTGTACTTCATGTGGATTCCTTGTGTTGTCACGTTAGAGGGTTTGATTAACAACCTGGATTGCAGCTAATTAATTAATTTCTTTCGGCTACTAATTTGCTTAATTTAATGGAGACTGAATTTTTAGCTGAGACCGCGGTATTGTTGGATTTTCGTGCGATTCATTGTAAATACGAACAGAAATCTCCACCCCAGCTAACCAAGTTGCACTGCCCTGGAAGGGCGGGGAGGGGTGGAGGGGGAGGGGAGAAAACGGTATTGAGGCCGGGAAAAATAGAGCCAATTTGACAGCGTACGCGCGCTATCACTGCTTTGTCGGCAAAGGAACACCAACGACTTTTAACCTACTCCCAGTTGATTACTGATTTTGTCGTTTCATCCTTGTAGGTTCATCCGAACCCCAAAAGGCCTGTTGGAATGAAGTTAAAGTTTTATGAGTTTGCTGGGCGCATTGTCGGAAAATGTTTGTACGAATCTGCTTTGGGCTCAGGCCGAAGGCTCAACGTGAAAGCGAGGTTCACCAGATCGTTTTTAGCTCAACTTCTTGGTCTTCGTGTCTGTTACAGGGTAAGACATCACAATCTACATATCTGCCTTCTTATCATGTTTATTTTTTGAGCAACTTGTCTTGTAAGCGACCATTTTGAATCGCGTGATCTTTGTCAGCTGCAAGTGAGCTTCTCACAAGAGACTCCCTGTGGTTCTTTTCTCGTAAGCGACCTCTTGCCGTAAGCGCTGAGCACTAAGTCGTCGCTTTTTGGGTGGTCGCGTACGGGAGGTTCGACTGTGTTTAGAAGTTTTGGTCTGTTTTACCGTTTCTCTGTGTAAGTTCGTAGCCACCGCTTTCCCTTATTATCTGAATTTCGACACTGTGTCTGTTGTTCATGACCACAGTATTTTGAAAGTGACGATAAGCAGCTTTATCGGAGTAAAATCAAGTACATCGAGGAGACGGACCCGGAGGACCTGGGACTTGTTTTCGCTGAAGAGGAGTACGATATGCAGGGGCGCTTAGAGAAGGTAAGATAACGCTCCATCCCAGAGTCTCTCGAGTAAGCAAACAGCGTTTACAGAATTTTGATAACCTCTGCAGCAAGTTGTATTTTCCTCAGCCGAAAAGCTTTGTTCGCTCGGTTTCACTTATTACGCTTGCTTTCAAGTCCAAAGTTTAAGTTCCATAAAACTTTTAATGATTGTATTTTCTTAAACAGCAATTTGACGCCTTTAAATCTCTTTCCGCTGATTATACACCTTATTCTATGATGGTGGCAATATTACTGTTCTTTTATATTTATGTTAGTTAGCTCTCTCTGTCTCAATTGCATCTACAGAATTCATAACAACTTTTACTTGTCTATACCTTGAAACGAGGCACAGAACACCAGATATCAGCCAGGCAAAAGAATAACTAAATTTTACACCATCATTGGCTGTCTTATGCGCCACGAATTTGGTTTCGGAAGTTATGATACTCTTGTCTCTTTTTCCGCCACCCAAATGCAAACTTTGCAGGCGGAAAAAAGGGATGATATAGTTTCTAATCGGTCGAACTCTTATAAAACGAAGACTCCGGCAGAACGAACGACTTTTACGCCCCAGCTATGGTAAAATGCATGAAAAGGAACCGGTATAAGTTATTCCCGTTATACTGAACATCCCAGTCCCCTTGTAATTTGTTCCATCGGGCTTCCACGTAATTCGCTCTTAGAAAACCATCAATTCTGTTTTAAAGACAATTTTCATTTGAGGTAAGCAACAACTATAACCTTGTCTGGTTCTTGCAGATGGTTGAATTGAAGCCGGGTGGTGCTCAGATCCCGGTAACAGAATCAAACAAGAAAGAATATCTGGATCTGTTAGCGCAGTATCGTCTGTCCTCTTCCGTCAAGCAGGAGATTGAGGCTTTTGCAAAAGGTTCACCTTTTATTATCGCCACGCCAATTCTACACTTCAGAAACTAGAAGGGACCTGGCCCGAGTTAACTTTAACTGGTACTGTCTCAAGGGACAGAGAAACAATGGATTGCTGACCGGCACGATCCCAGAGACAATTGCGGGACGCATTTCGGCTCCAGTTCCCTTCTTGTTTTTAAAGTGGCGAGTCGTGGGTTGAGTTTTTGTTGGTTCTCTTCTCCGAAGGGGTTCCGTTTTTCAGGGTGCTTCGTTTTTCCCTTGTCCTTAAAAATCATTGTTTTTAAATTTCAGCCGTAATGGTAATGGTCCAGGAATTCGATCTGTAAACTTACTGTATGAATTTTTGTGTATTATTGGGCAATAATAATGGTTTATTGTGTAAGTGATAAAAAGGTGCTTAAGTAACGATCCAGGAAGTTCATAAAACCAACCACTGCTCCTCTGACAAGTCCATCAATACGTTGCGTACAAGTATACTGGATCGCTTTCTCTAACTTGATCAGTAGTTATTCAAATTTCTTGAAACAAGCGAAAATTTTAGTTAAGAAAAGTGTTGACCTCACTGGAGTTTGTCGATGTACTCTGGCAACATGGCCGCCGTGACGTCATGTGAAAACCATGAATAAGCCGTTAACTACCTTTTTTCTACTCCGTATAGGTTTGAATGAAATGGTTCCAGACAGTCTTCTCAGTGTGTTTGATGAATACGAATTAGAAGTGAGTGCTGTGCTTATCCTATTTAAAACTTCGTTATCACTATAACAAGATCCTCACATCTGATTGGCCACCAGCAGAGCTGATTTTACCATTAATTATTAATTTAGTAGGACAATGTAATTAGACAGCGCGAGACATTGCGGGCGCTGTAATAGCACGTTTGCGCTAAAAAGGACTTTTTTCCTCACCTCTTGCCAAAAAAGGTCTTTTTGTCTTAACTAAACAAAAGTTGAAACTTTTACAAATTGTTATTAACCTCAAATTTTGCTTATTAGTTTAATGATTAATCGGCAGCAGAAATTTTTGTCGTCCAGTTTTGTAATCACACTCTTGCTCGCCGGTCCGACTTTGTTCATAATTCATATGATTTCAGACGCGCTTGAACTCAAACGTAAAGCCCTGTTCTCGAGCCATTGCAAGGCTTTAGAGAGGACAAGAGAGGGCGCGCAAGGAACGATTGGAATAGCAAAGTGGAGAAGTGAGGCCTTTTCCTTCTTGCCATCATCCTCCACGGCCTCATTGTCGGTCATTTAGTCTGTGCCTGACGGGAGAGGGCAGTCTTAGTCATCTGACTTTTTTATGTTTTTTTTTTTTTTTGCAGCTTCTAATGTGTGGAACAGGAAATATTAGTGTGTCAGATTTCCGACAAAACCACAGTGTTATAAACAGCGGGATTTTCTTTGGAAAGGTAATGAACAGGCTTCGTTAATAGTATCGCAGAAGGTTATTTATTCAGTGAGGCTTTGATGCCACTGCATGAGTTGTCGTATGTGACAGCTGTCTTACAGCGCCTTGTTATCTAGCAATAAATAGGAGCTCATACAACGTGTATATATTTATGAGTGAAGATGTTTTAACAGCACCATACACAACACGTGGTTAATTTTCAAACTTTGCCTTACACAACTAGTGGAAGCGTTTGCGTAATAAATTTCGCGCTATTTTTTCGACCAATAGGAGCAATGTCGAAATCTTTTCCGACTTGGTTTCGCGCATTTTCCTGCGCTTAGTCGCTGGTTTCGAGCTCTGATTGGTTCATTGGATTGTCTGCCCGTGCTGTTATTGGCCAGAATAATTAGTGTTCTGAAGCGCAGAAACAACTTTCATGAAAAGCGCTAATTTCACGTTTCTTCTTAGACTCTGGATTGGTTTTGGACGATAGTGACTAGTTTTACTCAAGAAGAACTTGCCCGATTGGTTCAGTTCATTACAGGATCCTCTCAGCTGCCTCCTGGAGGATTTGCTGAGCTTTCTCCACCAATACAGATCTCTTCAGCTCCCACAGCAGACGCACTGCCTACGGCACATACCTGGTGAGTGAAATATCGTATTTTCGCGTCTCCCCCCCCCCCCCCCCCCCCCCCCCCGTCTCAGTCGGGTTTTCTTTTGTGAACGAAGCTGAGACTTCAAGGAAAAGATGTATTATCTAAAGAATTCTTCCTTAGCTGTTGGAGGAAAAGAAAAATACTGTGGAACGCGTTTATGAAAATTGTCCTCATTGTGCTCCTGTGTCCTCAGTCCCTGAAAGAGGGTTCCAGCACTCGGCAAATAGATTGACTTCGTGCTGTACCCATATTGTGGTCTCATTTGCTCAGAAGCCGTTTAAGCTAGAGTAGCAAGGCCGACCACTTGCTGTAAAGGTAGACCACCACACCGGGTACTACGTTCCCTACTTTCTACGAACAGTGTGTGGGTTCTTTAGCTTCCTACATGCAGAGATGATGATACGTGCTAGGGTTGTGAGACAGGGCCTATGGTTTATTGTCCTTATCCGAGAAGACTAGAACTCAAACCGTTTTCAGATGTTTTTAAAAAGGCAGCACCTTCTACTCAGTCATTGAAAGACCCTAAGTGTTGCTCCGGTCGGGGTTTGAATCCCTGGTCTCCCTGTCTCTCCGGCAGACCGAAGCTTATCCAACAGAGCTAACCGGGTGTTACCGTCTTTTCTTTCTTTAGCTTCAACCAGCTTTGTTTACCTTCTTACTCATCGTTCAAGGAAATGCAGAAGAAACTGTTGCTGGCAATAAACGAAGGAAGCGAAGGATTTGGTTTTGCCTGATTCAAAAATGAAGAAAAAAAACCGCTACTGAATCAGATTACGTACCGTCACTGAAACGAGGTTTTTCTTCGCGATTGGAAACTTTAGAGTCGCAAGAAGTGCTGCCTGAGAATTGGTTTCTCAAGGATGGCTCTTTAAGAGATCATGGTTTGGACGGCGAGGTTGAAGACTTAGATATAGGGAGATTAAGCAAAGATGTTTTTTTTTTTTCACGATGCACGTTCACAGGAAGTGGGAAGGACTCACTTCTGGTTGACGACGCCAAAAAGACTTTTCCTCAAGCTCCCCATTATTGAATGCATATCCTATCCTTGCTTCTTATGTAGTAGATGCATGATTACAGGAACACGCCCAAAGGGCTCGATTTCTTCCTTTTTAGGTGTTACGCTCGTGCGTACGTCATAATGTCAAGTCTGCAGTGCAGGCGTTTTTAAGGGGGGAGAGGTAAGCACTAAAATTCGCTTGGGTGTACGTGTCGTACTCTCCCCAATATTCGGATCATTATAAGATTCAGGGTTCCTACTCATCTCAATATTAGGCAGATTTAGGTAATGTTCACCCTATACTGGATAGCCTTTCATGTCGGCTGGTGCAGTACAGTATGAACAGTCAGCAACGGCGCGCACAGAACTGGAACAAGTCGTTCATACACATCGAACATCGTGCCGGAGCCGTTCAGGGTGAGGGTTTGGTGAACTAATTCCATTCCCTACTCATGAATATTTGCTTCCGCTTTAGTGGACTCCAGTCTTCTTTCCTATTTATTCACTTTAGCGAAGGTCCGAATACCTGCTTTACACCGCACCATAGTCTGACACAAAAGTTATCCGATATGCCGACGCTCCACCTTCGAGATTGACCGGGGGCAACTTTGCGCCGAAATCCCCGTTGGTGTGTGTAAACGGAAGCCCTATCCGGTATGGTTCTCGTACCGGCGCAAAAGATATCCGGTATTGTGTGAACATAGCAGGCAGTTACTCCCCACGGCAAACACAGAGCTTGGCCAATGGCAGGGCGGGAAACTAGGCACAGGAAGTCGTTCAGTCCTTCTCCCGCGCGTTTTCGCGCCATCGTCTCATTTGCCTCTGTGTTGTCCTTTCAGCCTATCAACACTAACTTTTCACGTAGGACAAGATGTTGAGTTGGGACGGGTAGTTGTGGGCAGTTTCGCAGAATTCTCTACTGATCCTAATTTCCTTGTGCTTTTATTCAAAGATGGCGCGACTGCACTGAGCGGTCACTTGTTTATTACGTCCGTGCGCTTGCTTAGGGTTCTGTAGCATTTCAGCAGACCTACTTTACAACCTTAACCGACCGCTACGCCTATTTTAAGGTTGGAAAACGTTTTAGATACATAAGTAGAAGAGTCAGAGTTAACCACTACAATGATCATTTTTGTCGATCTTCAGATGCTCTCGATATTTAAGTCTTGCCGGAAAAAAAATAGGTTTTTATAGATTAATAACATTTATGTAATACGCATTTTAATTCTTTCTGTTGTATGGTGCGTTCAATAAGCAATAGCAAACCGCCGTGTCAATAAACAAAGGGACCCTTTGCACCTAGTCATTTAAGCGGTACAAAACCGCCGCGTCGGAGAGCAAGGACGCGCAGGGACAAGACAAACGAAGGGCTCACAGCATTTAAAAAAACAATTTCCTTTGTTTGTCTTTTCTCACAAGCGTGGCGAGTGCATGTACTACTTGAGTGCCTAGCTGTAAGTGAGTATTGTTCTTTGGTATAGCAACTGACTTAAAAATTATCTTCGTTCAAAGTAATTAAACACTGAGGCTTTTTTCTTTTTTATTGCCTGTTTGGACATGCTTGTCCTAGAAGTTATATTTTACTTAGTATAAAGGGCCTCTCATTAGTTATTAGGAACCGTAAGATTCGATGACGGCAACGGCAACGAGAACGTTAAAAAAGCCAGACGTTTTATGTCGGACAAAACAGTAACTGCTCGCGATCAACACGTTATTTGCAGATTTCTTTGCAGTCACTACACGTAAACGACGTGAAAACGCCTAATTTCTCGTTTTATGGAGACGTAAGCGACGTCAAAATTTCCTTTTATCTGTCTGAACTTGGACATGGTTCTTAGGAGATCGACTCCTGGAACGTTCGCCTATATTTGACAAAGAAAGTGAGTTGGAATAATCGTGATGAAGTTTGAAAGAAGGCGAATCCAGCTCGGATCTTAAGGTCCCTGTTATCCGGGGGAAGGGTGTGGACCAAGTCCTTTGTAATATGTCTGCAAAACATTTCCTCCTCCATCCCCTCCTCCTTTCTGCATAGGCCGTCTGTAATAAACAAAAACGTTACACCCCACACCTTGACCTCACTCGCATGTTATTCTACCCTACCCTAGCAAAGCTTTGAAAAAAAAAATAACCTTTTTACAGGTGCTACACGCACCCTCACAGTACTCAAAGGTCAATTTATCGTATTTTTTTCAAATGGATTTATGAAAACGTTCAATTAATTTACATGAAAACTCGTGCCAAACAATTTGAAAAGAAACGGAAATCTGCCGATTGACGTATTGGCTAGTAGCTTCGCAATTATTTTAAGACGGAATCCACCAGGAAATTGAGTAATATTTATTTTCAGTGGACAAAAACCTTGTACCAGAATAATTTAAAGCATATTGTGTTTTTTTTTTTTTCATTTTTCGAGGACTAAAGATGTAGTTTGTCATCTGTAATAACTGGCACCAAAGAAAATTTCTTATGGGAGCCTGAGAAAATTTCCTGATGGATTCCGCCTTAATATTGGGCCCCAGCCTCCTCCGCGGTCTTCACTGTCCTCTTTTAGAGAACGAGTGCGGAGGAGGCTAATTGGGCCCCTATTTCTTGATTTTTGTATTTTTTCTAAACAGGAAATTGCATGTTATTTACAACTTACTTTAACTCTTTGACGTCCACTTTGGTCGTTTTTGGTCCGCTTTTGGACCCAGGCATATTTTTCTTCGTGGACCAATGGTAATTAGCTATTGTGTCAGCAAAGTTTGAATTTTCCACTGGTACTTCGTTTAGCAACAGATTTTGACTAATCCTAACAGTGTTACAGACAAACTACAAGCAGCATTTGGGGAAAAACCCACTGCTAATTTTACTTATTACCTACTACTATTTACAGATTAAATATGTCCCTCTGTTGGAAACCAGCCAAGATTTCATTCTGGCTATAAAGAGAAAGGGAAAACGGGAAAAGAGCGAGAGAAAAAAAAACGAAATAAATTCGCAACATTCTCGTCCCCAGAGCCACTTTGCTTAATTTGTAAGTGACCAAGAAACGAAGGGCTCTGGGGGCTAACGGTTTTTCCCTAAAAATTGACTGACGGAAAAGACGACATAATCAACAGGGACGACGAAAGGGAAGAAGGAGGTAGGTACTTCAATTGACCACTCTAGAAAATACCATGACATACCATAATGTTCTTTGCTCGTCACTCCTAAATTTCGCACAAGCATTGTTTTCAGTTTCTCTTGGGGCCATTTTAACTCACAAGAGGAACTGAAGACAGTGCTTATGCAAAATTTGCTGGTGACAAGCAAAGAGTATTATGGTATGCAATCAGGTAAAAATGAAGGCGGGCTCAGTTGTCTCTCGCAGTTTGTTACAGACAATAGACGATATTCGTATTCCCTGACGGCCCTGGGACGAGAGACTTCACAGCATGATTGCGAGGCTAAAGCGGGGAACTTTTTGGCAAAAACACAAACAAACACTGGTTAGTCGCGGCTGAATCGCTGCAAAACGATAGAAATCATGTTTAGTGATGTGTAGTGATGGATAGTAATGGGCAGTGATGTGTAGTGATGGACAGTGATGAGTAGTGACCTGTAGTCATTTATAAAATAACTAAGATAGTACGCCCGCTCTGATTGGCCGAGAGGAGTGTTTGCATGAGAGTATGTAAACATGGTTGTGGCGTCAAGATGTTTTGCTTTTCGCGCGGTAATCACGCAAGCACAAATTTGAAAAAGTTTTCAAGTTCAAAACTCGACAAGTTTTGACTTTATTTACTCATTCCTTCGTCGGCTGAAACTTGGAAAATCGTTACAAAGAAGGTGTGTCATTTTTTTTTCGCTTAAGCTAACATTTTCTGCGAGAAAAATCCGTATTTTGGAAAGCATCTTTTTGCAAAACAAGAACTGATTACGCATGCAAGACTTCGTGGACAAGATTTTGCGACTGGGAAGAATTTCTCTTTTAATCATTGCCATACAAACAGTTTTGCGTTTTTTCTCGTGAAAGTTATTTTATAAAAGCAATAGAAAGCGTTTTCCTGTGTTTGCATAGCCTGATATAAACACTCGAGGCGTTGGGAGAATTCTCGACGGTTATGCAAACCCTCGACTTCGTCTCGGGTTTGCATAACTGTCTCGAATTCTCCCACCCCTCTCGTGTTTATATCAGGCTATGCAAATACGGAAAACGTTTTCTATTGCTTAAATGTAGTGATATGTAGTGATGGACAGTGATAGGTAGTAATGGGTAGTGGTGTGTTGTGATGGATAGTGATGCGTAGTTATGTTGAGTGACACATAGTTACATGTTACATGAAGATATTTTACTTGGATTTTTTATATTGGTGTAGGAGAACACGGATTTATTAGTGCACGCCATTCTGCGCGCAGTAAACGCGCAGTAAAAACAAGAAATTAAAATGAAAAGAAAATGTATTTAATGTTTTTTTCGATGCGGTGACATTACACCACAACATTTCGATGTGTGGCGGTTATCTTTGGATTTTTTCCAAAGAGGATTAAGCCTATGATTTCTTGACAACCTTTATTATTATTATTAATTTTTTTTTCGTTTTCTTGTTTTTGCTCAAAACAGGCCGTAAAAGAATGATGACGATATTTTGGAGTGGTGAAAAGGCTAGAAAAAATCATTGTTTATAATCTTGGGATATTTTATCCAGGGGTTTAGGCTGAGCCAAGTCACCGTTTTGATGAAAAGCAAAGTAATGGTAACTTCTTTGACAAATTCGTCTATGCAAAGTTTCTGAGGAGGAAGAAGGTGAATGAAGTAATGATGCCATCCCACCTAGAAACAAAAAGCTAAAAATTGCCAAAAATACAGAATAACCATTTTAAATAGTAACAAGAAGAAAAACCACGATTTCCTGGATCCTAATCAAGTAAACTTTATTTTACGGAGAATTCTTTTAAAATGATACGAAATTTCAGAAAAAAAAAGACGTGGCCATGCGGTCCCCTCGGTTAACCCCTAAATCCCTAAATCTTTGTTAAATTGATATGGGATCGAAGAAAGTATACCGTTTGTCTTCCACTAAACCTACAATAAGACGTTCGACTAGACTACTTCTTCTCGTTTCTAAGCTAAAGAGTCAAAATTAATAGTCAACTCAGCGCAACGCGCCTAGAGCTCATGAACATCTGTTGTCTCATAGAAAATGTGAACTTGTCGTCTAAGTAGTAAATAGACAATGACAAATTGTCGTTTAATTTTGTTAAATGGACTGACATTCAAAACAATACTTCTTAGTACAAGTGCTCTTCTGTCGTTGTCCAGCTGCAGAACGCAAAGGCACAGGGGATTTATAACCTTCCATACGAATTCATGCCCGGGGAGTTATCCCTATAACACGGAGGCGCTTCACCCGAAAGGCGTACCCGTGATTTCAGGAGTTGAAAGGTATATTAGATCCGTTCAAGCATAAAACGTTAATTACTGGAAGAAACTCCACAGGATAATAAATCATATATTGAAGGTCAAAAACAAAGATTTCTTCAGCAGCCAGTACTACTCCCTACGCCACCCGGCCTATGTGTTTAGGGTCACGTGGTACGAACGAGTTTTTTCGACTCCGATACATCACTGAGAAGGCCTGGTAAAGCACCGTACAGGGACGAGGCAGCTACTCTTGTCTAAATAGAATGTCTAGTCCTGATTGGTGCACAAAATATAACTAGCTTTAATCTTGAACAAACAATAAGTGAACGAATAAACCTTAGGAGGTGACAGAAAAAGGGAAAAAAAAGTGCCGCGCGTCGCTCGTTGTCTCCGATTTGAGATCTTCAGAAAGAAGTTTTTATCATTACACTTCGATCCGCTCTCACACTTTATCTATATGCAAGTTCATGACGTATTCCGTAACTACCTTGCAAGAATGCGGGCATTTGACGGTAGCAGGAGTCTTCTGACAGTAGAAAACCGCTCCCAGCTCACTGTTAAATTTTTCGATTGAAGTCACAAAAATTCTTGTTCCATCTACGAAAAATGGGGTAAGACAGACAATTTATTGGTGACTCAAAACTTGGCTCACAATTATTTCATCCCTTCCCTGTTTCAGTACTTATCTGTTATTCACTTCTAGTGATACGTCCGCATTCATAGGTACCCCAAACTCACGAGTGAGAATCGTTGTTTCATAAACGAAATATTACCAGCCGTCAACGGCAGAAGTAAAACTCGCTGGAATCACCCTGAAACGGCCAAAAATGCTAAGAAAACACCACTATTTTTAGACAAGGAGACAAAGTGAGAAATTCTGATGTATTTTCATTACTAGTTTTTATTTCTATATTTCTATTATGTAACAACGATTTTCTTTCGTGAGCTTGGGATCATAACATTTTGCTTGACAAACTTAATCACTATGGTTTTTCGTGGAATTATTAATGATTGGTTCTCCTCGTATTTGAATAATCGGATGCAATCTACCCAAATCGGACCATACATTTCAAACAAAGTCAACGTAAGTTATGGTATTCCCCAAGGATCTGTGCTCGGCCCGTTTCTTTTTTTATTGTATGTTAATGACATACATCAATGCTCGAATAAACTTAAGTTTTATCTCTTCGCAGATGATACTAATATCCTTTATGCCGATAAAAACTTAAAGTCCCTAGAAAATATAGTAAATATCGAATTACAAAACCTCCACGAATGGTTAACATCCAATAAGTTAACTCTCAATATTACAAAAACTAACTTCGTAATCTTTCATCCTTATCAAAAAAAAGTCGCTTACCAACCAAGCCTCTATATGTTCGATAACGAAAAAAATGGAAATGTAACTCTAGCGTCCAAAAGTTATATTAAATATCTTGGTATGTTGATTGATAAAAATCGTACTTGGAAATATCACATTGACGCCATTACGGCAAAAATCAGTAAAACCGTTGGACTAATTTCAAAACGTCGGCACTCCATACCCCGTCATATACTGTTATATATTTACCAAGCATTAATCCACCCTCACCTAAACTATGGTCTTGCTGCCTGGGGTCAGGCATCCAAGACGTCCCTCAATAAAATTTTAATTATCCAGAAGAAAGTGCTTCGCATGATGTATTTTACGGATATACGTGAACACGCAATTCCTCTATTTATCGACGCTGACATATTACCAGTGTCATTTATGTATTATAAAACTGTGGCTAATCTAATGCACGATATTAACAACAACAATTCGCCAACAAATCTGCTCAATTTATTTGAAAAAACCTCAACAATTCATTCATACTATACAAGATCATCTAGTTCAGGTAACTTTCACGTCAAAAGCTCAAAGCTGGAAATACACAAAAACTCCTTGTCTCGCTTTGGTGTAAAACTTTGGAATGAGATGCCTTGTCATATTAGAGATCTTCCTAAAAAGAAATTTAGGAAAGTACTTCACAGATTGCTTTCGGATATCTTAAAAAGAGAAGATGACTATATTGAGACGCCCTTAATAGTTGAAAAAGTTCGATTAATAGTTTAGTGATTTCTGTATTAAAGTATTTGTCTGTTTGCTTGTTCAGATTTAATGTAATTAAAATAAAACTGTGATAGAATATTATTTATTGTAACTTAAAATTGTAGTTTTCCTTCCTTTTCCTTTCCTTTCTTTTCCTTTCAATTTATTTTTCTTTTAACTGGTCCGCCCAGATTAGCAATTGCTATTTTGCGGGCCAGTCTATTGTAACCAATAGTCTAATGAAATAAATTTGAAGAGGAAGTTGAAGTTGGGTACCTGTCCTACTGTTGTGTGATGTGCGAAGTCGCGCGCGTGTAACAGGATTTGAGTAGGGCCATGATTAGTCTAAAAAACAGCCATTGTGGATTTGCTACTCAGGATGAAAGTAAATTCAAAACGCTCTTCCAGTAATTTGTTGTGTTTGTTGGCCGCGTCAAGAACAAGGATCTCGGCGCTGCTTCGTATTTAAAGGTATACGTCTAAAATACGTCATTTCTCGCGCGTGTCGCGCGTCTCCAGTACTGGTAAGTCTGTGCTCCCCACTTAGCCTTTGGGAAGCCTGTGGAGGAGGCAGAAGAAAATGCATTATGGCTAATTATAATTACAGTTTTACATTTTTTGTGTGTTTCTGTTTTGGGTTGTTGATCCTCTTTGTCGATTTTGTGATTTTGTTATATTTAATTCTGATCTGTCACAGTTACTGTTTTAGGCTTTTTGTGTCTTTCCCTTTTGGGTGATGTATTAATTCCGTTTCGGGAATTGTGTTCCTGTGTTCTGGTTGTGTATTTGTCTTGTTTTCGCTACTAGATTACCGTTTTGGCTCGTGTGTTTCGGTTTTGGGTTTGAGGCTTTCTGTTTTTCTGTTTTGTTTCTATCGGCCACAGTATAAATTAAATCGTTATTCAGTGGCATCAAAACTGCAAACCACTGAAGACAACTTTACTAGACAGAGAATTTCCCGAGGAGATTTTACTGAAATCGTTTAACAGGTAGGAAAGATGCTCGTTCAATTTGGAATTTTCCGAACCTGAGGAGATATTTTTTACAATGTTTTTTTGGTCACGTTCCGCTGTACGTAGTTTCCTTAGTTTCCTATCTTCTCCGGCTTTTTATTTCTGGAAATAACTTTTAATTTAGCCTAGGTTGCGACAGCGAAACAAAGTATGTTTGTTCAATAATTTGTAGGGTGTCCCGGACTCGGCGTTTAGCGGCTCTGACAGGCGTTTCAAGTTAAACTTTTAAAGTTTGTTTAAATTATCTTTCCTTGTTGCTTCTTACACTGTAGGTGTTGGAGTTTTTAATGTTTTGTGTTTATAAGTGATGATTTCATTGGATATCTTCAAACCATTTTTTTTTACTGATACATAAAATTGTGCCTCTTTCAGGAAGAGATAAATTATATTTCCCAATCAGCGGTACAACCATTTATCCAATTTCAAGGTTCCTGACCTTACTGCGGTTTTCTTTGGTCTCCTTTCATCAAGAATTGGTAAGTTTTTGAAAAATAAAAATTTATTTGATTGATTAACATTGCACTTCGCCTTCTAGTAAGGGGCGTTCCCACCACATCTATGTACATGATTCTGGCCATGGCCAAGTGCGTATATAAATTTGGGGGCCGGGCAGCCAATCTCTGTTGATTATCTGAAGACACTTTAACTAATTTGAATTGTACCTCATTTCAGGGACAGCTGAATTATTTCAAGCGGATCATTGTGTCCAGGGTTCATCTGTAACTGGTAAGTTTTGAATAAACATACCTTTAGTCGCATGCAGTGTCAATGCATGGTTAGGTCCCTCCAGCATAGAAGCAACCTAAGCAGTTGCCGTGGATATAATTTTGAAGTTTCTTGTTTATCTTGCAAAAAAATATTTCGCTAAGACGATATATTCTGAAGACAACAAATTTAGATTTCTTTTTGATATTTCCTCGGGAAGGATATTTGTCTGGCTGGGGACTATATATGTATGGTCTAAGTACTCATATTCATGCAGCTTAAAGCATTTTATAGAGAGATCGGTCCATGTCATATATCCCTTACAACAAAAGTGGTATAGATAATACTTATTGGTCTCTACGACAGTGAAATCTAGGGAAGATCTCATACTATTGTTCATAAAGTAAGGTTTGTCTCTAATAAGATAATACACATTTAAGTTACCTGTCATCTGAATGTGACTCTGAAACTCATTTCAGATAGTGCGGAGAGCTGGAGCCAGAATCTTAAGCTGATCTTTGAGAGGTTTGTGGTGATTAAAAATAATTGTTTTGTCTATTTTGTACAAATTGGCATTAGTTTATTTTTCATTTCATAGCAGTTATGTTATTTGTTTTGTAATGTCACTTTTTAAGACAACAGCCCTTCCTGTGTGTATTTGCAAACGACGGTTAGCTCGCTTAAGGTGATTATGTACCCTGATTCTCAAACTGTATATGAGCTTGCTTCCTCTCGTTCATTCCCCCCACCCCTCCCTCCTTTCCCCCTTCCTTCACTTACCCCGAATCTTTTATATTGAATCGGGAATGTTTATCAATGTATTTGCTTTAGGTTGCTCGTAGAACATAATTGTAGCCATTTAATATTTCTGAGAACATGTCTCCAATCATCAGACAATGTGTTAATAGCAAACTGCTAAGCATTATCTGTAGAAATTGAAAATAGGCTACCAGAAAATCAAATTCGATGATCACCTTCACCAGAGATTTTTTTTAATAAATTCTATTTGGGCCCATTTCTATACCAGCGCCAACGCTCAAATTGCGAAGAAGTTTCATGCTTTTTGTTTTTACTCTTGGTTCAACGTACAGTCATTAGGCACTTAATCAGGCTCTAGATATAATTTGGTAGGCGGACACATCGTATCTTGTAACCTGTAGTTTATAAAATGGCACATTAAAGCCATGTCCAGGCGATCAATCCCTCATTAGGTCGATAAACGCAAATGCGTGTTTACAGCTACCCATATGCGAACAATATTTATCATTTATCCGTTGACTGTTTAATTGACAATTTTTTGTGTTCGACAAGTTTACTTTACAAAATCTTGCCGACAAATCTGATGGCCTGTAAACCAGCCTTTTGTACTTTTTATACATCTCATATGAGGTAATCAGTACTATCAGGCACTCCTTGTTTATCGTACAGACTTCGGACAGAACTGTTTTTTTTTTTTTTTTTGTATTTCACAATTTTTCAAGACAAATTGCATTCATTCAATATTCACGACGATCAAAGCATGCGCTAACCCTTGCACAACAATTATAGAAGTGAACCATTTAAAACGTTTTCATGAAGAAAATATCACGATGTCGGGATTATTCAGTGAGATCAATCTGCTCTGTGTATTATGTAGGGTAATAATGGGCTTTTAGCGAAAACGTTCAAAAAAGCCTAGTATTTTTATTTAACTTCAAAAATCACCTATACGGGCAAGCGGTTCTGACTTTTGACAAGCGTCAAATTTGCAGTGCGAGCTGTTGTTTGTTTAAATGATCAGTAAATAGAGTTACGCTTCAATACAAGAAAGAATTTATTATGTTTAATTTTTTTATGGTTTTGTTATGTGTAATCATTAAAAGCGTTTGATACGCGGGGAATTTTGAGTACTCCTGCATGCGATGTTCATGTACGACTGAAAACAAACGGCATTGCGATTTTAAAAAATTGCGAAAGAGACTACTAACAATCAAGACAAGAAATACAATTCGGTGAAACATTTACAGAGACAACAATTGTTATTCACGAAGACAAGTATTGAGAGTGAAGTGTTTCTGGACATCCTGACGGTCATATAAAAAACCTTGCAGATATAAAACGGCTTTCAGGTGTTTGCTAGTTTTTCTAGATGAACTCGAGGCAAGAATATCGCTCAAAGCTTTCCTTTTTTACAACCAATATTCTTCAGAACGTTTTCTCTCTATTTGCGGTCAGAAAATGTCTAAAGGCTTTTGAAGTGTTGTATATCAAAGCTGGCATGATACTAGGTCAGATCATTGTCTCAAACCTTAAAAACTTGCCGTAAAAACTACGCTGGACTTCATGAAATTACCAGAAAAAAAACATCAAATGCAATAATTACTGAGGCTTACCAGTCGAGATGCAGCTCCTGAAAGCCATCAAGTAAGGCCAGAATCGCCTCAGACTTTTCAACCCTCCTACATCCAGCAAGGTTAGGTAGAGGCTCATATTTGAAAACGATGCCATCAGAAAACGGATTTCCGATGACTTGGAAAAGCGGAGAATTTCTCAACCAAACACCCAATAAATAAACCAGCCATGAATAACAAAAGAATCTTGATAGCAGCTGTCTTTTATTTTGTAAAAGAATAAGATGACACAAAACTGTCAGCCTCAGCTATCACAAAACACGTTTCTAGAGAATGTATAAATTTTCCGCGTGAACTCACGTGTCAAATTTTGAGCTACCAGAGCATGAAAATAGGACGAAGAGCGTGACCAATGAATGACCATGGTGAGAAAAGCCAAAAGCAACTGCCTTCCCGCGTGTAAAAACTAGCTGAATTTTCACGTCCGGTGTCAATCAATGATTTCAAACTCGTTCTATTCAACTACTAGTTGATAAACGGCACTACTTGGGACTCGTATTTAGTGATGTCATCCTGGTAACTTCAAGATCTCTGCTGTTTTAAAAAAACAATGCAGCTTGTTATATACAGGGGAAGTGGGGGGAGGGGGAAAGAGCTACTCACTGTAAGTTTTCTTAAGGTGGCTCGATGGGGTTTTTCAGCGTTAATACCTCCCATGTTTTAGCATTAGCTACGTCGCAGTCGACAAAGATCTAGAAAAATCACTACCAAAATTGTATTAGAAAAAGATGGAAATTTGTTATGAACAGCCGGGTTACAATTACATTGAAGTAGTCTTAACAACGAAAGGACGCCATTACCTATTTTATTTACAGCCGTATTTCTCGGCACTGGTAACTTTCCTACCAATATAGGTCACGAGAGCTTTCTCCACCAATGGCTTCGAATTCCTCGATGTTCGTGAAGTTTGAGTGAAATGTATAAGAGCGTTTTGAAGATATTTTGGGATGAATGAGGTATTTGTGGTTGGATATTCAGTATTCAGCCGCTATCTTAACTGGAAAACGACGCGATTTTGAAATCCAATTTTACCTCATAATACTTTCAAACGTATTCCAAGAGGTCATGGGAAGGACTTTAGCTGTTAGCAACAAAGAGGGATTTGACAATACATTGAGGTGCTCTTAAGTTGGCGTTTTTTTTAATATTTTGGTCTAAATTAACAAATGAGCAAACAATTTTGAAACCGCTAGATAAATCTTTTTAAACATTTGAGATTATCAAGATTAACTGTCATTTTATATGACCCGTGAGCCTCAATGTCATTGATAACTTGTAAGGTAATAAAATAAGGGCTACAATTTGCTATTTTACTTTGTCGAAAATTTCGTGTTTACAAATGCAAGTGAAAGCTTCTCATAGCTCAGGGGTATTGTCTTCAAGTTTCATATTTTGGTGCAATACAATAGATAAGATTTCTGCAGATTTCAAGTGCATTGTTAGTTACTGCCGTTTATGTAAAAATGAGACTTCAAGACAAAACCTTAAATTGTTAAAACCAAACTGTACGCTGACAACGGTGGCAATTATTACGAAAAGCCCCAAAGACGATTCAGTATGAGGTCATTTTGTGATCTGCAGCAACAACAAACCTACGTTTAGGCCCCGTCCACACGAATCTTGGTATTTTTGAAACCTCATTTTTTTACACGAATCGGTTATTCGTCCACAATAAACCAGTGAATCTGCTTTCCGAAAAGGCATCTTGCTGCAACCCCTGTCAAGAGTCAGGTTTATGACCCCCCTCCACACAAACCAGGGTAAAAAAAATATATACTCAGTTTAAAAAATAACCATGTTGGTGTAGATGGGACCATACTTTAAGCCGTTAAAAACGCGTATACTACAAGAGAAAACAATAGATCGTTCACTCACGTACTGAGTGGTTATTAAAATTTGTTGGATAAACAAAAACTTTCACGTAAGAAAAGAGTTCAATCCTCACGTGACTGTTTTGGTACACTGACATCGCTGCCATTTCTCACCTTTGCTTCGCCATTGTTTTGATAAATATAAAAAAAGAAAAGTTCGCAAGCGCATCGGTAAGATTGAATATGTGGTTTAGAGTGTAGAAGGATTTTAAATTTTTCTCTGTCCAATCCAGAAACATAATTTCAGTTTAACAATTATTAAAAAGCACTTTTCTGCATTTAAGTTCTTCACATCAACTAGCACACCTCTAAAGAAAACAAAAAGGTAGCAGACAGGAAAGAATGACAACTTGATATTTCCCTTTTGTAGGTATATTACCATCACGAAACAGCCACACTTTTCATACTAGGACTTCTAAATGACAGCAAGGAATAGAATAGAGTACCTCGAGCAACAACTGAGCATTGCAATAGAAGTCGGTGACAGGGCCGAACAAGGATGTGCCTATGGCAATCTCGGCAATGCTTATCGATCCCTTGGCCAATTCCAACAAGCAATAGAGTACCACAAGCAATGCCTGAGCATTGCAATAGAAGTCGGCGACAGGGCCGGACAAGGATGTGCCTATGGCAATCTCGGCAATGCTTATAAATCCCTTGGCCAATTCCAACAAGCAATAGAGTACAACAAGCAATGCCTGAGCATTGCAATAGAAGTCGGCGACAGGGCCGGACAAGGACGTGCCTATGGCAATCTCGGCAATGCTTATCGATCCCTTGGCCAATTCCAACAAGCAATAGAGTACCACAAGCAATGCCTGAGCATTGCAATAGAAGTCGGCGACAGGGCCGGACAAGGACGTGCCTATGGCGGTCTCGGCAATGCTTATCACAGCCTTGGCCAATTGCAACAAGCAATAGAGTACCACAAGCAACACCTGAGCATTGCAACAGAAGTCAACGACAGAGCCGGACAAGGACGTGCCTATGGCAGTCTCGGCAATGCTTATCACAGCCTTGGCCAATTCCAACAAGCAATACAGTACCACAAGCAAGACCTGAGCATTGCAATAGAAGTCGGCGACAGGGCCGGACAAGGACGTGCCTATGGCAATCTCGGCAATGCTTATCACAGCCTTGGCCAATTGCAACAAGCAATAGAGTACCACAAGCATAACCTGAGCATTGGAATAGAAGTCGGCGACAGGGACAGACAAGGACGTGCCTATGGCAGTCTCGGAATTATTTATTTACAGCTCGAGAACTTCAAACAATCAATGGAACACCACAAGAAAAGCCTTAGCATTACACTAGAAGTCGGCGACAGGGCTGGAGAAGGAGTGGTTTATGGCTATATAGGCTTAGTTTATAAATCCCTCGGCGACCTTCAAGGAGCAATAGAACATTTTAAGCAAAGCCTAAGCATTGCTAAGGAAGTGGGAGACAGGTCTGCAGAGGGATATACCTATGCTAATCTCGGCCTTGCTTATTCATCCCTTAAACAATTTCAACAAGCAATGGAGTACCACAAGCAACAGCTGAAAATTGCTAAGGAAGTGGATGACATGGTCCTAGAAGGATTTGCCTATCATTACTTGGGTATAACTCTTATGTTGTCAGGTTCTCTGGATGAGGCTGTAGCTCATTTCAAATTCAGTGTAAAAACGTTCGATACTGTTAGGGGTAGTTTCATTTCGGAAGATGCATGGAAAATAAGTTTTCGTGAGCGTTACATATCTAGCTATCGTTATTTATGTCGAGTTCTTATAGCGCTCCAAAAGACGGATGAGGCTTTGTACGCGGCCGAACGGGGACGAGCAGGGGCTTTGCTGGATGCCTTGAAAAAAAAGTATGGCTTTACATCCCTTTCGCCCATTTCAAATGAAACTGAGGAAGATTTTGCTTACATTTCAAGGAACACATCTGTTTTGACAATGTTTATTGCATTGGACGAAGAAGCAATAAGCTTGTGGGTACTGGGAAAGAAAACCAACGCTATTTTTAGGCAAGCAGTACTAAAAAGTGGAGGTGCACACGAAGATCCCTTTAATGCACTTTTGAAAGATTCTTTGAATAAAATTGGGGCTGGCAGAGATGTTAGATGCGAGAATCGGTCACTTGATCTTTTACGCGATAAGTCAACTTCCAGTACTACGAAAGATGACAAAATATCGATTCCATCGCACGAGAATATCGACTGGTTACAGCCATTGCACGATATAGTTTTCGGTCCCATCGAAGACTTACTTGATGGCGATGAACTTGTTGTAGTCCCTGATGGTGCTTTGAGTTTAGCTCCTTGGACAGCCCTAAGTGAAACTTTAAGAATCCGTATTATTCCCTCACTGACAAGTTTGAAAGTAATAAGAGATTCTTCAAGTGAATACCACAGTAAAACTGGCGCCCTGCTTGTTGGAGATCCATGTTTGAAGAAAGTTACAAATAAAAGGGATAAACCCATTTATGATCAGCTGGAGTTCGCAAAAAAAGAAGTGGAGATGATTGGAAAACTTCTTAACAGCCAACCACTCACAGGAGAAGCTGCAACCAAAGAAGAGGTGCTCCGGAGAATAGATTCAGTCGCGTTGATTCACATTGCAGCACACGGAGGAAAGGAAGCTGGTGAAATTGCTTTGGCTCCCAGCCCCGAGTGGCAATCCAGGACTCTTATCCCTACGGAAGAGGACTACATGTTGAAAATGTCTGATTTACAAACCATTAAGCTGAGAGCGAGGCTAGTGGTTCTTAGTTGCTGCCATAGTGGTCAAGGAGAGGTCTCGTCTGAGGGTGTGGTCGGTATGGCAAGGGCTTTCTTGTTTGCTGGTGCTCGTTCTGTGCTGGCGTCACTCTGGGCAATTGATGATGAAGCCACAATGTTGTTTATGGAACGTTTCTACCAACACCTGAGAGTTGGAGAAAGTGCCAGTACTGCTCTGCAGAAGGCCATGAAACGCCTTCGAGATTCGGACGACTTTTCCGCCCCAAAGTACTGGGCTCCATTTGTGCTGATTGGCGATGACGTCACGATTGAATTTGATGTAAACCGTTGAGAAAGCTGTAAGTACAGACTTTTCTTTTATTTTAGATTACTTAGGGTCCTAATATATTAAATAAGGTTTAAGGTTTTATTGTCCTCAAATTAAAATGTAAAGGAATTGACAAAAATGAATACAAATAAGCAGTAAAAGCAAGACAGTGTGAATCACTTGACAAAAAAAAATAATATGGATGGTTCGTTGATGCACAATCATTCTGGATTTACGTAATCAGATTTCATTTCTGCAATGCAAAATTGTTTAAAAACGTTTGTTGAACACTATAGAAACCTTTCAACGATCATATAATTAAGTGCAAAATCAGCATTCACTGTAAATGGCTGTTAACGTGACTTACTGGCTCTGGATTATGCGTTGCCTCAACATTTTAGTTTGAACTACCATAAAGTCATCATATTACCCGATTCAAAAGAGAAATGTCATATTTGTCAAAAAGAGTTAAAACCTTTATTTTATGATTTGTTATGAGCAGAAAAGCGGTTAAATAGGGAAAAAATAGACCAAAAAATGTTTCTAAAAACCCATTTTTGTGCATACACCATATAGCTAGATAATACAAGTAGCTCTAACATACTCTCTTGTTGTAACGTAATGAAAGGTTTTGAGCTCCTGCTCTGCTTTGATTTTACATTCGTCTCATCCTTGCTATCCTGTAATCTAAGGCTTTTTATCTTAAAACCTCTATAGAACGAGTAGTATTGAGGCCGTGATTTCGCTGTGCAAGCGTATTAATTAATCAAATGTTACTTTATTTACAGGGGCCGTGCTGATTGCAGGGAAATGTCAAAGAAAAAGTACTTCTGAATCAAAGGAACATTATAATATCAAAGTCTATTTTACCTGAGGAAAAAAGGTTTTGTGTAATTGTAGAAAGTGAATATTATACTACTTTACTCCCTAAAACTATTGTAGCGAAGCAGCATTAGCTGATAGAGAAATTTTGCTTCCTTTGGTGATGTTGAAATACGTTTCTCAAATGGTACTTTCTTTTACGCGCGTGTTCCTTCGGTTAATCATTGCCTTAGAACAAATCTATAGAGCATAAAATATCTACAGTTTTGGACCGCTGATTTTGCTATATGTTCTTATACTTTACGTATTGCTAAAAGTATTTTGGGCAAAATTTAGTTTTTTCAGCGTTAACTAATGGGAGTTTACCCTGAAAGTGTTAAAATCAGTTTCCTAAATGATTTTTATACCTTAGATTGTTGTGCTTAGTGTAACATTTTGTTTGCGTAACAACTAGGGAAATTGGCAAATTGGCGGAAAATTTACCTCGTCCAGACAAATGAATATGCGTTTTTGTCAAAGGATAATACATTCACGAACTTCAAAGGCTAAATTTTGGCCTAGTTGATGACGTTGGATGGAAGGCCAGAACGCGTTATAAGCGGAAGCGTCTCCAAACTAAAGCGCGTCGCAACAGATTAGTCAAGGGCACCCAAAGACCGTTTTCTAGGAAATGTCTGTTCGAAGCTCTCTGGTGTGCCTAAAGTTTTTATAGCGGTGCGGATTATTCATTTATATTGCTTTTAAAAAACCCCAGGAAGCCTGTAAAGAGGCATTTCAGAGCTGATTTTCGTGATAAAGCTGTCGTTGGGTGCGCCTGACTAGTAAGTTAGTAAATACCATTTTAGTTAAAATTGTAACTTACTATTGCTTGAGTGACAGAAATGTTATAAGGGGGCCCTGAAGGGGTAAAACACTTTTTTCGGATGCGAGAGGCATGAAAAACTTTGAAAATGGCTTTGTGTTTTCTCTTCTTTAGAGGACTTGGACTCAATTATTTGACACAATTTTGCACAAATAAGCCTACTTTTGGAAATGGAGAAATCGAATCATGCATCAGTAAACCAAAGTATAGCAATGAATAAATGAAGTTCTGTCAGCTTCCCTGTTCAGTGGTTTGTTGTCACTGAGATAACATGCCCATTTGAGAAAGATCAGAATGGCGTCTGATTTAAAAATGTTTCCCGCACTTTGCACAATTATGGTCATCGAAATGTTTGCCGAGATCAGCAAACAATGCGGTAATCCGCACAGAAAATTGCGAACTATAATCTCTAACTGATTTCGACTGAACCGTGACAACTACTGCTAACGCGGCGAAGTAGAGATTTAGTGCCTGAGTCGCCAAAAATAATTGCAAACTATAATCTTTAACTGATTTCGACTGAACCGTGCAAACTACTGACGCGGCGAAGTAGAGATAGTGCGTGAGTCGGATGAAGATGTTGAAAGTGATATTGAGAGATCGGAAGTATTTTTAACATGGTTATGCCAACAAGAGTTGGAAGAGAAAGATTGTTCACTTGTCCAGTAGAATGAGAGATTTGTTCTTTCCAGATAAACTGATGTACCTGTATCCAGACGGTGTCAATCAGTGCAGCTTTTCATTTATTATCTGCATGCCATCAGTTTCCGGCAAACAACCACTGGGAATAGGATTTGGTATACCCCGCTTCAGGACCGTCTTATAATATTGTTGTTATCTTATATAAGTACCGAACTGTGGTTCAGTTAGTTCAATTGCTTAGTAACAGTAATACGCTTTTTTAATGTTTTATTGAGTGGAGAACTTAATTTTTTGTAAAAGTAAGGCTGTACATTGATCAAACAGATCTGTTCCAGAGCACTTGTTCAGCGTCGTTTTGTGTTTAGGCGCTAAGAAGTTATATGTACCTCAATCTTTTAAGCTAAGATTATTCCAGCGGGAATCTAACGAATTTTTAGCTTCGTGAAGGTGGAGTGTTTTCCAGGCCAATGACGTATAGCATGGCCATGGTTATTTTAAGAAGTGCTCCGCATTCATTTGGTAGATTTACATTATTACGTCGACTTGATTACATCAACTGCTTGCAACTAATCTGGGCACGTTGCGTGATACAGTGTTCAGTTTCTGATGTAACTTTCAGCCTTGTTATGTTGTATTAAATATAAAAAAAAGGAGACTGAAGTTTTACTGTGATTGTTGATGTGCACGACGTAAAAAAGCTTTCTGAAAAGAATCTTCCCCTTGAACACTGACCTCCGAGGTCAATATTTGATTAGGAAACCACTTCTTCCTGTCCCTTCGCTGAGGCTTTAATCATTTCCGATGCTGCGAGTTTTTTTTTGATTGGCTTTCAACCCCCGCCCCCATCCTCGACCCAAGTTACAACTGTTTTCTTCTGATCGGGTAAATAACAGAATGCTAGAATCTGATTAATTTTTATCAGCCTTCATTTTTTGCTTATAAAGCACCAAAACTGTTTGATTTGACCTTTCCAATTACCGACATAAGATGTTTTGGTTCCAAGGGGCAGAATAACCCCCGGCTCTCTTTTTCTTCAGTTAGATGAGCGAGCGCAGTGACTTTTACTGATTTGTACGCAATATATCCCCCCCCCCCCCCCATACCTTGTTTGAGTCACTTTCAGCTTCAAAAGGTACTATTGGGCCATTTCGTGGCCCAGTGGTGTGTTACTGTATTTTTAGTGTTGGATGTTTCTTCAGTTAACTGCCTGATACACACAGCATATATCTAGTACTCCCATACTAGGCCAATGTCACGGCGTTCTTACGGACCAGTTTATTTTTAGACACATTTTAGGGCACTTTTTCCCGCGAAAAGAGAATCTCTACCATGACTATGAGCGCATTCGAAGTATAAGATATCAAAAAGAGAAAACAAAGGTCTGTAGGTTTTGCTAACTGGTTTGTGAAATTCAAAAGGTATTCAAAATTCCCGCTAAAAACCGTTCTAAAAATAAACTGGTCCGTGAAAACGCCGTGGCACGAGCGCATGGAAGTTGCTCGCTCCGGGTTATGGGCTCCTGACCAACCTCTCAATTATTGTGTCCCAGAGCTGTACAGTAGCTTCGATCAATAATAGACGGACGTGGCCTACATGTATATCAATTGCTGCGACGACACTGAAGGAGAATATAAACAACGAATTTAGAAAAAATTCCAAAAAAAAACTATCAGAAGAATTAAAACAAAAAACAAAATGAAACGAAATTACTAAGACATAGGAACTGAAAGGTAAAGAACATAATGCTTCTGTTATTAATCAAGACAAAAAAAACTTCTGTTTGTTTGCTTGTTTTTGTTTATTTTTACGCGGGGAGTAATGAATCCTTGAGACCAGATAAGAGAAGCGCGATCTTATCATGAGCGTGATTGTAGCTCAAAGTCTGACTTCAATACCCAGGCAAATCAACGCAAACGTAAGGCTATATTTTGTGAACTAAACGCGGACTGAACCCTTGGGCGCACACGCAACGTCATACCCCCACCATGGTACAAAGGGTAGGGAAGCGTGGGGGGGGGGGGAGGGTTGATGGAACCTCTCCCCTCTGTTTTATAAACTGGCAAATCCTTGATAAATAAGATGAAGAAAAGAGGACCTAAAATAGATCCTTGTGGTACTCCATGGTTTACACACGCTAAAGACGATTCCTTGCCATCAATGCAGACCAGCTGACGTCCACCAGAGAGATCAGAATGACACCAATTACATGCTCTGTTGGTAAAGCCATAACCTAATTTCAGCGATAACAAATTGTGGTCGACTATGTCGAATGCTTTACAGCAGTCAACAAGTAGTACTCCACTCACTCTGTTGTTGTCCAATTTAGTGAGAGCTCATCAACTTTCATTTTTAAACAGAGCAGTCTCAGAACCTTAGTGCTTACGAAAACCGGACTGTCTAAATACATCGAGCAACCTCCCATTTCTTCTAGGGAAAAGCCCTGGGGACGAGGTAGTAAATCAAGTTGTTCACTTGAAGAAAGTCATACAAAGAATCGTGGACGTAACGTTCAACAACCCTAGATAGGACTGTAAGGACAGAAATTGGACGATAATTGGATGGGTCGCTTGCATCACCTTTTTTGAACAAAGGGGTAACTTAAGCGGTTTCCGACGGTGAGGAAGATTTCCAGTTGTTGAGAATGAGTCGTCCGAATTATCCTTGCAATACTCAGCGTGATAACTGGTACGAACATTAACCTCCATCCCAGCTAACCAGTACCAAGTTGCACCGCCTTGGAAGGGCGGGGTGGGGGGGAGGAGGGGAGAAAACGGTATTGAGGCCGGGAAAAATACAGCCAATTTGACAGCGTGCGCGCGCTATCACTGCTTTCTCGGCAAAGGAACACAAAACGGGCACAAACGGGACTCAAAGGTCCCATGCAAGGTGCCATCCCTACCCAATCCCCCAACCCGTTAAGGTTGGCCACACCACCGGGGTCTACGTCCCCTACTCTTTTCGAACAGTAGTGTGGGTTCTTTTACGTCCCACAAGAACAGATCAGTGAAAGTGCTGTGAGACGGGACCTACGGTTTTTCGTCCTTATCCGAGAAGACTAGAAAGTCTAACCATTTGCAGATGTCATTACAAAGGCAGCACTTTCTTCTCAGTTATTTTAAGACCCTATAAGTGATGGTCCGGCTAGGCTTTGGTAGATTTTGCTCGAAAAAAAAGCATATTATGCTTTTAGCAGTTCTCATATTTTTTAGAAATTATGCCAAAATTATGCTACTTTCTGAAAATTATGCTCTCTGTCACTGAAATTGTGCTATTTAGATTTTACACTGATTTTAAGGAAAACAAAGATCATCAGTAGCTTAACTCTATCAATTTTGACTTTAATAAACATTCATATAGTCCACCTTCCAGTCTTGCAGTCTTTAGCATCGCAAATACGCATGTGCGCACCTCGAAAAGCCAAATGATTAATAAATAATTCCAAAATCAACCGTTTCTGGGTTCTGAATCCGGGTCAGAAAGTTATAGCCCGCATACTTGTTTTAGACGCCATGGAAGTAGTGAAGTGGATGTACTCGAGGACGACGCCATCTTTAATCTGAGGCCTGAGGGGCCCAGCCGCCGAGCCATAAGCGTGGTGGCCTGAGGAGAGTCTCAGTCTCTCGGATATGCAAGCACAGGGTAGCCTCTGCCGCCTGCCGGACCATATTTGACCATGGGCCTTAGCACAGACCTCAATATTTTCCAAAAACAATACAGAAATAAAATACAAACTGAATTATTCTAGAACTATGATGGGTTTTTTTGTTTTTAACGCATAAAATCTCGGATTATGCTAGCAGTGCTAAACCGAAATAAAAGCTTAAAATAATGCTCGTTTTGCTGAATTATGCTTACAATTATGCTAGCACAATCTACCAAAGCCTAGGTCCGGCCGGGGTTTGAACTCGCGACCTCTTTTTCAGCAGACCGGCGCTCTCCCAACTGAGCTAACCAGGCGGGGGTTTGACTTTTAGCCTACTCCCAGTTGATAACTGATTTTGTCGTTTCATCCTTCTGGGTTCACCCGAACCCCAAAAGGCCTCTTGGAATGAAGTTAAAGTTTTATGAGTTTGCTGGGCGCATTGTCGGAAAATGTTTGTACGAATCTGCTTTGGGCTCAGGGCGAAGGCTCAACGTGAAAGCGAGGTTCACCAGATCGTTTTTAGCTCAACTTCTTGGTCTCCGTGTCTGTTATAGGGTAAGACATCACAATCTCCATATCTGCCTTTTTATCATGCTTATTTTTCTAGCATCTTGTCTTGTAAGCGACCGTTTTGAATCGCGTGATCTTTGTCATCTGCAAGTGAGCTTATCACAAGAGACCCCCTGTGGTTCTTTTCTCGTAAGCGACCTCTTGCCGTAAGCGTGGAGCACGAAGTCTTCGCTTTTTGGGTGATCGCTTACGGGAGGTTCGACTGTGTTTAGAAGTTTTGGTCTGTTTTACCGTCTCTCTGTGTAAGTTCGTAGCCACCGCATTCCCTTATTGTCTGAATTTCGACACTCTGTCTGTTGTTCATGACCGCAGTATTTTGAAAGTGACGATAAGCAGCTTTATCGGAGTAAAATCAAGTACATCGAGGAGACTGACCCAGAGGACCTGGGACTGGTTTTCGCTGAAGAGGAGTACGATATGCAGGGGCGCTTAGAGAAGGTAAGATAACGCTCCATCGGAGGACCTCTCGATTAAGCAAACAGCGTTTATAGAATTTTGATAAAATCTGCAGCAGGTTGTGTTTTCCTCAGCTGAAAAGCTTCGTTCGCGTTGTTTCACTTATTATGCTTGCTTTCTAGCCCAGAGTTTAAGTTCCGTAAAACTTTTAATTATTGTATTTTCTTAAAACAGCAATTTGACGCCTTTAAATCTCTTTCTGCTGATTATACACCTTATTCCAAGATGGTGGTAGACTGCGAGCAGTCCCTCTTCAGTCAGTCGAGTCTAAGCTCGGCAGGACTGGAGAGAGCGAATTGGCCGCCTCCTTCCCAGCTTCCCGGCTTTCGCTCGTTTCGCTCGATTTCCTCGCTCGCGTGACCATCCTAAGGGTCTGCTCGCAGTCTAAGATGGTGGCAATATTACTGTTCTTTTAAATTTATTTTAGTTAGCCCTCTTTGTCGCAATTGTATCTACAAAATTCACAACAACTTTTACTTGTTTATACCTTGAAACGAGGCACAGAAGACCAAATATCAGCCAGACAAAAGAATAACTAAATTTTACACCATCATTGGCTGTCTTATGCGCCACGAATTTGGTCTCGGAAGTTATGATACTCTTGTCTCTTTTTCCCCCACCAAAATGCCAAATTTGCAGGCGGAAAAAAGGGATGATATAGTTTCTAATCGGTCGAACTCTTATAAAACGAAGACCCCGGCAGAAAGAACTTTATAGTAAAGTGCATCAAAAGGAACCGGTATACCCCGGTTTTCCCCGTTATACTGAACATCCCACTCCCCTTGTAATTTGTTCCATCGTGCTTCCACGTAATTTGCACTTGGAAGATCATCAATTCTCTTTTAAAGACAATTTTCATTTGCGGTAAGCAACAACTATAACCTTGTCTGGTTCTTGCAGATGGTTGAATTGAAGCCGGGTGGTGCTCAGATCCCAGTAACAGAATCAAACAAGAAAGAATATCTGGATCTGTTAGCGCAGTATCGTCTGTCCTCTTCCGTCAAGCAGGAGATTGAGGCTTTTGCAAAAGGTTCACCTTTTATTATCGTCACGCCAATTCTCCACTTCAGAAACTAGAAGGGACCTGGCCCGAGTTAACTTTCGCAAAGACTTCTGGGACTGTTACTAGGGACAGAGAAACAATGGGTCGGTACGATCCCAGAATCAATTGCGGGAGGCATTTCGGCTCCAGTTCCCTTCTCGTTTTTGAAGTGGCGAATCGCGGGTTGAGTTTTTTTGGTTCTCTTCTCCAAAGGTTCCGTTTTTCAGGGTGCTTCGTTTTTCCCTTCTCCTTAAAAATCATTGTTTTTAAATTTCAATCGATCAGGAATTTATTTATAGAAGCTAACTGGACCTCTGGTACTGGTCCAGGAATTCGATTAGTGAACTCACTTTATGAATTTTTGTGTATTATTGGGCAATAATAATGGTTTATTGTGTAAGTGATAAAAAGGTGCTTAAGAAACGATCCGGGAAGTTCTTAAAACCAACCACTGCTCCTCTGACAAGTACATCAATACGTTGCTTTCAGCATACTAGATCGCTTTTATTCACTTGATCAGTAATTATTCAAATTTCTTGAAACAAGCGAAAATTTTACATAAGAAAAGTGTTCACTCCCCACTGGACCTCACTGGAATTTTTTGGTGTACCAACATGGCCGCCGTGACGTCATGTGAAAACCATGAATAAGCCGTTAACTAACTTTTTCCTACTCTGTATAGGTTTAAATGAAATGGTTCCAGACAGTCTTCTCAGTGTGTTTGATGAATACGAATTAGAAGTAAGTGCCGTGCTTATCCTATTGAAAACTTCGTTATCACTATAACAAAATCCTCACATCTGATTAGCCACCAGCAGAGCTGATTTTACAAAATGTTATGAACCTCAAATTTTGCATATTAGTTTAGTGATAAATCGGCAATAGAAATTTTTGTCGTCCAGTTTTGTAATCATACTCGCGCTGTCCGGTCCGACTTTGTTTATAATTCATATGATTTCAGACGCACTTAAACTCAAACACAAAGCCCTGTTCCTGAGCCAGTGCAAGGCTTTAGAGAGAGAAAAAGAGGGCGCACAGGGGACGATGGGAATAACAAAGTGGAAAAGAGAAGCTTTTTCCTTCTTGCCATCATCCTCCAAGCCCTCATTGTCGGTCATTTAGTCTGTACCTGACGGGAGATGGCAGTCTTAGTCATCTGACTTTTTTATGTTATTTTCTTTGGCAGCTTCTTATGTGTGGAACAGGAAATATTAGTGTGTCAGATTTCCGTCGAAACCACAGCGTTATAAACAGCGGGATGTCCTTTGGAAAGGTAGTGAAAAGGCTTCATTAATAGTATCGCAGAAGGTTATTTATTCAGTGAGGCTGGGAGGCCACTGCATGAGTTGTCGTATTTGACAGCTGTCTTACAGCGCCCTGTTATCAAGCAATAAATAGGAGCTCATACAACGTGCATATATTTATTAGTGAAGATGTATTAACACCTATTCCCAACACGTGGTTAATTTTTCATCTTTGCGTTACACAACTGGTGGAAGCGTTTGCGTAACAAATTTTGCGCCATTTTTTCGACCAATAGGAGCAATGTCGAAATCTTTTCCGAATTGGTTTCGCGCATTTTCCTGCTCTTAGTCGCTGATTTTTTTGTTTCAAGCTCTGATTGGTTCATTGGATTGTCTGCCCGTACTGTTATTGGCCAGAATAATTAGTGTTCTGAAGCGCAGAAACGACTTTCATGAAAGGCGCTACTTTCACGTTTCTCCTTAGACTCTGGATTGGTTTTGGACGATAGTGACAAGTTTTACTCAAGAAGAACTTGCCTGGTTGGTTCAGTTCATTACAGGATCCTCTCATCTGCCTCCTGGAGGATTTGCTGAGCTTTCTCCACCAATACAGATCTCTTCAGCTCCCACAACAGACGCACTGCCTACCGCACATACCTGGTGGGTGAAATATCGTATTTTTCGCGTCTCTCCCCTACCCACTCCCCCTCCCCCCGCTGTCTCAGTCGGTTTTTTTTTGTGAGCGAAGCTGAGACTTGCAGAAAGGATGTATTATCTAAAGAATTCTTCCTTAATTGTTGGAGGAAAAGAAAAATACTGTGGGACGCGTTTGTGAAAATTGTCCTCATTGTGCTCCTGTGTTTGTGCAAATAGCTTGACTTTGTGCTGTACCCATAGTGTGGTCTCATTTGCTCAGAAGCCCTTTAAGCTAAAGTAGCAAGACCGACCACTTGCTGTAAAGGTAGACCACCACACCGGGTGCTCATTCCATACTTTCTACGAACAGTGTGTGGGTTCTTTAGCGTCCTACATACAGAAATGATTATACGTACAAGGATTGTGAGACAGGGCCTATGGTTTATCGTCCTTATCCGGAAAGACTAGAACTCAAACCGTTTTTAGAGAGGAAAGAAAAGGAAGCACATTCTGCTCAGTTATTGAAAGACCCTGAGTGTTGCTCCCGTCGGGGTTTGAACCCCCGGTCTCTCAGGCAGACCGGAGCTTATCCAACAGAGCTAACCGTGTGTTACCGTCTTTTCTTTCTTTAGCTTCAACCAGCTTTGTTTACCTTCTTACTCATCGTTCAAGGAAATGCAGAAGAAACTGTTGCTGGCAATAAACGAAGGAAGCGAAGGATTTGGTTTTGCCTGATTCAAAAATGAAAAAAAAAAAACAGCTACTGAATCAGATTACGTACCATCACTGAAACGAGGTTTTTCTTTGCGATTGGAAACTTTAGAGTCGCAAGAAGTGCTGCCTGAGAATTGGTTTCTCAAGGATGGCTCTTTAAGAGATCATGGTTTGGACGGCGAGGTGCAAGACTTAGATATAGGGAGATTAAGCAAAGATGTTTTTTACGATGCACGTTCACTGGAAGTGGAAAAGACTCACTTCCGGTTGACGACGCCAAAAACACTTTTCAGTAAGTTCCCCATTATTGAATGCATATCCTTGCTTCTTATGTAGTAGATGGATGATTACAGGAACGCGCCCAAAGAGCTCGATTTCTTCCTTTTTAGGTGTTACGCCCGTGCGTACGTCATCATGTCAAGTCTGCAGTGTAGGCGTTTTAAGGGAGGAGGGGGTAAGCACTAACATTCGCTCGGGTGTACGTGTCTTATTCTCCCCAATATTCACAGGGTCCAGAGGAGATGTGTTTGTCGTTAGAACATCAAAGCCAGTCGAAAACCTCCGAAAAAATGGGTTATTTTGATCGCGTTACAGTTTCGTTACATATTCTATAGACCGCAAACCAAGAGACTGAGGGCTCGCAAGACCGGCTTACAGCACTTCGTGCCTCGGTCGCCCTTCGGGCGACGTGCCGTGCGCCGGCGAGGACATGGCTTTGGTCATCGATTTTCAAAGTCGATCATCGATTACAGTAGATTTATAAAGATGCCATTGGGCTAATTAATCGTGCTAAGCGACACTGGTATAGACATTTTTCAAGGAGTGACTTTAAATAAGTAATTCATTTATTCACACGAAACTCCTCTGGACCCTGTGAATATTCGGATCATTATAAGATTCTGGGTTCCTACTCATCTACCCCTCCCCTAGCTCAACATTAGGCAGATTTAGGCAATGTTCACCCTATACCGGACAGCCTTTCATGTCGGCCGGTGTAGTATAAACAGCCAGCAACGGCGCGCACAGAACTGGAACAAGTCGTTCATACACATCGAACATCGTGCCGGAGCGATTGAAGGTGAAGGTTTAGTGAACTAATTCATATCCCTTACTCATGAATATTCACTTCCGTCTCAGTGGACTCCAGTCCTCTTTCCTACTTATTCACTTTCGCGAAGGTCCGAATACCTGTTTTACACTGCACCATAGTCTGACACAGAAGCTATTCGATATGCCGACGCTCCACCTTCGAGATTGACCGGGCGCAACTTCGCGCCGAAATCCCCGTTGGTGTGTTTGAACTGAAACCCTATCCGGTATAGTTCTCGCACCGGCGCAAAAGATATCCGGTATTATGTGAACATAGCAGGCAGTTACTCCCCACGGCACGCACAGAGCTTGGCCAATGGCAGGGCGGGAAACGAGGCACAGGAAGTCGTTCAGTCCTTCCCGCGCGTTTTCGCGCCATCGTCTCATTTGCCTCTGTGTTGTCCTTTCCATATCAGCCTATCAACACTAACTTTTCACGTAGGACAAGATGTTGAGTTGGGACGGGTAGTTGTGGGCAGTTTGCAGAATTCTCTACTGATCCTAATTTCCTTGTGCTTTTATTCAAAGATGGCGACTGCACTGAGCGGTCACTTGCCTAATACGTCCGTGCGCTTGCTTAGGGTTCTATAGCATTTCAGCAGACCTACTATACAACCTTAACCGACCGCTACGCCTATTTTAAGCTTGGAAAACGTTTTACATACATAAGTAGAAGAGTCAGAGTTAACCGCTACAATGATCATTTTTGTCGATCTTCAGGTGCTCTCGATATTTAAGTCTTGCCGGAAAAAAAATAGGTTTTTATAGATTAATAACATTTATGTAATACGCATTTTAATTCTTCCTGTTGTATGGTGCGTTCAATAAGCAATAGCAAACCGCCGTGTCAATAAACAAAAGGACCCTTTGCACCTAGTCATTTAAGCGGTACAAAACCGCCGCGTCGGAGAGCAAGGACGCGCTGGGACAAGACAAACAAAGGGCTCACATCATTTAAAAAAAACAACTTCCTATGGTTGTCTTTTCTCAGTGTGTCTCTTGATCTCAAGCGTGGCGAGTGCATGTACCACGTGAGTGCCTAGCCGCAAAGTGAGTATTGTTCTTTGGTATAGCAACTGGCTAAAAATTACCTTCGTTCAACGTAATTAAACACTGAGGCTTTTTTCTCTTTTATTGCCTGTTTGGACATGCTTGTCCTAGAAGTTATATTTTACTTAGTATAAAGGGCCTCTCATTAGTTATTAGGAACCGTAAGATTCGATGACGGCGACGGCAACGAGAACGTTAAAAAAGCCAGACGTTTTATTTCGGGCAAAACAGTAACTGCTCGCGATCAACACGTTATTTGCAGATTTCTTTGCAGTCACTACACGTAAACGACGTGAAAATGCCTAATTTCTCGTTTTATGGAGACGTAAGCGACGTCAAAATTTCCTTTTATCTGTCTGAACTTGGATATGGTTCTTAGGAGGTCGACTCCTGGAACGTTCGCCTATATTTGACAAAGAAAGTGAGTTGGAATAATCGTGATGAAGTTTGAAAGAAGGCGAATCCAGCTCGGATCTTAAGGTCCTGTTATCCGGGGGAGGGGTGTGGACCAAGTCCTTTGTAATATGTCTGCAAAACATTTCCTCCTCCATCCCCTCCTCCTTTCTGCATAGGCCGTCTGTAATAAACAAAAACGTTACACCACACACCTTGACCTCACTCGCATGTTATTCTACCCTACCCTAGCAAAGTTTTGAAAAAAATAATAACCTTTTTACAGGTGCCACACGCACCCTCACAGTACTCAAAGGTCAATTTATCGTATTTTTTCAAATGGATTTATGAAAACGTTCAAATAATTTACATGAAAACTCGTGCCAAACAATTTGAAAAGAAACGGAAATCTGCCGATTGACGTATTGGCTAGTAGCCTCGCAATTATTTTAAGACTGAATCCACCAGGAAATTGAGTAATATTAATTTTCAGTGGACAAAAACCTTGTACCAGAATAATTTAAAGCATATTGTGTTCTTTTTTTCATTTTTCAAGGACTAAAGATGTAGTTTGTCATCTGTAATAACTGGCACCAAAGAAAATTTCTTATGGGAGCCTGAGAAAATTTCCTGATGGATTCCGCCTTAATCTGTTTTAATATTATTGGGCCCCAGCCTCCTCCGCGGTCTTCACTGTCCTCTTTTAGAAAACGAGTGCGGAGGAGGCTAATTGGGCCCCTATTTATTGATTTTTGTATTTTTTCTAAAACAGGAAATTGCATGTTATTTACAAGTTACTTTAACTCTTTGACGTCCGCTTTGGTCGTTTTTGGTCCGCTTTTGGACCCATGCATATTTTTCTTCCTGGACCAATGGTAATTAGCTATTGTGTCAGCAAAGTTTGAATTTTCCAGCAAACAGATTTTGACTAATCCTAACAGTGTTACACACAAACAACAAGCAGCATTTGGGGAAAAACCCACTGCTAATTTTACTTATTACCTACTACTATTTACAGATTAAATTTGTCCCTCTGTTGGAAACCAGCCAAGATTTCATTCTGGCTATAAAGAGAAAGGGAAAACGGGAAGAGAGCGAGAGAAAAAAAATCGAAATAAATTCGCAACATTCTCGTCCCTAGAGCCACTTTGCTTAATTTGTAAGTGACCAAGAAACGAAGGGCTCTGGGGGCTAACGGTTTTTTCCCTAAAAATTGACTGATGGAAAAGACGGCAAAGGAATAGGTAGTGATGGGTAGTGGTGTGTTGTGATGGGTAGTGATGCGTAGTTATGTTGAGTGACACATAGTTACATGTTACATGAAGATATTTTAGTTGGATTTTTTATATTCGTATAGGAGAACACGGATTTATTACCGCTGTGCACGCCATTCTGCGCGCAGTAAACGCGCAGTAAAAACCAGAAATTAAAATGAAAAGAAAATGTGTTTGATGTTTTTTTCGATGCGGTGACATAACACCACAACATTTCGATGTGTGGCGGTTATCTTTGGATTTTTTCCAAAGAGGATTAAGCCTATGATTTCTTGACAACCTTTATTATTATTGTTTTTTTTGTGTTTTTCGTTTTCTTTGTTTTTGCTCAAAAGAGGCCGTAAAAGAATGATGACGATGTTTTGGAGTGGTGAAAAGGCCAGAAAAAATCACTGTTTATAATCTTGGGATATTTTATCCAAGGGTTTAGGCTGAGCCAAGCCACCATTTTGATGAAAAGCAAAGTAATGGCAACTTCTTTGACAAATTCGTCTATGCAAAGTTTCTGAGGAGGAAGAAGGTGAATGACGTAATGATGCCATCCCACCTGGAAACAAAAAGATAAAAATTGCCAAAAATACAGAATAACCATTTTAAATAGTAACAAGAAGAAAAACCACGATTTCCTGGATCCGAATCAAGTAAACTTTATTTTACTGAGAATTCTTTTAAAATGATACGAGATTTCAGAAAAAAAAGACGTGGCCATGCGGTCCCCTCGGGCAACCCCTAAATCCCTAATTTTTATCAAATTGATATGGGATGGAAGAAAGTATACCGTTTGTCTTCCACTAAACCTACAATAAGACGTTCGACGTGACTACTTCTTCTCGTTTCTAAGCTAATAAAGAGTCAAAATTAATAGTCAACTCAGCGCAACGCGCCTAGAGCTCATGAACTACTGTTGACTCATAGAAAATGTGAACTTGTCGTCTAAGTAGTAAATAGACAATGACAAATTGTCGTTTAATTTTGTTAAATGGACTGACATTCAAAACAATATTTCTTGGTACAAGTGCTCTTCTGTCGTTGTCCAGCTGCAGAACGCAAATACACAGGGGATTTATAACCTTCCATACGAATTCATGCCCGGAGAGTAATCCCTATAACACGGAGGCGCTTCACCCGAAAGGCGTACCCGTGATTTCAGGAGTTGAAAGGTATACTAGATCCGTTCAAGCATAAAACGTTAATTACTGCAAGAAACTCCACAGGATAATAAATCATATATTGAAGTTCAAAAACAAAGATCTCTTAAGCAGCCAGTACTAATCCCTACGCCACCCGGCCTATGTGTTTTGGGTCACGTAGTACGAACGAGTTTTTTCGACTCCGATACATCAGTGAGAAGGCCTGGTAAAGCGCCGTACAGGGACGAGGCAACTACTCTTGTCTGAATGGAATGTCTAGTCCTGATTGGTGCACAAAATATAGCTAGCTTTAATCTCGAACAAACAATAAATGAACGAATAAACCTTAGGAAAACAGAAAAAGGGGGAAAAAAGTGCCGCGCGCCGCTCGTTGTCTCCGATTTGAGATCTTCAGAAAGAAGTTTTTATCATTACACTTCGATCCGCTCTCACACTTTATCTATATGCAAGTTCATGACGTATTCCGTAACTACCTTGCAAGAATGCTGGCATTTGACAGTAGTAGGAGTCTTCTGACAGTGGAAAACTGCTCCCAGCTCACTGTTATATTTTTCGATTGAAGTGACAAAACTTGTTGTTCCATCTCTTACGAAAAATGGGGTAAGACCGACAATTTATTGGTGACTTAAAAATTAGCTTACAATTATTTCATCCCTTCCTTGTTTCAGGACTTATCTGTTAGTCACTTCTAGTGATACGTCCGCATTCATAAGTACCCCAAACTCACGAGTGAGAATCGTTGTTTCATAAAAGAAATATTACAAGCCGTCAACGACAGAACTAAAACTCGCTGGATTCACCCTGAAACCTCCAAAAATGCTAAGAAAACACCATATTTTTAGACAAGGAAACAAAGTGAAGAATTCTGATGTATTTTTATTACTAGTTTTTATTTCTATATTTCTATTATGTAACAACGATTCTCTTTCGTGAGCTCTGGGGTACCTGTCCTTCTGTTGTGTGATGTGCGAAGTCGCGCGCGTGTATCAGGATTTGAGTACGGGCCATGATTAGTCTAAAAAACAGCCATTGTGGATTTGCTACTCAGGATGAAAGTAAATTCAAAACGCTCTTCCAGTAATTTGTTGTGTTTGTTGGGGTCAAGAACAAGGATTTCGGCGCTGCTTCGCATTTAAAGGTATACGTCTAAATTACGCCATTTCTCGCGCGTCTCGCGCGTCTCCAGTACTGGTAAGTCTGTGCTCCCCACTTAGCCTTTGGGAAGCCTGTGGAGGAGGCAGAAGAAAATGCATTATGGCTAATTATAATTACAGTTTTACATTTTTTGTGTGTTTCTGTTTTGGGTTGTTGATCCTCTTTGTCGATTTTGTGATTTTGTTATATTTAATTCTGATCTGTCACAGTTACTGTTTTAGGCTTTTTGTGTCTTTCCCTTTTGGGTGATGTACTAATTCCGTTTCGGGAATTGTGTTTCTGTTTTCTGGTTGTGAATTTGTCTTGTTTTCGCTACTAGATTACCGTTTTGGCTCGTGTGTTTCGGTTTTGGGTTTGAGGCTTTCTGTTTTTCTGTTTTGTTTCTATCGGCCACAGTATAAATTAAATCGTTATTCAGTGGCATCAAAACTGCAAACCACTGAAGACAACTTTACTAGACAGAGAATTTCCCGAGGAGATTTTACTGAAATCGTTTAACAGGTAGGAAAGATGTTCGTTCAATTTGGAATTTTCCGAACCTGAGGAGATATTTTTTACAATGTTTTTTTGGTCACGTTCCGCTGTACGTAGTTTCCTTAGTTTCCTATCTTCTCCGGCTTTTTATTTCTGGAAATAACTTTTAATTTAGTCTAGGTTGTGACAGCGAAACAAAGTATGTTTGTTCGATAATTTGTAGGGTGTCCCGGACTCGTCGTTTAGCGGCTCTGACAGGCGTTTCAAGTTAAACTTTTAAAGTTTGTTTAAATTATCTTTCCTTGTTACTTCTTACACTGTAGGTGTTGGAGTTTTTAATGTTTTGTGTTTATAAGTGATGATTTCATTGGATATCTTCAAACCATTTTTTTTTACTGATACATAAAATTGTGCCTCTTTCAGGAAGAGATAAATTATATATCCCAATCAGCGGTACAACCATTTATCCAATTTCAAGGTTCCTGACCTTACTTCGGTTTTCTTTTGTCTCCTTTCATCAAGAATTGGTAAGTTTTTGAAAAATAAAAATTTATTTGAATGATTAACATTGCATTTCGCCTTCCAGTAAGGGGCGTTCCCACCATATCTATGTAGATTCTGGCCATGGCCGGGTGCGTATATAAATTTGGGGCCCTGGCAGCCAATCTCTGTTGATTATCTGAAGACACTTTAACTAATTTGAATTGTACCTCATTTCAGGGAGAGCTGAATTATTTCAAGCGGATCATTGTGTCCAAGGTTCATCTGTAACTGGTAAGTTTTGAATAAACATACCTTTAGTCGCATGCAGTATCAATGCATGGTTACGTCCCTCCAGCATAGAGGCAACCGAGGCAGTTGCCGTGGATATAATTTTGAAGTTTCTTGTTTATCTTGCAAAAAAATATTTCGCTAAGACGATATATTCTGAAGAAAACAAATTTAGATTTCTTTTTGATATTTCCTCGGAAAGGATATTTGTCTGGCTGGGGACTATATGTATGGTCTAAGTATTCATATTCATGCAGCTTAAAGCATTTTATAGAGAGATCGGTCCATGTCATATATCCCTTACAACAAATGTGGTACAGATAATACTTATTAGTCTCTACGACAGTGAAATCTAGAGAAGATCTCATACTATTGTTTATAAAGTTAGGTTTGTCTCTAACAAGATAATAAACATTTAAGTTACCTGTCATCTGAATATGACTCTGAAACTCATTTCAGATAGAGCGGAGAGTTGGAGCCAGAATCTTAAGCTGATCTTTGAGAGGTTTGTGGTGATTAAAAATAATTGTTTTGTCTATTTTGTACAAATTGGCATTAGTTTATTTTTCATTTCATAGCAGTTATGTTGTTTGTTTTGTAATGTCACTTTTTAAGACTACAGCCCTTCCTGTGTGTATTTGCAAACGACGGTTAGCTCGCTTAAGGTGATTATGTACCCTGATTCTCAAACCGTATGAGCTTGCTTCCTCTCGTTCCTTCCCCCCCACCCCTCCCTCCTTTTCCCCTTCCTTCACTTCCCCCGAATCGTTTATACTTACTCTGGAATGTTTATCAATGTATGTGCTTTAGGTTACTCGTAGAACATAATTGCAGCCATTTAATGTTTCTGAGAACATGTCTCCAATCATCACACAATGTGTTAATAGCAAACTGCTAAGCATTATCTGTAGAAATTGAAACTAGGCTACCAGAAACTCGAATTCGATGATCACTTTCACCAGAGATTTTTTTTCATTAATTCTATTTGGGCCCATTTCTATACCAGCGCCAACGCTCAAATTGAGAAGAAGTTTCATGTTTTTTGTTTTTACTCTTGGTTCAACGTACAGTCATTATATAGGCACTTAAATCAGGCTCTCGATATAATTTGGTAGGCGGACACATCGTATCTTGTAACCTGTAGTTTATAAAATTGCACATTAAACCCATGTCCAGGCGATCAATCCCTTATTAGGTCTATAAACGCAAATGCGTGTTTACAGCTACCCATATGCGAACAATATTTATCATTTATCCGTTGACTGTTTAATTGACAATTTAACTGTAATCACGCGTGGGAGAACAAACCTGGACTAATTTCATTTTACAATCCAAGTACCAATCTCCTCTCCGTCCCCTAGTCACCCTAAGGAAGAACTGAGTCACTTAAACTATTGATTTAGAAGCAAAAATTATCTATTCAAGTTTTTGCTGAACAATTCATCTCTTGTTATCTTCAGATTGATTCGCCGAAGCGAAGAAAAGGGAGAAGAAAAGGGCGATTTTGCCAACAACCTATTGTAAGTTCCCGACTTTTTAAAAAATATTTTATCTAAAAGTTGCGTTGCAGCTGGTTCTGTTAAATCGGTTGCCACATTCTCTTAAAGTGATCTTCTCTCTGTTAAAGAAACTGACGATGATGAAATGATGAAACTGATCGTAAAATTAATTAAAAACAGTTTTTCTCAAAATTTGCAGAAATGGAAAGCAATATAATGATCGAACATTTCGTATACACCAAAAAATTGCAATGAATTAATGTGCAACTTTAACACTAGTGACTGCCACTAATGGTTTGTCAGGAAAGCTTTATACAGTAGTGTATATACTAGGATATTAAGAAACATAGGATATTTTTCATGTTACAGTTACATTTAAAACATGAAACGGCATATTTGTACAGCAATGCATTATAGGCTAGAAGTATGTTATTAGCGGAGCTCCACACGCGAGCTAAGCCACATGCCTAAGAAAATTTGGTAATCTATCCACCCGAGAAATTTTGGTAATCACGTGACCATACGCCAGTCCGTCCGCACCACAAGAAAACCAATGTGTAATGTCAAACTTTCTACCTAGTGTTAACCTGAGATCAGGCGTTATTTTTATTTTTTATTTTTTGCTTCTTTGCTTCTTTGGCTCGAGGGTAGAAAAAAATAACGCCTGATACATTTATTTAGCAAGCCATCAACCGCCCCCTAATCTACATAATCTAACGTCTGCTTGACCTGTCATGTTATTAGCCAATAAGCGTTTACCATACGGGAATCAAATTTTGGCGCGAATAATGTCTCTTTTGAAATCAATTTTAGGGAAAAGAAAATTTTTAAGTACGTCCATGTTCAGATGGCGCTTCCTAACAAAAAATTTTAATGTGTTGTTTTTGTGATGAAATACTGCTAGCTGGAGCTGCCATACCTTTATTTAACAGCTACAAATAATAAAGAATTTACTGGTTAAAGCTCGTTAACTTCGTTCTGTGCCGAAAGCAGTGAAAAAGAAATTAGGCTGAAGCACCATTTTTCACGAACTGAAAGGTGTTGTGAAAGCGAAGATCGCTCAGAATAATACGCAGCATGATTTCTGAAGGAGGAATTACAGTCAAACCAGGTCAAGATTCCATTCATGAATTGATTATTTGAAAAGTGAACTCGTTTGTCGCTTCTGTAACTTGTAGCCAGTATCAAATTGCATTCAAATGATCGGTGAAGTTTTGACTGCAACTGTTTTAGTATACGATGAGATGGAAAATATTTCAATGGATGAAACTTCTATTTAGGCATTCTTCAAATTCAAGAAAACTGAGCCGGCAGAAATTTCATACCGAACTCGCGTGTGTATTCACTGCTCATTACGCAAGCAAAAATGCAGACTAAAATCAACAACAACTAACGGATGGCGGCATTTTGGCCAATCGGAACAGCGCAAATCATCCGTATTGTTTCCATATTCTGGGTTTTTTACATGTGATCCGACAAAGAAATGTATCATGCCCTCTTCCCGTGAGAGACATAAAGGGATAATAGGGAGAGGGCATGATCTCAGGCTAACCTAGTGTGGGAACCTGTAACCTGTGTTTCACTTGATAATAGACATACATAATATATACATTTAGCCAGGGCTAAAAGCGAATCTCCTGTTAATAAATTTATTATTTAAATCAAACAATAAACTTGTAATCCACAAACCAGTTAACTTTAGGGCAGATCCATATGGCTTATGAGATAAAAGCTAAGTGACTTTAGAGAAAAAATAATTTGCAAACAGTCCAAAAGTAAAGCAAATCTTACATCAAGTTGATAGTCTTATTTGTACACCCAAAAAATGGCAATCATGCACCTTTGATCACAGTAGATTAGGTTTGGAAAACAAATTCTTCCCAAACAAGATAACCCAGTCACCCACCTACACCACCTTTATTTTATAAGGTTAATTGGACAGCTCCGAAAAATAATTTTAAAGGCCAGTTATAAGACACGATAGCCAATCACTTACATGCTCTCCTCTGTCTAAAAGGGAGACCAAAATTAAAAACCAGGCCGGATTTTTTTGTGTTCGACAAGTTTACTTTACAAAATCTTGCCGACAAATCTGATGGCCTGTAAACCAGCCTTTTATACTTTTTATACATCTCGTACGAGGTAAACAGTTCTATTAGGCGCTCTTTGTTTATCGTACAGACTTCGGACAGATCAAAGCATGCGCTAACCCGTGCACAACAAATATAGAAGTGAACCATTATAAAACGTTTTCATGAAGAAAATACCACGATGTCGGGACTATTCAGTGAGATCAATCTGCTTTATGTATTATGCAGGGTAATAATGGGCTTTTAGCGAAAACGTTCAAAAAAGCCTAGTATTTTTATTTAACTTCATTTTCACCTATACGGGCAGCCGGTTCTGACTTTTTACTGGCGCCAAATTTGCAGTGCGAGCTGTTGTTTGTTTGAATGAACAGTAAATAGAGTTACGCTTCAATAGAAGAAAGAATTTATTATGTTTAATTTTTTTATGGTTTTGTTATGTGTAATCATTAAACGCGTTTGATACGCGGGACATATTGAGTACTCCTGCATGCGATGTTCATGTACGACTGAAAACAAACGGCATTGCGATTTTAAAAAATTGCGAAAGAGACTACTAACAATCAAGACAAGAAATATAATTCGGTGAAACATTTACAGAGACAACAATTGTTATTCACGAAGACAAGTATTGAGAGTGAAGTGTTTCTGAACATCCTGACGGTCATATAAAAACCTTGCAGATATAAACCGGCTTTCAGGTGTTTGCTAGTTTTTCAAGATGAACTCGAGGCAAGAATGTCGCTCAAAGCTTTCCTTTTTTACAACCAATATTCTTCAGAACGTTTTCTCTCTATTTGCGGTCAGAAAATGTCTAAAGGCTTTTGAAGTTCTGTATATCAAAGCTGGCATGATACTAGGTCAGATCAATGTCACAAATCTTAAAAACGTGCCGCAAAAACTACGCTGGACTTCATGAAATTACCAGAAAAAAAAAACATCAAATGCAATAATTACTGAGGCTTACCAGTCGAGATGCAGCTCCTGAAAGCCATCAAGTAAGGCCAGAATCGCCCCAGACTTTTCAACCCTCCTACGCATCCAGCAAGGTTAGGTAGAGGCTCATTTTTGAAAACGATGCCATCAGAAAACGGATTTTCGATGACTTGGAAAAGCGGAGCATTTCTCAACCAAACACCCAATAAACAAACCAGCCATGAATAACAAAAGACTCTTGATAGCAGCTGTCTTTTATTTTGTACAAGAATAAGATGACACAAAACTGTCAGCTTCAGCTATCACTAAATACGTTTCTAGAAAATGCATAAATTTTCCGCGTGAACTCACGTGTCAAATTTTGAGCAATCAGAGCATGAAAATAGGACGAAGAGCGTGACCTGATGCGCGTGGTTCACGCGCGGTTCACGCATGGTTCACGCGTGACCAATGAGTGACCATGGTGAGAAAAGCCAAAAGCAACTGCCTTCCCGCGTGTAACAACTACTAGTTGACAAACGGCACTACTTGTGACTCGTATTTAGTGATGTCATCCTGGTAACTTCAAGATCTCTGCTGTTTAAAAACAACAATGCAGCGTGTTATATACAGGGGAAGTGGGGGAGAGGGGAAGACCTACTCACGGTACATTTTCTTAAGGTGGCTCGATGGGGTTTTTCAGCGTTAATACCTCCCATGTTTTAGCATTAGCTACGTCGCAGTCGGCAAAGATCTAGAAAAATTACTACCAAGATTGTATTAGAAAAAGATAGAAATTTGTTATGAACAACCGGGTTACAATTACATTGAAGTAGTCTTAACAACGAAACGACGCCATTACCTATTTTACTTACAGCCGTATTTCTCGGCACTGGTAACTTTCCTACCAATATAGGTAGGTCACGGGAGCTTTCTCCACCAATGGCTTCCTCGATGTTCGTGAAGTTTGTCTGAGTGAAATGTATAAGAGCGTTTTGAAGATATTTTAGAATGAAAGAGGTATTTGTGGTTGGATATTTAGTATTCAGCCGTTATCTTAATTAGAAAACGAAGCGTTTTTGAAATCCAATTTTACCTCATAGTACTTTCAATCACTTTTAAACGTATTTCAAGAGATCATGGGACGGGCTTTAGCTGTTCGCAAGAAAGAGGGATTTGACAATACATTGAGGTGCTCTTAAGTTGCCGTTTTTTTTTAAGATTTTGGTCTACTTTAACAAATGAGCAAATAATTTTGAAACCGCTAGATAAATCTTTTTAAACATTTGAGATTATCAAGAGTAACTGTCATTTTATATGACCCGTGAGCCTCAATGTCATTGATAACTTGTAAGGTAATAAAATAAGGGCTACAATTTGCTATTTTACTTTGTCGAAAATTTCGTGTTTACAAATGCAAGTGAAAGCTTCTCATAGCTCAGGGGTATTGTCTTCAAGTTTCATATTTTGGTGCAATACAATAGATAAGATTTCTGCAGATTTCAAGTGCATTGTTAGTTACTGCCGTTTATGTAAAAATGAGACTTCAAGACAAAACCTTAAATTGTTAAAACCAAACTGTACGCTGACAACGGTGACAATTATTACGAAAAGCTCCAAAGACGATTCAGTATGAGGTCATTTTGTGATCTGCAGCAACAACAAACCTACGTTTAGGCCCCGTCCACACGAATCTTGGTATTTTTGAAACCTCATTTTTTTACACGAATCGGTCATTCGTCCACAAGAAACCAGTGAATCTGCTTTCCGAAAAGGCATCTTGCTGCAACCCCTGTCAAGAGTCAGGTTTATGAACCCCCTCCACACAAACCAGGGTAAAAAAAATATATACTCAGTTTAAAAAATAACCATGTTGGTGTAGATGGATCATACTTTAAGCCGTTAAAAACGCGTATACTACAAGAGAAAACAATAGATCGTTCACTCACGTACTAAGTGGTTATTAAAATTTCTTGGATAAACAAAAACTTTCACGTAAGAAAAGAGTTCAATCCTCACGTGACTGTTTTGGTACACTGACATCGCTCCCATTTCTCACCTTTGATTCGCCATTGTTTAGATAAATATAAAAAAAGAAAAGTTCGCAAGCGCATCGGTAAGATTAAATATGTGGTTTAGAGTGTAGAAGGATTTTAGATTTTTCTCTGTCCAATCCAGAAACATAATTTCAGTTTAACAATTATTAGAAAGCACTTTTCTGCATTTAAGTTCTTCACATCAACGAGCACACCTCTAAAGAAAACAAAAAGGTAGCAGACAGGAAAGAATGACAACTTGATATTTCCCTTTTGTAGGTATATTACCATCACGAAACAGCCACACTTTTCATACTAGGACTTCTAAATGACAGCAAGGAATAGAATAGAGTACCTCGAGCAACAACTGAGCATTGCAATAGAAGTCGGCGACAGGGCTGGACAAGGACGTGCCTATGGCAATCTCGGCATTGCTTATTACTGCCTTGGCCAATTCCAACAAGCAGTAGAGTACCACAAGCAAGACCTGAGCATTGCAATAGAAGTCGGCGACAGGGCCGGACAAGGAGCTGCCTATGGCAATCTCGGCAATGCTTATCAATCCCTTGGCCAATTCCAACAAGCAATAGAGTACCACAAGCAACACCTGAGCATTGCAATAGAAGTCGGCGACAGGGCCGGACAAGGAGCTGCCTATGGCAATCTCGGCAATGCTTATAAATCCCTTGGCCAATTCCAACAAGCAATAGAGTACCACAAGCAATGCCTGAGCATTGCAATAGAAGTCGGCGACAGGGCCCGACAAGGAGCTGCCTATGGCAATCTCGGCTGTGCTTATCGATCCCTTGGCCAATTCCAACAAGCAATAGAGTACCACAAGCAATGCCTGAGCATTGCAATAGAAGTCGGCGACAGGGCCGGACAAGGAGGTGCCTATGGCAATCTCGGCAATGCTTATCAATCCCTTGGCCAATTCCAACAAACAATAGAGTACCACAAGCAATGCCTGAGCATTGCAATAGAAGTCGGCGACAGGGCCGGACAAGGAGGTGCCTATGGCAATCTCGGCAATGCTTATTGCTGCCTTGGCCAATTCCAACAAGCAATAGAGTACCACAAGCAACACCTGAGCATTGCAATAGAAGTCGGCGACAGGGCCGGACAAGGAGCTGCCTATGGCAATCTCGGCAATGCTTATAAATCCCTTGGCCAATTCCAACAAGCAATAGAGTACCACAAGCAACGCCTGAGCATTGCAATAGAAGTCGGCGACAGGGCCGGACAAGGAGGTGCCTATGGCAATCTCGGCAATGCTTATCAATCCCTTGGCCAATTCCAACAAGCAATAGAGTACCACACGCAATGCCTGAGCATTGCAATAGAAGTCGGCGACAGGGCCGGACAAGGAGGTGCCTATGGCAATCTCGGCAATGCTTATAAATCCCTTGGCCAATTCCAACAAGCAATAGAGTACCACAAGCAATGCCTGAGCATTGCAATAGAAGTCGGCGACAGGGCCGGACAAGGAGCTGCCTATGGCAATCTCGGCAGTGCTTATCAATCCCTTGGCCAATTCCAACAAGCAATAGAGTACCACAAGCAAGACCTGAACATTGCAATAGAAGTCGGCGACAGGGCCGGACAAGGACGTGCCTATGGCAATCTCGGCAATGCTTATAAATCCCTTGGCCAATTCCAACAAGCAGTAGAGTACCACAAGCAACACCTGAGCATTGCAATAGAAGTCGGCGACAGGGCCGGACAAGGAGCTGCCTATGGCAATCTCGGCAATGCTTATCAATCCCTTGGCCAATTCCAACAAGCAATAGAGTACCACAAGCAAGACCTGAGCATTGCAACAGAAGTCGGTGACAGGGCCGGACAAGGAGCTGCCTATGGCAATCTCGGCGATGCTTATTTACTTCTCGACGACTTCAAACAATCAATGGAACACCACAAGAAAAGCCTCAGCATTACAATAGAAGTCGGCGACAGGGCTCGAGAAGGAATAGTTTATGGCAATATAGGCTCAGTTTATGAATCCCTAGGCGACCTCCAAGGAGCAATAGAGCATTATAAGCAAAGCCTAAGCATTGCTAAGGAAGTGGGCAACAGGTCCGCAGAGGGATATAGTTATGCCAATCTCGGCCTTGCTTATTTATCCCTTAAACAATTCCAACAAGCAATGGAGTATCACAAGCAACAGTTGAAAATTGCTAAGGAAGTGGGTGACATGGTCCTAGAAGGATTTGCCTGTCATAACTTGGGTAAAATTCTTATGTTGTCAGGTTGTCTCGATGAGGCTGTAGCTCATTTCAAATTCAGTGTAAAAACGTTCGATACTATTAGGGGTAGTTTCATTTCGGAAGATGCATGGAAAATAAGTTTTCGTGAGCGTTACATATCTAGCTATCGTTATTTATTTCGAGTTCTTATAGCGCTCCAAAAGACAGATGAGGCTTTGTACGCGGCCGAAAGGGGACGAGCACGGGCTTTGCTAGATGCCTTGAAAAAAAAGTATGGCTTTACATCCCTTTCGCCCATTTTAAATGAAACTGAGGAAGATTTCGCATACATTTCAAGGAACACATCTGTTTTGACAATATTTATTGCATTGGACGAAGAAGCAATAAGATTGTGGGTACTGGGAAAGAAAACCAACGCTATTTTTAGGCAAGCAGTACTAAAAAGTGGAGGTGCACACGAAGATCCCTTTAATGCTCTTTTGAAAGATTCTTTGAATAAAATTGGGGCTGGCAGAGATGTTAGATGCGAGAATCGATCACTTGATCTTTTACGCGATAAGTCAACTTCCAGTACTAAGAAAGATGACAAAATATCGATTCCATCGCACGAGAATATCGACTGGTTACAGCCATTGCGTGATATAGTTTTGGGTCCCATCGAAGACTTACTTGATGGCGATGAACTGGTTGTAGTCCCTGATGGTGCTTTGTGTTTAGCTCCTTGGACAGCCCTAAGTGAAACTTTAAGGATCCGTATTATTCCCTCACTGACAAGTTTGAAAGTAATAAGAGATTCTTCAAGTGAATACCACAGTAAAACCGGCGCCCTGCTTGTTGGAGATCCATGTTTGAAGAAAGTTACAAATAAAAGGGATAAACCCATTTATGATCAGCTGGAGTTCGCAAAAAAAGAAGTGAAGATGATTGGAAAACTTCTTAACAGCCAACCACTCACAGGAGAAGCTGCAACCAAAGAAGAGGTGCTCCGGAGAATAGATTCAGTCGCTTTGATTCACATTGCAGCACACGGAGGAAAGGAAGCTGGTGAAATTGCGTTGGCTCCCAGCCCCGAGTGGCAATCCAAGACTCTTATCCCTACGGAAGAGGACTACATGTTGAAAATGTCTGATTTACAAGCCATTAAGCTGAGAGCGAGGCTAGTGGTTCTTAGTTGCTGCCATAGTGGTCAAGGAGAGGTCTCGTCTGAGGGTGTGGTCGGTATGGCAAGGGCTTTCTTGTTTGCTGGTGCTCGTTCTGTGCTGGCGTCACTCTGGGCAATTGATGATGAAGCCACAATGTTGTTTATGGAACGTTTCTACCAACACCTGAGAGTTGGAGAAAGTGCCAGTACTGCTCTGCAGAAGGCCATGAAACGCCTTCGAGATTCGGACGACTTTTCCGCCCCAAAGTACTGGGCTCCATTTGTGCTAATTGGCGATGACGTCACGATTGAATTTGATGTAATCCGTTGAGAAAGCTGTAAGTACAGACTTTTCTTTTGTTTTAGATTACTTAGGGTCCTAATATATTAATAAGGTTCAAGGTTTTATTGTCCTCAAATTAAAATGTAAAGGAATTGACAGAAATGAATACAAATAAGCAGTAAAAGCAAGACAGTGTGAATAATATTGACAACAAAACAATATGGATGGTTCGTTGATGTACAATCATTCTGGATTGACGTGATCAGATTTCATTTCTGTAATGCAAAATTGTTTAAAAACGTTTGTTGAACACTATAGAAACCTTTCAATAATCATATAATTAAGTGCAAAGTCAGCATTCACTGTAAATGGCTGTTACCGTGACACACTGGCTCTGGATTATGCGTTGAGAATTCTTAGTTGTTGCCTCAACATTTTAGTTTGAACTACCATAAAGTCATCATTTTACCCGATTCAAAAGAGAAATGCCATATTTGTCAAAAAGAGTTAAAACCTTTATTTTATGATTTGTTATGAGCAGAAAAGCGGTTAAATAGGGGAAAAATAGACCAAAAAATGTTTCTAAAAATCCATTTTTATGCATACACCATATAGCTAGATAATACAAGTAGCTCTAACATACTCTCTTGTTGTAACGTAATGAAAGGTTTTGAGCTCCTGCCCAACTTTGATTTTACATTCGTCTCATCCTTGCTATCCTGTAATCTAAGGCTTTTTATCTTAAAACCTCTATAGAACGAGTAGTATTGAGGCCGTGATTTCGCTGTGCAAGCGTATTAATTAATCAAATGTTACTTTATTTACAGGGGCCGTGCTGATTGCAGGGAATTGTCAAAGAAAGAGTACTGCTGAATCAAACGAACATTATAATATCAAAGTCTATTTTACCTGAGGAAAAAAGGTTTTGTGTAATTGTAGAAAGTGAATATTATAATACTTTACTCCCTAAAACTATTGCAGCGAAGCAGCATTAGCTGATAGAGAAATTTTGCTTTGATGATGTTGAAATACGTTTCTCAAATGGTACTTTCCCTCACGCACGTGTTCCTTCGGTTAATCATTGCCTTAGAACAAATCTATAGAGCATAAAATATCTACAGTTTTGGACCGTTGATTTTGCTATATGTTCTTATACTTTACGTATTGCTAAAAGTATTTTGGGCAAAATTTAGTTTTTTCAGTGTTAACTATTGGGAGTTTACCCTGAAAGTGTTAAAATCAGTTTCCTAAATGATTTTTTATAACTTAGCTTGTTGTGCTTAGTGTAACATTTTGTTTGCCTAACAACTAAGGAAATTGGCAAATTGGCGGAAAATTTACCTCGTCCAGACAAATGAATATCCGCTTTTGTCAAAGGATAATGCATTCACGAACTTCAAAGGCTAAATTTTGGCCTAGTGGATGACGTTGGATGGAAGGCCAGAACGCGTTATAAGCGGAAGTAGTAATAGAAATGGGTATCCTGGCTCACCTCTCGAATTTCCAGAATTGCATTAAATCAACTAATAAAATCCCTGAATATGCAAGGGATTTCAAAAAAGAATATCTTTTTATTATAGGAATAGGTAAAGAATTTCAGTATTTTATAGATAATATAGATGATGCAACTCGTGGATTATTTGAGAGTCACAAAGTTGATAAAATTAAGTATTTTATAAAAAGATTTTTGAGAGGACAAGAAAGGGGTAAACTTAAGAATGTTAGTGGATTAATATTAGAAAGTCATGATTGCCATAATATAAGATGTTTTTGGCTAGAAATGTTATATGTATTAATAGAATATGAAAATGATATACCATGTTACATAGATTTTTATAATCTTTTAAATGAATTTCATAATAAATTAAATATTATATTTTTTGTCAGTGATTATTATGAGGGTGGGGAATATGTTTAATTATAACTTAAACATTTTCGTCTAATAATATAATAAATATTATAAGACGTCATGTCTAACCAGTCAGTCAATGGTTTTCAGGGTTCTCAACCCTTTATAACAGATAAACAATTTCAGAATATGTTTTTGGATGAAATAAGACATATAATAGCACAAGAAAAAGAAGAACTTAAGAAAGATTATAAGGAATTAGGAGAGAGAAAAAGATTGATTAAAAAATATAAAAAATTGATGGAAGTTAGACAAGAAGTAAAACAAGGAATAGATATAAAAAAGAAACTAAAAAAGAAAACCCCCGCCAAAATTCCTTCTAAAAAGAAAAAGATAAAAACATTTGAAGAGTATTTTGAGGAATGTATAAAAAATAAAAAGATTCCCAAAGATACTCCTCCTTATTTACGTGAAGCTCTTGAGCGAGCTATGTATGAATATGACCAAGGACTTGAGAGAGAAAAATCAGCTCTTGAAGGTTTTGCCAATAAGTATATTATTCCAGGAATTCCTGGACTTACTCCAGAGCAGTTTTATGAGCGTATAAATAAAACTTTAAAAGATTTTTTTACTTATCATAGAAATATAAAATTTAGGATGGTTTTGGTTTGCATAATGGAAAAACAAGAAATACAACAAAATGCTGGTGTTGTAGGATTAGAAGAGGATAAAGCTTATTTTAGTTCATTTACACTTTCTAATCTCGAATCAGATAATGTTGACAAATTAATTAAGTTATCTTATGATGGTATTGACGGAGTTATAGAAGCATATCAACAAAAAGGAAGTGCATGGTATTTTAAAGAAGTAGATAAACTTGAAATTCATACTGTTGAATATAATCCGACAAAGGGGTCATCTTACATTCGTCTTCCAGAGTGGATATCAAATAAAAAAGCAATTGTTAATATACAAAACAAAGATGAGAAATGCTTTCTTTGGTGTATACTTAGATATCTTCATCCAAGAAAAGATAATGATAACCGATTGAAAGATTTAAAAAAGTATGAGTTTTCACTTAACACTAAGGGAATTAATTTTCCAATGAAATTAAAAGATATCACCAAATTTGAAAAACTTAATCCAGAACTTCCAGGAATAAATGTTTTTTCAGAAGAAAATATGATTATTTATCCTTTGAGAATGGCAGATAGAGATTGTAAAAATACTATTGATCTATTTTTGTACGAAGAAGATGGTGTTTCACATTACACACTAATTAAAGATTTTACTCGTTTGATAAATAAACAAAAAACTTCAAGTAAAAATGGTAAAATATTTATTTGTAAAAAGTGTTTTACTCATTTCACTAAAGAAGAATTATTAGAAAAACATATCAAATATTGTTCTAACAATGATACAGTTTGTGTAAAAATGCCTGAAGCAAACACAATGTTATATTTCAAAAATTACTATAAACAACTTCCTATTCCTTTTGTAGTTTATGCAGATTTTGAATGCTTTACCAAACCAATGAATACTTGCAGCCCTAATCCAAAAGAATCGTATAATTACAACTACCAAAAACACGAACCATCAGGATTTTGTTGTTATATAAAAGGAGTGGTTGATAAAAAATTTAAACCAATAATCTATACAAAAACAAAAGAAGATGAAGATATATCGTAGACCAAAACCTCTTAGACTAACTAGAGCAGAACAAAAATTATTTGATAAAGCAGAAACTTGTCATATTTGTAATAAAGAATTAAAAGAAGATAAAGTTAGAGATCATTGTCATTTTACCGGTCAGTACCGTGGAGCAGCTCATAACAGTTGTAATTTGCAGTGTCGAAAACCAATGATTCTTCCAGTTATATTTCATAATCTTCAAGGATATGATGCTCATTTATTTATAAAACAACTTGCTAGATTACCAGGTGATTTAAACTGTATTCCATCAACAGAGGAAAAATATATTTCCTTTTCAAAAAGTATTAAGGTTGATGAGTATAGGTCTAATAAAACTGGCCAAATGGTTCCTATAAATTTTGAAATACGATTTTTAGATTCATTCAAGTTTCTTCAAACATCACTTGCTAATCTTGTTTCAAATTTACAACCAGATGATTTTCATAATACTAAACAAGTATTTAAGAAAAATTCAGAACTAATAACTCGTAAGGGTGTTTATCCTTATGACTATGTTTCATCACTTGAAAAACTATCCGAAACACAATTACCCCCAAAAGAGGAATTCTATTCAAAGCTAAATGATGAAGACATAACTGATGATGATTACCAACATGCTATTAATGTATGGAATACTTTTGAATGTAAAACAATAAGAGATTATCATAATCTTTACCTAAAGTCTGATGTCCTACTTTTGACAGATGTATTTGAAAACTTTAGAAAGACTTGCCTTAAATATTACAAACTAGATCCAGTTCATTATTACACATCTCCTGGTCTAGCTTGGGATGCATGTCTCAAAGAAACAGGTCAGGAATTACAGTTACTACATGGTTATGATATGTTAATGATGTTTGAGCGAGGCATTCGTGGTGGAATAACACACATATCAAAAAGGTATGCAGTAGCAAATAATAAATACATGAAAAATTATAATCCTGATGAGGAGACTAGCTTTATTCAATATTTGGATGCAAACAATCTTTACGGTTGGGCAATGTCTCAACAACTTCCTACACATGGGTTTAAATGGATGAAAGATATAACAAAAGAAAAGGTAAAGGAAATTCTAGAGAAAGCAAATCATAGTATGTTTAATAAAGGAAAAAAAGGATATATATTTGAAGTTGATTTGGAGTATCCCCCCCACCTATGGGAAAATCATAATGACTATCCTTTAGCACCTGAGAAGATGATTGTTAATGGTGTTGAAAAACTAATTTGTCATTTTAAACCAAGAAAAAACTATGTTGTTCACTATCGAAATCTTAGGCAATATCTTGAAATGGGAATGAGAATAACTGCGGTTCACAGAGGAATATCATTCTATCAAAGTTCTTGGATGGAACCATATATAAGAAAAAATACAGAACTTCGAAAAACAGCAGCCAACAGTTTTGAGAAAGACTTTTTCAAACTAATGAATAATTCAGTATTTGGAAAAACAATAGAAAATATAAGAAAAAGACAGAATATATTTCTTACTGATAATTGTAAGAAAGCTGCCAAACTATCAAGTAGACCAAACTTTGATAGAGTAACAATATTTGATAAAAATCTTATTACGGTTCATATGAAAAAGACTGAAGTGTATTTTAACAAACCTGTATATGTTGGTCAAGCAATTCTACATTTGTCAAAAACATTAATGTTTGATTTTCATTATAACTATATTAAAACGAAATATGGAAATAAAGCTGAGTTATTGTTTACAGATACCGACTCGTTAATGTACCAGATTAAAACAGATGATTTTTACAAAGATATATCCCATGACATACTAACCAAGTTTGACACTTCAGATTACCCCCCCCCCCCCCCCCCCCCCCCCAATCACAAATCTGGAATACTAACAGGAGTTAACAAAAAAGTGATAGGAATGTTTAAAGATGAAGTAGCAGGAAAACAAATAACTTTTTTTGTTGGTTTGCGGCCCAAACTTCACAGTTTTAAAATTGAAGAAGATAAAGAAGTACTTAAGTGTAAAGGAATAAAGAAAAATATTGTAAAAAAGAAATTAGATTTTAATGATTATGTTCAATGTTTATTTTTGGGAAGAAAAGAAATGAGAAAGATGAAAATAATAAGAAGTGAGAAACATGATATATATTCAAAAGAAGTTAACAAAGTAGCTTTAAGTAATGAAGATGATAAACGCGAAATACTCTTGGGAAAAGTAAAAACTATTACTTTAAGGTAATAAGATATAAATAATAAATGACATATACAGAAGATCAAATAAAGAAATATCTAGAAATATTGAATAATTATACTAGTAAACCTGTAGAAGAAATTAGTATAAAAGCTAAATGTTGTAATTGTCAAAATAGTGAATGTTTTACCATTGATTCTGGTTATAAAATTTGTGATTACTGTGGAGTAGCAAACGGTCATGTATTAGGCTTTTACGACGTTAAAGATTACGATAGATTATATTTTCCAAAAAAAGAGTATTTATCATAGAAAGTATCACTATGAGAAAAAGGTTAATCAAATTTCTAAAATAATAAACCTAAATGATGAACAAAAATGTGAACTTTATGATAAACTAATGAAAATAGATAATTATATCATGGAAATACTAAATAAAAAATACTTTCGGAAAAGAATGATAAGTATTGGATATTTAATCAAAAAACTTTTGGAGGAGATGGGATGTGAAAAGTATAAACTAATTTATCTTAAGATTAGTCCTTAAACTTTAGAAACCTATGAAAAGTGGTGGTTAGGTTATAAAGATTTAAAGAATAAAAATATTTAAATAAAATGAGTAATCGAGTTGTTGATTCACCTAAAATTGAAGCAAAAGAATTGTTTGATTCATCTGAAGAAGGAGAAAGATTTTTATTTGAATGTTTTTTTAACAATGCTAGTCCAAAAGATGGAATATCAGAAGAAGATTACCTAAAAGAATTAAAACGAGAGTTTTACAAATTAAAAAGAGAAGAATCAAGAAGATTGCTAGGTTTAGATAAGAAATAATTTTATATTAAAATTTAATATAAAATTGTAAATATATTAATCTTCTAAGTAAATATAAGCAGTTTCAAATACTCTAAAAATATCTAAAAATGCTTTTGTTTTAAAATATAAATCTTCATCTATTTCCATACAAAAATTTATTTTAAGTAAAGTATGGTATATTCCTTCAGTATCGATACCATCTTCTTTCATAGCAGTTTTTACAAGATTTGGGTCATATTCAACTTTTTTATCAATATTAAATAGTGTATCTAAGAAAGGTTTAGCTAATTCTTCTCTTTTTTCTTTTGTTATTTTATACTGTCTGTGTAAAGTATTAATATGATTAAAAACAAGATTTTTTAGGAATACTTCTTGTATTTCTTTAAAATTAGTGAGTATATACTCATTATGTAAAAAGTCAAACATTTCATTTAGTAATTCTTTACCAAGTCGCTTAACATCTTTTTGTCTAATAATAACAGCTGCCATTTTATTATAAGGATTATATTAAATTTAAAGATTAGAACTAAATAATAAAATGGATTTTACTCCTAGACAAATTTATGTAATAATATTTCAAAAAGAATATTATCCTTGTAATAGATTTGAAATAGGAAATAATATTAATAAAAAAGTATATATTTGTCATAGTGATAAACTATTAAAAGAATTATTAGAATCTTGTAAAGAAGATCAAAGTCATTTAATATATGATTATTTAAATAGTTATCCATCTCCTCGAATAATAGTACATGGAAAAGATTACGATAGGACATATAGATTTCATTATAAAGAACCTAAAGTAGATGATAATAGATATAATCTTAATTTAGAAGAAATGGATAAAAAAGTAAAAGAAATAGCTAGAAGATATTTAAATGATGGTTATGGCTCAATTAATTTATTAGGTTTATTTAAATAATTTTATATTAAATTTTTAATATAAAATTGTAAATATATTTATTTTATTCCTTTATGAAAAATCCAATAACATATACCAATTAGATAACCTAATACTTCACTATTTACTGGAGAGTCAAATGTGTATACACATCCTCTTCCAATTTTGTAATGCTTGTAAAAAGATTTAAAAGCTCTATAAAACATTAAATGATTATTTAAAACAGGATTATTAGATTTAATAGATCTATCTTCTATTTTATAGAATATTCTTTCTAATTCTATATTTTCTTTAAAATAAACTTCGTATAAGTATCTGTAAATTAGTGATGTTTTTATAAGATTTTCAGGATAGGGAAGATGTTTGTAAAAGGGATAATAAAAGTTAACATAATGCACAATTGTGTTTAACATTTTATATTATTGATTATAATAGTTTTAAAAAAATTAATATAAATATTAAATATGGAAAAGGAGTTAGAAAACATTTGTGAAAATCTCAAGGTAGGATATGAAATGTATCCTTTATATAACAAAGTAAATAATATGATTTTATTCTTAAAAGGAAAAGAGGAAAAGAAAAATATAACAGTTGATTACACAAAAATAGACAATGTAGATGTTTTGATTAAACTAAGAAACTACTACAAAAAATATAACTTTGAGGAGGAGTTAGAAGAAATACAATATCATTTGAATAACAAACTAGTAAAATTAAAGAAGTATGTCAAGTATTGCCAAACAATAAAAAATGGTCCAATAGAAGAAAAATATTACAGTCATATACTTGAGGATATAAAAAAGATATACTTTTAATACCAACGTACCCAAAATGGACCCGGTGGGTCATAATTTTCTATTTAATATAAATAGAAAATTTATGGATTGGAATTAATTATTATTTAAAAATAATATGTGTAATAAGAAAAAATGTCATTAAAACAAAAATGTGACAACTACCTTGATACCCGTGTTTATAACTACATTAAAGCCAAAAAACGTCAAAAAGCTATCTTAAAATTTCTAAAATTTAAATTTTATGTAAATATTTTAAATGGTTTTGAAAGTTCTTTTTATTAGAATATTTTTTTAGGATTTGATGTTAAAAATTCTTTTATTAAATTACATTTTATAAAAATGTTTAAACACTATAACTACATTAAATTTTATCATGAAAATATAAAAAAGTTAAATTGTAATAAGAGACTATTAAGTTATTTTGAATCAATTTTAGAACCATATAAAGATATAAGAATAAATGGGCTAAAAATTAATTAAAATTTAAAGATAAAAATGATAATATAAATGGCTAACGTGTGGGAGAAAACTTTTAAAAATGAAGAGTTAGGATTTGAGTTAACATCTTATACTGACAAACAGCAAAATATTTGGTTTCGAGGAAAAGATGTTGCTGAGATACTTGCTTATAAAGATACAACGCAAACAATAAGAAAAAATGTAAGTATAGAAGATAAATAGAAAGGGGGCGTCCACCCGACGGGTGGTTTACAAACTTGTGTTTTTATAAATGAAAGTGGATTTTACTCACTTGTTTTATCCTCTAAATTAGAAACCGCCAAAAAGTTTAAACATTGGATTACCTCAGAAGTACTTCCATCAATAAGAAAATATGGCTATTTTAAAATGTTTGATAGTCCTTGGAATAAGATGTTTAAAATAGAAAATGAAACTGATCTTCATTATAAAGTTGTTCAACTAATTAGAAATTATTATCCTGATTCGTTATTAGTAGCCGGACTGGGAGAGAATCAAGATACAGAGGATAAAAGACTAGATTCTTATAAAAAAGGATATCAACGAGGGCAACCAGATCTAATGATTCTTGATTATCACAAAGATTATCAAGGACTCTGTATTGAATTCAAATCACCAACTAACAATTACAGTATATCAGAGTCACAAATAAAAATGAAAGAAAAGTATCGTAAAAATAATTATGCATTTTTACTTAGTAATGATTATGATAAGATTAGCAAACTTATTCATAAATATATGGCTGGTGTGCGTATTCCTTGTGAATATTGCACAAAAGCTTTTCGTAATAAAAAAACTCTAAATAGTCACTATAAGGTCTTTCATCGGATTGAGAAAAACATTTAATTTTGATATTATTACTAATATCAAAATGTAAGTGAAAGTAATAAAAGAAAAGTTGTTCAACCGCGTGTTTCACGCTGTTGTACTTTTAGCTGGTTTTACGAACTTGTTTTTAGATCTAAATTACCAGCTGAAAAAATGTTTCGTCAGTGGGTCTAATTATAAAATCAACTTCTTTACAAATTTCTTTTCCTTCTTTAGATAAAATAGATTTGTAAGAAGTAATAAATTGTTCTTCTAGCTTTTCCATTTCTAATCTATACTTAAATTAAATTTTTTGTTATACCTACTATCAAATCTATCTGCTATAGGTGTTTGATCAATTATCATTTCATCTAACAACTTCATACGATCAACAAACTCTTGTTTGTTCCACTCATCCCCCCTAAGAGCTGCTCGGAGTTCAACAAGTACTTTCTCATAAGTAGTAAATGCAATCCTTGTCATCTCAATTTTTCTTTTGTAATTATTTTTCTTTCCTACTCCAGCTACAATAACTCCAGCGCCATTTACAACTCCAAGAACAACAGGGTTTAGGGTTATTCCACCGGAAATAGTTCCTATTGCAACCAAACATATTCCAGAGATTGTAAAAAAATTATCAAGAAATTTATAACTCTTATAAGACCGCTTAAAACACCAGTATTTTTTGTGGTAATGGCTATAAAAGTATTTGAGGGTTTTAACCTCTGACTCTGACAGAGATTTATCAATATGATTAAATTCAAAGATATCCTTCATTTATATCTATAATATATAATTTCCATTTAACTTTTCTTGAAGTATTATCTTGTGATATTCTATAGAATCTGTATCATAAAAGTTTGGGGAGTACATAAATTTTTCTATTACTCCATCTTGATTTAAGAATTCGAATTTTTGGTTACTTGAATGACTAACAATTAACATTAGCAACTATTTCTGAGGAGTAGTTACTTATTTTAACTTTTAACCATAAAACAACCTTTTTTCCATTAAAACTACTTGGAATTGTTATATTTTTTCTTGTATTACCAATATGTAAATATAAATTATTATTTGAATTAAGATAGTATAAATATAATAAAGTTTGATTGCTATTTGAATCTTTTTTAGTTATACTAAAATTTCTATTTCTCCAAAGAGTAAAAACAATACATAGAGTATAGCTTGTAAGTTTATTAGCTGATGAATAAGAAATAGTATAACCATTAACATTTAATCCTCCATCTTTTATGTTATCAATTGTTTTAGTTGGAAAGGTAATATTTCTTGCAGAATTTCCTGTAATAGAAGATAAGGAATTAAAAACAGCCCCAGATGAAGTTTGATTTAAAACGTAAATGTTTGAATCATTAAAATCAAAAAAATCTTCAAAATATTTTCTATAAATATAATTTTTTGTAAAAGGATGAATTTCTTTTACCATTCCAACTGTTGCTGCACTATTGTTACTGTTTCTATCAAGATTAATGTTTAATATTTTTTTATTATTTGCATTTATATCAACGTTGTACACCACTTCTGTTGGTTTGATATCAAATGCGGTGTGATAGTCGTAAACTTTATCTGGATCGATATTGCTAATTTTTCCCTCAATTCCATAAGTAATTATATAAACTCCTGAAAACTGTCTCGGATACACAGCCAAGTCAGTTCCATCCTGTGATATATTAACCAAAATATGAAGAAAGAACTTATTACCGGATGACAACTTCTTAAAATTAACTATTATTCTGTGATAATACATAAATTGTGCTTGTCCCTTTGGATCGCTGTAACTATGGTAGAGTTTCTTTACACTAACATTTTCAATTGATAATCCTCTTGAAGTTCCTTTGTCTACACTTATTTGAGACTTATGCCACAGTTGATAATCAGTGTTGAGTATTTCCAAACATAACGTGTAATCAGCATTTGCAGTTAACCTGTAAAAGTTGATTCCCATTTTGTACTTATATCCACCTTGAGAACTTTTGTTTATTGTTAAAAAAATTACTTTGTGGTTATAGTTATGAAAATTACCTTTAGAAGGAGATAAGTCTTCTATTCTTGACACAAAAAAACTATTTCCACCATCTGTTTCATCGCTCCATTGTGCCCCACTAGACATAAGATAAGCAAACTGGTCGTTGTAATGGCTTGGTTGAACTGCAGTGTGATGAACTAGTTTGTCAGCATAATATTTATTTACCGCTTCATTGTCTTGTGTTGGCTTACTAAGATTTATTATTTTATTGTTGTTAAGATTTAAGTTTCCAGTCATAGCAACTGTGCCATCTTTTTCCAAATAATCACTTAAATCTGGTGAACCTGAGTTATCATCCACATACTTTTTGGTTGCAGCATCTGTGTCTGATGTTGGTGGTTTTAAATGAATTATACCTTTATTATCCATGTTTAGATTATTAGTCATATTATTTGTTCCAGCAACGTGGAGATACTTCAAATCTGTAAAAGCTAATGGTGTTGGTTGTTTTCCACCTGTTGGAGCTGGAAGATTATAGATTCTATTATTATTCATATCAATATTTCCAGTCATTTTTTGCGATCCATCTTTTCTAAAATAAGGACTAACATCAACTTTGTTTGATGCGTCATTTTGATTTGTTGGAGCATTAACATTTACTATTTTTTTATTATTCATATCAAGATTACCTATCATTTGATTACTACCATTAACATGAAGAAATTTAGCGTCTACATAAAATTTTGTGGTTGAATCATTATTATCCTGAGGAGGATAAAGATTTTTTATCATTTTATGATTCATGTCAATATTTGAATCAACTGTTAGTTTTGATGATAATAATGATCCACTGGAATTGTCATCAACATATTTCTTTGTAGCAGCATCAGTATTATTACTTGGCGCTCCAACATTTCTTAGTTTTTTATTTATCATATCATAATCACCATCTGAAGTAAGATTAAATCCCACTCCTGGTGCGCCTTGGATTCCTTTAGCAAATGTATTATTTGAATGTTCGTTAAATATCCCCATTTTATTTATTAGGTTATATTACCAGTAAAGTTTTTAGCAATATATTTTTTAGGTTTATCAAGATAAAGGAATGAATATGGTTTTCTTGTTGCAGATTTTAAGTCTTTTTTGTTAATCCCCAATTCAGATGATATTCTGGTAGTATCCCCCGATGATATAGGCTCATACAAACAGTAGTGAGTACATCCCTTTCGAATTTCTATTGGTGTTTCAAAAAAAGATTGACTTAAATAAATTACCGAACAATTTTTATGGCGTCCTTGCATAAAATAATCTTTTATCTTTTTTTGGTTTTTATCACAAACGTAGTCATCAAATATTACAAGTTTTTGATTGTCTTCATATTCTAATTCACTTACTGGGATAATTTCACCATTACTAACATTAAGTATTTAATTTCATATCCTGTTTTACTACTTAATTCCTTCATTTTTTGAATTAATTTTTGATACTTATCCTGATGTAGATTACGTGCGTAAAGATAAATCTCATCATAGTATAATAGTGGTTTAATTAACATATGATACAAAAGATTAGTTTTGCCACATCCACTGTTTCCACAAATTAACATCCAAAATGTGTCTGATGGCATGAAGGGAAATAATTGTTTGTATTTTTTATTTGAGTAATCAACACTATCATAATTTGGTATTTCCATTTTATTTAATTAATAGATAAAATGGATATTGAAGAAGCTAAAAAATTTGCAAGAAATAAAATTGAAACTGACGCTTTAACTCAACAGGTGAGAGATGTAATAAAAATAACAAAATGGCAAAAACAAGATACGCGGGAAGGTTTTAAAGAGACATTTAAACCACTTATTAAATCTCAAGATAGCATTAAAAAAAGTATTGATGAGCAGCAAAACGCAACTATAGCACAACTTAAAAAAAAATCAACTTGCATTAACATCAGGATTGGAAAAAATTAATGAAACTAATTTAAGATTGGCTGAAATGAGAGAATTGCCAGCTTTGGAAGGTGATTATGATGAACCTACAACATCTAAACCAAGATCACCTACACGTTATAACATTGAAAAAAATCTTGATAATGTTGACTTAGAAATATTAAGAATTATGGAATATCCAAGACCAAATGATTTTTTTGATACTAACCCTGAAAGACTTGGAGAAATACTTAATGAAGTAAAAAATGATGTAAAAGTTTTTACAGGACAAATAGCTGGATTGAAGAGAAAAAAACATAAAACAGAAGAAGACAAAGAAGAAATAGAAAGGATTAAAATGCAAAAAGATTTACTACATAAATACAAAAACATTCTTAAAATTTATTTAGGTTCGCTTGAGTATCAAATGGGAGAAGGAATTTTTTACTTTAACAACCCTCATCAACTTCTAGACAGACTTGAACTACTCGGTGGTTCAATTCTTGCTGGGAATAATGGTGTAATACCTGAGTTTTCTCAAATAGCGCATCTTCTCAACCAAATGAAAGTGATCTCAAAAAAACAACTAAATGATTTACTAAAAAGTTATATAACAATTAAATAAAAATGGAAGAACGAGCTATCCACATTTCCTCAATAAATAGGGAAAAAAGAGGAACAAGCAGACCTGGTGATTTTACTATTAAGTTTAATCCATCTCTAAAACTTGACCCTGAAAAGAAACATCAACTTGCTATTGATCGACTGTCCATGACTTACTCTTGGTACAACATTAGGAGTGATTATGGAAACAATAAAATAAAATATACTCATGATGGATCAACCTGGCAAACAATTACTTTTACAGATGGAATGTATTCCTACTCAGATATCAATGATTATATTCATCAATACATGGATAAAAAGACTCATCACACAACAGATTCCAAAGGAGAAAAGACTTATTCAATTAATCTAACTTTTATACTATCTACTTATCGAATTCTTATATCACTTGATGGTGATTATCAACTTGATCTGAGAGGAACAGAATTTGGAAACCTGATTGGATTTGAAAAGAAACTTATTACAAAAACAGAGTATGGATCAAAACTACCAAATATCACAAATTCGATTGATGTGTTAAATATCAACACAACCCCAATAACTGATAGTATTGTAAATGGAATAAACACAAATACCATTGCTGTGATACCAACTGATAATCTTACAAGGTCTTATCCATTTAAGTTTGAACCTAAAAGACCATTGTTTTGTCCTGTATCATCATTTCACGTTGATGAAATGAGAATCTATGTGACAGACTCACTTGGTAGACCAGTAAATTTTAATGGTATTGATTGGTTTATGACTTTAATACTTCACTCGATGTAATATAACTATTAAAATAAAAATGAGGCGACAATCAGAGTTTAAAAAGAGATTTGACCCAGAATTGGGGCGATATACAAGACAACATATTTATGGTGAAGGAATAACAGATGTGTTTAAATCTGTTGGTTCAAAATTATTTGGAAAGACAATGAAAAAAGCTGCTAAAAAAGGTGTTGAAAAAGCAGTGACAACAGCTGCAACAAAAACTGGTGAACATGTTGGTAAAAAGGCTGGTGATAAGATAGTGCAAATGCTATCAAAAGGGGGAGTTACACCCTCCCGAAAAACCCCTGCTAAAAAAGTTACTTTTACAACAACTCCAAAAAAAATGACTCAACAAGAAATAAATAAAAGAGTGAATGCTATTCTTAGTGGGGGAAAAATTATATAATTATTAAAATAAAATGAAGTCATTTAGAAATCCAGAATATTTAGAAAGATATGAAGATGTTGTTTTTGAACTTGAACAGGCTTTAGCAACACCTGCAAATGGTGCTCACCAAATTAAAACAGGTCATAAAATTGTTGCTGATAATACAGGTGAGGCCACTCCATTTGATTGGTATAACGCGCGATTTTCAGTAGATTTCAAAGTTAATCAGCTGGCTGCTGGAGCTAATATAGATGCAGATGGCGACCAAATGGGAATAGTAAATGGAATTAGTTCTCTCATAAAAAGGTTATCTATCATGGCAAATGGTAGAGATGTTTACAGTTGCAACTATGTTAATCATGTAGTAAATATTAAAAATTTGCTTGAGTATAATCCTTCCTATGTTGATAGTGTTGCTACAAACGAATTTTACTATCTTGATACATCAAGACACGCTGAAAGACAAAAATTTACATCAAGGCAAGTAACTCATAGAAGGAATGCTGCTAATAATGCTGATGATGCAGGACCAATGTTAGACGCAGTAGTAGCTAATTATAACAAAGGTTTTTCAATAAGAAAAGCATTACTTGGCGACTCGGCAACAGTACGATGTGAAATTCCCCTAAACAGATATTCTTTCTTTGAATCATTAGATGAAAAACTTCTTCCAAATACAAAAATTGAATTAAATATAGAAATAGAAAAAGATGGTAATCTTATTTGGAGAAGTAACGCAGCTGGAAACGCAGACTGTAGAGTTATACTAACAAGATTTCAACTATTTGTTCCAAGAATAACATTTAACAAAAAAGGACAAGAGTTATACCTGAAAAATTATCTCAAGCCGTACAAATGGTCTTATCTTAATGAAGTAGTAGAGCGATCAAATAACTCTCAACAGCAAACAGGTCATTTTAAAATTACAAACGCTATCTCAAAACCTCGCCATGTCTTTGTTTTTGCGATTAACGTAGCTAATATTGATTCTCAAACAGCAAATCCGTTTTTATATAATACTTTTAATCTACCAAACAATGCTAACATATCTCGTTGTTATCTAGAGGTTGGAAATGGAATTGAATACCCTGATATTCACTTTAAACCAGTAACAGATCCGGCAAGAGTGTTTCGAGAAGTAATGGGTTATGTTTACGCAAATAACGACTTTCAAGGTGGAACACTTCTAAATAGAACAAATTTTGAGTCTTTGTTTCCTTTTGTTTATTTTGACCTAACAAAACAAAAAATGGATATAAAAGATGGTGTTACAAAACTAGCTTTTCATTACGAACTATCTGCTAATCCAAACGCTGATTATAATATTTACGCTCTGGTACTTCATGAGCGAGTGGCAGAAATAGAACAGCAAGGAGGAAAACTATTGCTTCGTGCTTAGATTTATTATAATTCTATAAATGAATAAAATGACTACTTATTTTGAATACGGAGTAAAACTTACAGATGGGCAAAAGTCAAAACTGGCTTCTGCAATCAGAAATAAATCACCACTAACTCTTCGGTTAAAACATTCTCATCTTCAAGGTTCTGATGAGTTAATGCTAACCCAAAGAAAAATTACTAAGATTAAAAAATCACTTAGAAATGGAACAGGATCAGATATAAAGATAAGTAAAACTCAGATTAGAAAATCTGTAAAACATGGTGGAAACTTATTTTCATCACTTGCTTCTATTGGAGCAAAAGTACTACCATATGCAATAAAAGGAATTTCAAAAGCTGTTCCTGCATTAGCAACTGGAGCTGCTACTGCGCTTGGAGAAATTGGTCTAAATAAAATATTTGGAAAAGGAATCACAATTCCAAAAAAGTTTTTCCCAATGTTACCAGCTATTAGAGGAGAATTGACAAAATCACAAATAGATCTAATAAATAAAATTTATCAATCAGGTGGACGACTGGTTATCAAACCAACTCGTAAACAGATAGAAGGAGGATTTCTTGGAACTCTTGCTTCTATTGGAATTCCAATGGCAATTAGTTTAGTATCTAAAATGTTTGGTGGGGGACTTCAGGTTGATAGACGTGGATCATCTAATACAGCAAATGTTTACGTTCCACATCCTCCTCCTCCATCCACACATGGTGAGGGTTATCCTTATCACTTTCTCCGCCTTTTTTAGGTAGTTGGGAAAACCCAATAGGAATGGGAGTTAAAAAAAAAAGTCCAAGTCCAAAGGAAAAGGAATACTATTAGGAAAAAACAGTCCATTCAACTCAATCCCCATTCTAGGAACCATTTTGTAATTAAACCTCTATCCAACTTTGACCTTATGGATTGGATAAAAAGACTTGGTATTAAACATTTTAGAGGAATATATAGTCGTGATGGACTACCAAAAAAGATTAGAAAAGAATGTGGAATAATAAATCTGGATGATATGACTGGCCCTGGAACACATTGGGTTTGTTATAGAAATATAGACAATATAGTTGAGTACTTCGATCCGTTTGGACTGATAATGCAAAATGAAGCATTAGAGTATTTTAATACTTCTAAAAAACATATATTTTACTCAATGGATGAAATACAAAATCGAAATACTGTTCTCTGTGGATATTGGTGTCTGTACTATCTCTTTGAAAGACAACGAGGTACTAGTATTCTAGATGTAATACATAACCCGCATTTTGATAATGACAACAGTGATTTTATAAAAGCATACTTTGGAGGATAAAAATAATATTTATTAAATATTATTTTTTTAATCTTCTTCTTCATTAATTTTTCTAAAATTATTAATTGAGGAAATTAAAAAATTTGAATATTCATATTTTTTAATAAGTTTGTTAAATTCTTCATCATTAACTAACCTTGAAACACCCCCAAAAAAACCAACTTCATAAAATATAGGAAATTTAAATGTTTTAAAATTTATACTAAACTCAAATTTTTCAAAAAGTTCTTTTTGAACTTCATCCTTAATACTAGCTATATTATCTAAAATTTCTTCCATCTTTATATTTAATTTTTTATTCTTTAAACCATTTTAATCACTATCCACTGGTGTATCCTTTAGTTGCTTAAAACTCTCAACTTTTGTATTTAAATCTTTAGCACTATCAACTAAGTCAACAAATTTTGAGTAAATATCAATAAGACGATAAAGTTTCTTCTTTTTACCACTCTTTATTTTCAACCAAGAATATTCCTCATTTCTTATTTTTTTCCACATCTCACATTCACCAGCCATTAGTACTCTAGAAAGATCATCATTTGTCTCTCTAATAGGCTCCAAATCATTATATATTTTTGTCCTTACTTCTTTCTCAAAATCCTTGATTGTTTTAACATCCATCATTTTTTCTATCTCAGAAAAGAATTTAGCCTCCATTTACTATATAAAAAGATAATTACCTTTTACAACTTTATTAAGTGTATTTGATTTCTCACTTATTTCCATAAGCAACTCAAATACTTTTATAAATCGGGTGTCATTTTCCAATCTAGAACAGTCAGCATATTCATAACTCATGTTTAGGTTATTGTATATCTTTTGAAGTTCACTTTTAAGAAAATTATATCTAGTAGTCATGTTTTTATCTAAACATTATATTAAATGAAAGAATCATATTGTATTGTAGATAAAAGAGTAACTCCTTGCACAGAGCCAAGCGGTTACCAAACTGATAAAAGAGGTAGAACACAATTCTTTTGTAGATGTGCAGTTTGTGGAAATAAAAAAGTTAGATATGTAAAAACTGGATCAGCTTCTCAAACTGGAAGTTGTAAAAAGAGAAAAACAAAAAAGAAGTCAAAAAACTAATTAGCCCGTCTAAAGGGGCGGGCGTCTTTGATACTGTAGTTGGCACAGCAGTTGATGGTTTTGTTAATTATGGTTTACCTTGGATGGGTAAAAAAGCAGTTGAAATGGGACGATATGGAGAAAGTGAGATAATGAGAAATAAAAATCTTCAGAAGAAAGCTGTAAATTATGGGATTAATAAACTCACTCCATTTATTCAAGATTCTGTTGGAACAGCAATGGACCAGCTGTCAACAAAAATGAGACCTAAAAACAAATATAAAACTGATAAAAAGGATTTAGACGGTCGATCAGGACGAGGAGTTGACATTCACAAACAAATACTAAAAGTTGCACCTTATAGAGGAATAACTATACCAGGTCATAATTATACTGGACCTGGAAATCCTCTTGAGGACCAACTTCGACATGACTCTGAGGGAAATATACTAGAAATCTATCAACAACCTACAGGACCAACAGATGCGGTTAGTATGCAACATGATGTAGATTACACAGTTTGTGGAAACCTTCCCAAAAGTGAACAATTAAAATGCAAACATGCTGCAGATAAAAAAATGGTAAAATCACTAGATGCAATTCCTTGGAAAGATAGACAATGGGGTCATTGGTTGGCAAGAACAGCTATAAATACAAAACAAAAACTTGGTCTTGGTTTAAACGCGCGTCGGCGTTGAGTAGTGATTGGTCTCAACAATTAGCCGACGAACTTCACAAACCAATCACACGAAACTTTCAAAAGAGATTAGTAGTCTCAAACGGGATTGATGAAATCTGGGCTGCTGATTTAGTTGAAATGCAAAAGTTTAGTAGGTGGAATAAAGGAATTAAATATTTGTTAATGGTTATTGATGTTTTTAGCAAATATGGTTGGATTAGGGGGTTGAAAGATAAGAAAACTGAAACTGTTAGTAAAGCATTTAATGATATATTCAAAACTAAACGTAAACCAAGGTTGTTATGGACAGATAAAGGTTCTGAGTTTATAAGTAAACATTTCAAAGATTTTTTGAAAAGAGAGGGTATCAATTTGTATCACACTGAAAACGAAGAAAAATCTAGTGTTGTTGAGAGATGGAATAAAACAATGAAAAACAGAATGTGGAAGATGTTTACTGTAAATAACAACACTGTTTACTGGAACAAGATAGATAAACTAGTTAATGATTACAACAACTCGAGATATTCTAGTATAAAAATGACTCCTGTTGAAGCAAGTAAAAAGAAAAATGAAAAAATAGTTTCGTCTAATTTGTATGGTGATTCTATTTACTTAAAACCTTGTAAATCAAAGTTTGCGGTTGGTGATAAAGTTAGAATTTCTAAGTATAAGAAAAAGGTATTTGATAAAGGTTACACACCAAACTGGACAGAGGAGATATTTGTGATTAATAAAGTTTTACCAACAAAACCTGTTACCTGTTTTAATTCTCCAGAAGAAAGTGCTTCGCATGATGTATTTTACGGATATACGTGAACACGCAATTCCTCTATTTATCGACGCTGACATATTACCAGTGTTATTTATGTATTATAAAACTGTGGCTAATCTAATGCACGATATTAACAACAACAATTCGCCAACAAATCTGCTCAATTTATTTGAAAAAACCTCAACAATTCATTCTTACTATACAAGATCATCTAGTTCAGGTAACTTTCACGTCAAAAGCTCAAAGCTGGAAATACACAAAAACTCCTTGTCTCGCTTTGGTGTAAAACTTTGGAATGAGATGCCTTGTCATATTAGAGATCTTCCTAAAAAGAAATTTAGGAAAGTACTTCACAGATTTCTTTCGGATATCTTAAAAAGAGAAGATGACTATATTGAGACGCCCTTAATAGTTGAAAAAGTTCGATTAATAGTTTAGTGATTTCTGTATTAAAGTATTTGTTTGTTTGCTTGTTCAGATTTAATGTAATTAAAATAAAACTGTGATAGAATATTATTTATTGTAACTTCAAATTGTAGTTTTTCTTTCCTTTTCCTTTCCTTTCTTTTCCTTTCAATTTATTTTTCTTTTAACTGGTCCGCCTAGATTAGCAAGAGTATGTCTAAATGTCGCGGGTCGCGACTCGCGGGTAGAGGTCGCGGGTGCGGGTGCGGGTAAAGGTCGCGGGTGCGAGTTAGGGTCGCGGGTAAACATAAATCACCAAATTTGACATTAAATTGTTAATAAAATAAAGGAAAATTTGATTATCTTTCAGAGAAGATTTGCAATGCTTTAAAGCTAACTAAGGGCGATACAAAGGAAAAGTCTCTAAAGAAAAATCCACAAGATTAAAACTACATTGGCTAGTTAAAATTGCACTAAGTAACCGAGCTACGTGCGTTTGGGATTTGTTGGGGAGGAGGTTAAAGTTCTGATAGAGAAAAGAAAAGTATCAGTGGATACCGTAAGATTCCAAAAATAAGCCCCTCCATGTATAAGCCCCTCCAAATATAAGCCCCCCAAACCGGTAACGCAAAAAACCCTCCGTTAAATCGCCCCTCCAAATATAAGCCCCCCGGGGGCTTGTACTTGGAAAATGCCCTCAAATACAAAGAAAAACAAAGCAAAAACGGTAAATTTACTTCCAACTATAAGGCTAGCCCAATCGATTTTGAAACGCAAATTTCCCTCCGTATATAAGCCCCTCCAAAAGTAAGCCCTTCAAAAAGGGCGTTTGAAAAATATAAGCCCCGGGGCTTATTTTCGGAATTTTACGGTATGTGATGACTTGTCTTGGCTGTTGATTCAAAAACCCTTCCGGGGATTTCACCCACTCCCCTACTTTGTACGCCCAAGGGTTTAAGGGTACTAAGTTGTAGTATTACAAAAAAGTAGTTGGCCCTTTGCTGACCTCTATATTACCTATATGTAGCAGCAAAGTGTATTGAAAAGGGAGTGTAAAAATTTAGTGCCCGCCTTAAACAGCCGAAACGCTATCGGACTGAAAAACTAACTTTAACTAATACTTCTTTTCTTCTTTTTTTTCTGCAAATCAAGTACACTCTTCATTTTTGAGGAAAAATGGAAAAATCAAAATTTCGTCAAGACCCCCTCCCCCCCCACCCCCCGCCCCAAGACCTGGAAATGGCAAGTGAAACCAGGGTTAAGCGCTGTGATAGGTTAGACAGGAAAGAGTTAGAAATAGCTATTACATTTAAGAAGGCCTTATAATACTTCAATTAGAACTTTTTTTGTTTTTCAACTACGAGCTCTTGAAATTAAACCAAAAGAAATGATTAAGACCTCCAGCAAGATCTTACAAAGGTGGCTACTTCTTTGAAGTAAGAAATTCTCCCCTCCCCTTGAACGACATTCTTGACCATCCCCTATGTTGTCTCTCTTCTTCTTGACCCCTTCTTTATTCAGTGTAGGGGTCCGTAGTGTTAGCTTATGTGACTTGTCCTTTCAAAAGAAATGGTTTTTACCCTATGTATATGTGAAGACGTAATTTGGTTCATCGAAAATGCAGCTTTGACTTTTTTTTGCACTAAATGAGACTTGCGTACTTAATTCCTCAGCAAAAAGTATGAATCGAGAGTTGTCATTCGTCGTTCGTGCTCAATTTTGGCGCGGTGGCACGAAAGAATTTGCCATCCTGGTAAACCGAATTTTTCCCACGTTACCGGCGGCTTGATCACGGCAACAATACCCGTGCACGTGGTAAAACTTTCGTAGTTCTGATTTCACACTGATAAAAAGGAAGAACATTTCCAGGTTTACTTCGATCGATTCTTTATCCTGATGGAGTCCGATTGTTCCGTTGAGTTTTTGGGGACCATACGATTAGCGCTGATCGTATGGCCGCCAAAATATAACAACACGCAATAACATATGTATTAAGGCGTCTCTTATAACGTCCGTTTACAGCATAGTTAAGTTATTATTCACTTCAATCGAAGTTTTACTTACGCAGAAAACGTGTTATATATGCTGTTCTTTGTTAGTTGTATTCATTCGCTGAAGAAGTCTCAGTAGGAGACGAAACGCGTCGGAGATAAACGAAAAAGCGTACAACTATAAGAAGTCTTCCTTTGTGCTGCTGACTAGTCTTCGTTTAAAAAAATTTGTTGTTGTTTATTTTATCTTTTTGTTTAAAAATTTGGTGATTTATTTTTACCCGCGACACTTACCCGCACCCGCGACCTTTACCCGCACCCGCACCCGCGACCTCTACCCGCGAGTCGCGACCCGCGACATTTAGACATACTCGATTAGCAATTGCTATTTTGCGGGCCAGTCTATTGTAACCAATAGTCTTATGAAATAAAGTTGAAGTTGAGTTGAAGTTGAAGTATAACATTAATGATTTAATGGGAGAAGAGATAAAAGGTTCTTTCTACGAACAAGAATTACAAAAAGCAAAACAACAAACATTTAGAATAGAAAAAATAATCAGGAGGGATAATAAGAAAAAAATGGTATTAGTAAAATGGAGTGGATATCCTGATAAATTTAACTTATGGGTAAGCTCAAAGGATTTGGTTGATTTTTAATACAAAATTTGTATTAAAAATAAAATCCTATTATCTACTCATTTTTCTTCATCAGAGATAAATAAGTCTTCAATTGCAAGTACTTGATCAGTTATCCCTTCACTTTCACTATCACTATCACTATCAGATAAATAAGTCTTCAATTGCAAGTACTTGATCAGTTATCCCTTCACTTTCACTATCACTATCACTATCACTATCTTCCTCTTCCTCATCAATTTTTAGTAAAGCCTCTCTAGGTTTTAATGGTTTGACATAGCACTCATGTACTTTTATTTGTAAAGATGTTACATTCTTACTAATAAATATTCCTTCAATAATCAAAGCCATTTTAACATTGCAGTACTGGTTAATATATTTAAAAGGATTTAAATCTTTTCTTCCTTTTGTTTTAAACAGAGAAAGAATTTTCTTTGATTTTTCTGAGTAAATAAGTTTTGCGTAAAGAACTGGTGCGGATGATTCATCAACTTTTGTTTTCTTTTTTCCTTTCTTGTCTGTGTATTCTATTTGTTTGTAATAAAATGGTGAAGACAGAGATGATGCTAAATCTGCACCATATTCATTCTCTAAATGTTGTTGAGAGAAAGTTATTACATTATTAATAACATCAAAAAATGCTTTTTCTTTATTATTTGGCTCACTATCTTTAGCCCAAAGACATACTGGAATACTATAACCAACTAACTTGTTTGTTTCTTGATTTTTCTTTTCATTAACACCAAAACTGAAAAGAACTGGAGATTCTAATACCAAAGCTCCTTTCTTTCCATTTGGATATTTGACTTCAATTGGAATACGTTTGTATTTAATCTTGCTATCTTTGACTTTGTACTCTTTGGCTTCATTAAAGATAATATTCTCTTGGGTAATATTTTCGTAACTGGACAACTGCCTTTTTTATTATAAAAATTATTTCTTTAAATCATTTTTTTTATTTTCAATTGTGACTTCTATAGAATATAGTCTTTCTGAAATTTCTTTTAAAACTTTTATAAGTTCTTTTTTAAAATTAATATCTTGTTCACAACCTAAATTAATAATATGTTTATGATTTAAATCAATATCATTGGATAGTCTATTTAAACCAACATTACCATTTGAACTCATTTTATTATATTTTTTATTCTTTTAAATTACTTTTTAGGCCAAAGTAAATGAACTGACCAAAAGTTTGCTGATTCGGGATTATTATAAGTTAACTCTCCCTGTTTATTTTTTATCTTTGTAGCTCTAGAAAGATATTTATCTCGTCTATCTTTGTCCTGATGAATAAGGTAATCTGGATATTTTGGCGATCCAAAATGAACTTTCTTTTCACTTGGAAGTGTGGCCATGTATTTGTTATTTTTTCGGGTTGAATAATCAAGTGATTCTGCACCAAGCTTTTTAGCATTTCTGGTTAATTTTTTAAATTCTTTTCCTGTAACAACATATTTTTCGTTTGGAACATAATCTGGATCCTCATCATGTCTATATCCATCATCAACAATAAAATCTAAATCCTATTTTGTAGGAGTAGTTTCTCTTGATCTTGGTTCCATTTTTTATTAATTGGTTATACTAATCCTAATTCTTCTTCAAACTTTTTTTCCCTTCTATATATTTCTTCATGACCTATTTCTTTTACTTGATCTGGAGTATACATATGAGTAAACATAAGGTATTTACAAAAAGGATCTAATGGCTCATAATTTCCAAGAGCTTTAATTACACCAACAATATTCATCTTAGCTGTATCAACAAAACCATCTAAATAACTACAAAGATAATGAATGCCATATTTATCTTCTTCAAAAGGAATTTTCTTAGGATTTAAAATATATCCCATATTATGAAAAATACCATAATACCTAGCTAATGTTTTTGCATAACTAATCTTATTCTTATCACCACTCTCTTTTAATTTTTTCATTGCTTCACTCATAGTTTTTTTTCTTTCTTTCTCTTTCCATCCTACCTTGACTTCATAACCCATATCTTCAAATTGTTTTAATAACTCTTCCATTTTATATATTGTTTAAATTATTTAAGTAGCCATTATTTTTTAAATTTGTAATTATAAGGTAAAAGATTAACATTTAGTACTTAATACCAATCTTTATAATATCTCATAACTACTTCTTTTTTACTAACAGAATTAATATAACCTTCTTCTCGAATTTCTGGATTTGGATATTCTTTTAACATAGTATATAATTTATGATCTTTATCGTTTTTAATTTCTTCTATTTTTTCCTCTAATGTTTTAAAAGTGCTATTAACATACACTTGTTTTCCAGGAAAATGTATTGAAAAAACGTTCTTAATATCATCCATTCTTATTATAAAAAATTATTACTTTAAATCAAATTTTAAATCTTGTAACAAAAATTTTATAAGATTAAACACAATCACTATCACTATCACTATCACTATCACTATCACTATCACTAACTCTTACTAAATTATGTAATATAGTATTAAAATCTTCAACATCACTATCAGTAAATATAATATTTAAATCTTCATAATCACTATCACTATCACTATCACTATCACTATCACTATCACTAATAATTTCTTTGTATTTAATTTTTGACTTACTAAAAAATAATTCAAAATCATCGCAAATGTTTTTAAAACCAGGATAACGATCAATAAAAGATTCATCATTATCATCATCAGCACAATCATAACAAAAATTGATATATTGTTTAAAATTATTAAAATTCTTTTTAATCTTAATCAAGCTATCAACATCATCATCATTAATCTCAAAATTACTAATATCCTTAAGTTTACCCCTTTCTTGTCCTCTCAAAAATCTTTTTATAAAATACTTAATTCTATCAACTTTGTGACTCTCAAATAATCCACGAGTTGCATCATCTATAAATTTCTATAAAATACTGAAATTCTTTATCTATTCCTATAATAAAAAGATATTCTTTTTTGAAATCCCTTGCATTTTCAGGGATTTTATTAGTTGATTTAATGCAATTCTGGAAATTCGAGAGGTGAGCCAGGATACCCATTTCTATTACTACTAGCGGAAGCGTCTCCAAACTTAAGCGCATCGCAACAGATTAGTCAAGGGTACCCAACGACCGTTTTCTAGGAAATGTCTGTTCGAAGCTCTCTAGTGTGCCTAAAATTGTTATAGCGATGCGAATTATTCATTTGTATTGCTTTTAAAAAAACCCAGGAAGCCTATAAAGAGGCATTTCAGAGCTGATTTTCGTGATAAAGCTGTCGCTGGGTGCGCCTGATTAGTAAGTTAGTAAATACCATTTTAGTTACAATTGTAACTTACTATTGCTTGAGTGACGTAAATATTATAAGGGGGTCCTGAAGGGGTAAAACAGGAACTGGGATTTCACTTTTTTTGGATGGGAGAGGCATGAACAACTTTGAAAATGGCTTTGTGTTTTCTCTTCTTTAGAGGACTTGGACTCAATTATTTGACACAATTTTGCACGAGTAAGCCTACTTATGGAAATGGAGAAATCCAATCATGCATCAGTAACCCAAAGTTTAGCAATGAATAAGTGAAGTTCTGTCAGCTTCCCTGTTCAGTGGTTTGTTGTCGCTGAGATGACATGCCCATTTGAGAAAGATCAAAATGGCGTCTGATTTAAAAAATGTTTCCCGCACTTTGCACGATTATGGTCATCGAAATGTTTGAGTTCAGCAAACAATGCGGTAATCCGCACAGAAAATTGCGAACTATAATCTCTAATTGATTTCGACTGAACCTTGACAACTACTGCTAACGAGGCGAAGTAGAGATTTAGTACGTGAGTCGCCAAAAATAATTGCAAACTATAATCTTTAACTGATTTCGACTGAACCGTGCAAACTACTGACGCGGCGAAGTAGAGATAGTGCGTGAGTCGGATGAAGATGTTGAAAGTGATATTGAGAGATCGGAAGTATTTTTAACATGGTTATGCCAATAAGAGTTGGAAGAGAAAGATTGTTCACTTGTCCAGTAGAATGAGAGATTTGTTCTTTCCAGATAAACTGGTGTACCTGTATCCAGACGGTGTCAATCAGTGCAGCTTTTCATTTATTATGTGCATGCCATCAGTTTCCGGCAAACAACCACTGGGAATCGGATTTGGACCAAACTTGGGACGGGGACTGGGATTTGGTATACCCCGCTTCAGGACCGTCTTATAATATTGTTGTTATCTTATATAAGTACCGAACTGTGGTTCAGTTAGTTCAATTGCTTAGTAACAGTAATACGCTTTTTTAATGTTTTATTGAGTGGAGAACTTAATTTTTTGTAAAAGTAAGGCTGTACATTGATCAAACAGATCTGTCCCAGAGCACTTGTTTTTATCAGCGTCGTTTTGTGTTTAGGCGCTAAGAAGTTATATGTACCTCAATCTTTTAAGCTAAGATTATTCCAGCGGGAATCTAACGAATTTTTAGCTACCTGAAGGTGGAGTGTTTTCCAGGCCAATGACGTATAGCATGGCCATGGTTATTTTAAGAAGTGCTCCGCATTCATTTAGTAGATTTACATTATTACGTCGACTTGATTACATCAAGTGCTTGCAACTAATCTGGGCACGTTGCGTGATACAGTGTTCAGTTTCTGATGTAACTTTCAGCCTTGTTATGTTGTATTAAATATAAAAAAAGGAGACTGAAGTTTTACTGTGATTGTTGATGTCCACGACGTTAAAAAGCTTTCTGAAAAGACTCTTACCCTTGAACCGCTTGCCTCCAAGGTCAATATTTGATTAGGAAACCACTTCTTCCTGTCCCTTCGCTGAGGCTTTAATTATTTCCGATGCTGCAAGTTTTTTTTGGATTGACCATCAACCCCCGGCCCCATCCTCGACCCAAGTTACAACTGTTTTTCTTCTGATCGGGTAAATGACAGAATGCTAGAATCTGATTAATTTTTATCAGCCTTCATTTTTTGCTTATAAAGCACCAAAACTGTATGATTTGACCTTTCCGATTACCGACATAAGATGTTTTGGTTCCAAGGGGCAGAATAACCCCCAGCTCTCTTTTTCTTCATGAGCGCAATGACTTTTACTGATTTGTACGCAATATATCCCCCCCCCCCCCCCATACCTTGTCTGAGTCACTTTCAGCTTCAAAAAGGTACTATTGGGTCATTTGGTGGCCCAGTGGTGTGTTACTGTGTTTTTAGTGTTGGATGTTTCATTAGTTGACTGCCTGATACACACAGTACTCCCATACTAGGCCACTGTCACGGCGTTTTTACGGACCAGTTTATTTTTAGACACATTTTAGGGCACTTTTACCCGCGAAAAGAGAATCCCTACCATGACTATGAGCGCATTTGAAGTATAAGATATCAAAAAGAGAAAACAAAGGTCTGTAGGTTTTGCTAACTGGTTTGTGAAATTTAAAAGATATTCAAAATTCGCGCTAAAAACCGTTCTAAAAATAAACTGGTCCGTGAAAACGCCGTGGCACGAGCGCATGGAAGTTGCTCGCTCCGGGTTATGGGCTCCTGACAACCTCGCAATTATTGTGTCCCAGAGCTGTACAGTAGCTTCGATCAATAATAGACGGACGTGGCCTACATGTATACCAATTGCTGCGACGACACTGAAGGAGAATATAAAAAACGAATAAACCACTTGAAAAAAATTCCAAAAAAAAAACAATCAGAAGAATAAAAACAAAAAACAAAATGAAACGAAATTACTAAGACATAAAAACTGAAAGGTAAAGAACATAATGCTTTTGTTATTAATCAAGACAAAAAAACTTCTGTTTGTTTGCTTGTTTTTGTTTACTTTTACGCGCGGAGTAATGAATCCTCGAGACCAGATAAGAGAAGCGCGACCTTATCGTGAGCGTGATAGTCGTTCAAAGTCTGACTTCAATACGCAGGCAAATCAACGCAAACGTAAGGCTATATTTTGTGAACTAAACGCACACTGAACCCTCAGGCGTACACCCAAAGTCATACCCCCACCGTGGTACAAGGGGTAGGGAAGCGGGGGGGGGGAGGTTTGATGGAACCTCTCCCCTCTGTAATATAAACTAGCAAATCCTTGGTAAATAAGCTGAAGAAAAGAGGACCTAAAATAGATCCTTGTGGCTCTCCATGGTTTACACACGCCAAAGACGATTCCTTGCCATCAATGCAGACCAGCTGACGTCTACCAGAGAGATAAGAATGACACCAATTATATGCTCTGTTGGTAAAGCCATAAGCTAATTTCAGCAATAACAAATTGTGGTCTACTATCTCGAACGCTTTACAGTAGTCAACAAGTAGTACTTCACTCACTCTGTTGTTGTCCAAATTTAGTAAGAGCTCATCAACTTTCATTTTTAAACAGAGCAGTCTCAGAACCTTGGTGCTTACGAAAACCGGACTGTCTAAATACATTAAGCAACCTCCCATTTCTTCTAGGGAAAAGCCCTGGGGACGAGGTAGTAAATCAAGTTGTTCACTTCAAGAAATTCATACAAAAAATCGTGGACGTAACGTTCAACAACCCTAGATAGGACTGTAAGGACAGAAATTGGACGATAACTGGATGGGTCGCTTGCATCACCTTTTTTGAACAAAGGGGTAACTTAAGTGGTTTCCAACGGTGAGGAAAATTTCCAGTCGTCGAGAATGAGTAGTCTATTATCCTTTCAATACTCAGCGTGATAACTGGTACGAACATTAACCTCCATCCCAGCTAACCAGTACCAAGTTGCACCGCATTGGAAGGGCGGGGTGGGGGGGGGGGGAGGAGGGGAGAAAACGGTATTGAGGCCGGGAAAAATAGAGCCAATTTGACAGCGTGCGTGCGCTATCATTGCTTTCTCGGCAAAGGAACACCAACGACTTTAGTTTTTTTTTTTTAGTTTTACAAGCTTTTCTGGACACAGGCCTGCCCAGAGGGAATAGGCACAAACGGGACTCAAAGGTCCCATGCAAGGTCCCATCCCTACCCAATCCCACAACCCGTTAAGGTTGGCCATCATCATCATCATCAATCTTTATTTATACACGAAATCGTTTCATTTTACATGGTCTTCCTAGGAATCGTGTTTAAAACTAGACTAAAATACTCTAAGGAACTATTGACTATAATGATAAAAATACAAAAACTTACATTACGAATAATAAGAGCTACAATGGGTCATGGTGTATTAGAAAAATCTTTCCCATGAATTGAAGTTTTAAAAACATTTAAACTAGGCAGTTTTCTAATCTCTGTGGGAATCTTGTTCCACAGAACAGATCCTCTGTAGTGTAGGCTCCCTTTTGCAGAGTCAGTTCTGGGTCTGGGGACATGATAATTTAACTCAGAATTTCTAAGATTGTGTGAATGTACATTTGAGGTGTTGGTAAGATCCGCCTCAGATACGATGGGGAAAGATTATTATGGATTTTATAGATTGCCACAGCCAACTGTTTAAGTCTTACATATTCTAGCCTTTCCCAGCCAAGCTCATCCAACAAAACACTTGAGCGAACGTCATAGTTAGAAAAGGTGAGAATTCTAGCAGCCCTATTCTGCAACTTTTGAAGTTTGTCTGCTAGTCCCTTATTGATATTACCCCATACGGCACCACAGTAATTAAAATATGGCATTACCAGTGCATTGTACATATTCACTCTAGCATCAAATGGTATAAAATGACTTACACGCCTTAAGAAAGCAATACCAGCGGATATTTTCTTTGAAATGGTATGAATGTGTGGGCGCCTGTTCAAAGATTCATCAATTTGAACTCCAAGGGATTTATGTTTAATTACTCTTTCTAAGGGTGTATTATTGACTTTGACTGTGAAGTCACTATTTATTTGGGATAACTTAAATTGGCTCCCTATAAGCATGTATTTAGTCTTCTTAACATTTAAAGTTAATTTGTTTGCTGACAGCCATGACTGGATTAAATTCATATCATAATTCATTTTATGTTCAAGGACCCATGGGTCTTCTGCAGATGTAAGGGTAGTATCATCTGCATACATTCTGGGTGTTGAAAACAAATTACTCGAAGGGAGATCATTAATATAAATAGTGAATAAGAGAGGGCCTAAAATAGACCCCTGTGGAATACCACATGTTATATTACAAAAATCAGATTGAACTCCATCAATGAGCGTTTTTTGCTTTCGGTCAGATAGATAGGACTGGAACCATAGAGTTTAAGCTTTCCCAGAAGGATAGCATGATCCATGGTATCAAAAGCTTTTTTCAAGTCCAGGAATATCACACCATTTAAGAGACTGTTGTCAATATTCCATAGCCATTCATTCGTAGCCTCAAGTAAAGCTGTTTCAGTGGAAAACATAGGTCTAAAGCCAGATTGTGATTCAGTTAACAAGTTATTATTATTTAAATATTCATATAATTGATTAAAAACAACTCTTTCAATTAATTTACTTACTACAGGCAGAACTGAGATAGGTCTGTAGTTGTTAGGATCAGTCCTGAGGTCTTCTTTAAATATTGGCGAAACTCTAGCTCGTTTCCAAGCATTTGGAAATATTCCAGTGGTAATTGACTGATTTGTTATAAAAATTAGACTGCGTGTAACTATGGGAGACGCTTCTTTCAGGAGACGTGCTGAGATGTTATCAAGACCACTGACTACTCCCAGTGGTGTGACCACTGGGGTCTACGTCCCCTACTCTTTTCGAACAGTAGTGTGGGTTCTTTTACGTCCCACAAGAACAGATCAGTGAAAGTGCTGTGAGACGGGACCTACGGTTTTTCGTCCTTATCCGAGAAGGCTAGAAAGTCTAACCATTTGCAAATGTCATTACAAAGGCAGCACTTTCTTCTCAGTTATTTAAAGACCCTAAGTGTTGGTCCGGCCGGGGTTTGAACCCGCGACCTCCCGCTCAGCAGACCGGCGCTCTCCCAACTGAGCTAACCAGGCGGCGGTTTGACTGTTAGCCTACTCCCAGTTGATAACTGATTTTGTCGTTTCATCCTTGTAGGTTCACCCGAACCCCAAAAGGCCTCTTGGAATGAAGTTAAAGTTTGATGAGTTTGCCGGGCACAATGTCGGAAAATGTTTGTACGAATCTGCTTTGGGCTCAGGCCGAAGGCTCAACGTGAAAGCGAGGTTCACCAGATCCTTTTTAGCTCAACGTCTTGGTCTCCGTGTCTGTTACAGGGTAAGACATCACAATCTCCATATCTGCCTTCTTATCATGCTTATTTTTCTAGCAACTTGTCTTGTAAGCGACCGTTTTGAATCGCGTGATCTTTGTCATCTGGAAGTGAGCTTATCACAAGAGACCCCTGTGGTTCTTTTCTCGTAAACGACCTCTTGCCGTAAGCACGGAGCACGAAGTCTTCGCTTTTTGGGTGATCGCTTACGGGAGGTTCGACTGTGTTTAGAAGTTTTGGTCTGTTTTACCGTTTCTCTGTGTAAGTTCGTAGTTACCGCTTTCCCTTATTGTCTGAATTTCGACACTAGGGAACTTAAGAACCACGACGAAGTTCACGACGACGACGTCTGTTGACTGGGAAAAGACTGGAACGAGAACGTCAGTTTCGGGGGGAAAAAGGAAAGTTAAGATGCCGTCGGTCGGTAGGTCGACGACGACGACACTGAATGTAAACACAGATGTAAAACTGTGATGTTCGTTCGCAACAAAGTTTTTCGCAATGGCGTCTTTTAAAACAATGCAAGATCTTATTTGTTCAAGCCGTACGTCTGATTTCATTGGCGATGAAAATTTTTTTGTGTTGTCTGACCTTTTAGAGTGGAATATTATATTCAACTTTCAACTTGAATGAGATGACCGAGTCCGAGTTTCTGTCAGAGTTAAGATTTCGAAAAAGAGACATTCTGATGTGATAGCTGTTTTCCATATAAAGTTTATTTCCTCAATATTAAAGATATATGATATGCCTTACCTAAATACGTACAAATAAATTTATCACAATTCACTTACGAGTTCGCTCGCTCGGCCTCCTCAGCTGTTGTCATTCTTCAAAGTAAAATCAATTCATTAGTCGAATTTTCAATCAACATCGCTTGTTAGAAGAAAAAAGGAACGATACCTGGATTTAGGAGGACAAGAAAATGCAAAGGCCTTCAAAAATCGCTTAAAACAGTGGATTTATACCTGCCGAAGCTTGTGGAATCCAGGACGACGTGATTCTACTTTGTTTGGCGTCGTCGACGACACCACGACGACGAAATTTACTTGTCGCGCTTGCGCAGTACAGTGTAACTCACTTCCGGTCGTCGTCGACCAAACCGTCGTGGTGGTTCTTAAGTTCCCTATAGTGTCTGTTGTTCATGATCACAGTATTTTGAAAGTGACGATAAGCAGCTTTATCGGACTAAAATCAAGTTCATCGAGGAGACTGACCCGGAGAGCCTGGGACTGGTTTTCGCTGAAGAGGAGTACGATATGCAGGGGCGCTTAGAGAAGGTAAGATAACGCTCCATCCCAGAGTCTCTCGAGTAAGGAAACAGCGTTTACAGAATTTTGATAACCTCTGCAGCAAGTTGTGTTTTCCTCAGCTGAAAAGCTTCGTTCGCGCGGTTTCACTTCTTATGCTTGCTTTGTAGCCCAAAGTTTACGTTCCGTAAAACTTTTAATGATTGTATTTTCTTAAAACAGCAATTTGACGCCTTCAAATCTCTTTCTGCTGATTATACACCTTATTCCAAGATGGTGGCAATATTTCTGTTCTTTTATATTTATGTTAGTTAGCTCTCTCTGTCTCAATTGCATCTACAGAATTCCCAACAACTTTTACTTGTCTATACCTTAAAACGAGGCACAGAAGACCAAATATCAGCCAGACAAAAGAATAACTAAATTTTACACCATCACTGGCTGTCTTATACGCCACGAATTTGGTCTCGGAAGTTATGACACTCTTGTCTATTTTTCCGCCACCCAAATGCAAACTTTGCAGGCGAAGAAAAGGGATTATATGGTTTCTAATCGGTCGAACTCTTATAAAACGAAGACCGCGGCAGAACGAACTACTTTACGCCCAAGTTATAGTAAAATGCATGAAAAGGAACCGGTATAAGTTTTCCCCGTTATACTGAACATCCCAGTCCCCTTGTAATTTGTTCCATTGGGTTTCCACGTAATTTGCACTTAGAAAATCATCAATTCTCTTTTAAAGACAATTTCCATTTGAGGTAAGCAACAACTATAACCCTGTCTGGTTCTTGCAGATGGTTGAATTGAAGCCGGGTGGTGCTCAGATCCCAGTAACAGAATCAAACAAAAAAGAATATCTGGATCTGTTAGCGCAGTATCGTCTGTCCTCCTCCGTCAAGCAGGAGATTGAGGCTTTTGCAAAAGGTTCACCTGGCCCGAGTTAACTTTCGCAAAGACGTCTGGGACTGATACTAGGGACAGAGAAACAATGGATTACTGATGGCACGATCCCATAAACAATTGCGGGACGCATTTCGGCTCCAGTTTCCTTCTCGTTTTTAAAGTGGCGAGTCGTGGGTTCAGTTTTTGTTGGTTCTCTTCTCCAAGGGTTCCAGGGTGCTTTGTTTTTCCCCTCTCCTGAAAAATCATCATTTTCAAATTTCAATCGATCAGGAATTTATTTGTAGAAACTAACTGGACCTCTGGTACTGGTCCAGGAATTCGATCAGTGAACTTACTTTATGATTTTTTGTGTATTATTGGGCAATAATAATGGTTTATTGTGTAAGTGATAAAAAAGGTGCTTAAGTAAATCCATAAACGATCCAGGAAGTTCTTAAAACCAACCACTGCTCCTCTAACAAGTCCATCAATATACTAGATCGCTTTCATTCACTTGATCAGTAATTATTCAAATTTCTTGAAACAAGCGAAAATTTTACTTAAGAAAGTGTTCAATCCCCCCTGGACCTCACTGGAATTTTTTGGTGTACCGTGACGTCATGTAAAAACCATGAATGAGCCGTTAACTAACTTTTTTCTACTCTGTATAGGTTTAAATGAAATGGTTCCAGACAGTCTTCTCAGTGTGTTTGATGAATACGAATTAGAAGTGAGTGACGTGCTTATCCTATTTAAAACTTTGTTATTACTATAACAAAATCCTCACATCTGATTGGCCACCAGCAGAGCTGATTTTACCATTAATTATTAATTTAGTAGGACAATGTAATTAGACAGCGCGAGACATGTAATTAGACAGCACGTTTGCGCTAAAAAGGACTTTTTTCCTCACGTCTTGCCAAAAAAGGTCTCTTTGTTTACACTAAACAAAAGTTGAAACTTTTACAAATTGTTATTAAGTAGGAGCTCATGCAACGTGTATATATATTTATGAGTGAAGATGTATTAACACCTATTTCCCACACGTGGTTAATTTTCAAACTTTGCGTTACACAACTAGTGGAAACGTTTGTGTAACAAATTTCGCGCCATTCTTTCGACCAATAGCAGCAATGTCGAAATGCTTTCCGACTTGGTTTCGCGCATTTTCCTGCGCTTAGTCGCTGGTTTTTTTGTTTCGAGCTCTGATTGGTTCACTGGATTGTCTGCCCGTGCTGTTATTGGCCAGAATAATTAGTGTTCTGAAGCGCAGAAACGACTTCCATGAAAAGCGCTAATTTCACTTTTCTCCTTAGACTCTGGATTGGTTTTGGACGATAGTGACTAGTTTTACTTAAGAAGAACTTGCCCGGTTGGTTCAGTTTATTACAGGATCCTCTCAGCTGCCTCCTGGAGGATTTGCTGAGCTTTCTCCACCAATACAGATCTCTTCAGCTCCCACAGCAGACGTACTGCCTACCGTACATACCTGGTGGGTGAAATATCTTTTTTCGCGTCTTTCCCCTACCCACTCCCCCTCCCCCTGCCGTCTCAGTCGGTTTTTTTTTTTGTGAGCGAAGCTGAGACTTGCAGAAAGGATGTATTATCTAAAGAGTTCTTCCTTAATGGTTGGAGGAAAAGAAAAATACTTTGGAAAGCGTTTGTGAAAATTGTCCTCATTGTGCTTCTGTGTTCCCAGTCCCTGAGAGAAGGTTCCAGCACTCGGCAAATAGCTTGACTTTGTGCTGTACCCATATTGTGGTCTCATTTGCTCAGAAGCCCTTTAAGCTAAAGTAGCAAGACCGACCACTTGCTGTAAAGGTAGACCACCACACCGGGTACTACGTTCCCTACTTTCTACGAACAGTGTGTGGGTTCTTTAGCGTCCTAGATGCAGAAATTATTATAGGTACAAGGGTTTTGGGACAGGGCCTATGGTTTATCGTCCTTATCCGAGAAGAATAGAACTCAAACCGTTTTCAGAGACGAAAGAGAAGGCACCACATTCTGCTCAGTTATTGAAAGACCCTGAGTGTTGCTCCGGTCGGGGTTTGAACCCCCGGTCTCCCCGTCTCTCCGGCAGACCCGAGCTTATCCAACTAAGCTAACCGGGTGTTACTGTCTTTTCTTTCTTTAGCTTCAACCACCTTTGTTTACCTTCTTACTCATCGTTCAAGGAAAAGCAGAGGAAACTGTTGCTGGCAATAAACGAAGGAAGCGAAGGATTTGGTTTTGCCTGATTCAAAAATGAAGAAAAAAAACAGCTACTGAATCAGATTACGTATCATCACTGAAACGAGGTTTTTGTTTGCGATTGGAAACTTTAGAGCCACAAAAAGTGCTGCCTGAGAATTGGTTTCTCAAGGATGGCTCTTTAAAAGATCATGGTTTGGACGGCGATGTTGAAGACTTAGATATAGGGAGATTAAGCAAAGATTTTTTTTTGCGATGCCAATCACAGAAAGTGGAAAGGACCAACTTCCGCTTGACGATGCCAAAAACACTTTTCCGCAAGTTCCCCATTATTGAATGCATATCCTTGCTTCTTATGTAGTAGATGAATGATTACAGGAACACGCCCAAAAGGGCTCGATTTCTTCCTTTTTAGGTGTTACGCCCGTGCGTACGTCATCATGTCAAGTCTGCAGGGCAGGCGTTTTGTGGGGTGGGGGGGGGGGGGGGGGTAAGCACTAACATTCGCTCGGGTGTACTTGTCTTACTCTCCCCAATATTTGGATCATTATAAGATTCTGGGTTCCTACTCATCTACCCCTCCCCTAGCTCAACATTAGGCAGATTTAGGCAATGTTCACCTTAAAGCGGACAGCCTTTCATGTCGGCCGGTGTAGTATGAACAGCCAGCAACGGCGCGCACAGAACTGGAACAAGTCGTTCATACATATCAAACATCGTGCCGGAGCCGTTCAAGGTGAGGGTTTGGTGAACTAATTCCCTTCATTAATCATGAACATTTGCTTCCGTTTTAGTGGACTCCAGTCCTCTTTCCTACTTATTCACTTTCGCGAAGGTCTGAATACCCGGTTTACACCGCACCATAGTCTGACACAGAAGCTATTCGATATGCCGACGCTCCACCTTCGAGATTGACCGGGCGCAACTTCGCGCTGAAATCCCCGTTGGTGTGAGTGGCTGAAGCCCTATCCGGTATGGTTCTCGTACCGGCGCAAAAGATATCCGGTATTGTGTGAACATAGCAGGCAGTTACTCCCCACGGCACGCACAGAGCTTGGCCAATGGCAGGGCGGGAAACGAGGCACAGAAAGTCGTTCAGTCCTTCCCTCGCGATTTCACGCCATCGTCTCATTTACCTCCGTGTTGTCCTTTCCATATCAGCCTATCAACACTAACTTTTCACGTAGGACAAGATGTGGAGTTGGGACGGGTAGTTGTGGGCAGTTTCGCAGACGAAATTCTCTACTGATCCTAATTTCCTTGTGCTTTTATTCAAAGATGGCGACTTCACTGAGCGGTCACTTGCATAATACGCCCGTGCGCTTGCTTGATGTTCTATAGCATTTCAGCGCTGCTACTATACAAGCTTAACCGACCGCTACGCCTATTTTAAGGTTGGAAAACGTTTTAGATACAAAAATAGAAGAGTCTGAGTTAACTGCTATAATGATCATTTTTGTCGATCTTCAGGTGATCTCGATATTTAAATCTTGGGCAAAAAATAGGTTTTTATAGATTGATAATATTTATGTAATAAGCATTTTAGTTCCTTCTGTTGTATGGTGCGTTCAATAAGCAATAGCAAACCGCCGCGTCAATAAGCTAAAGGACCCTTTGCACCCAGCCATTTAAGCAGTACAAAACCGCCGCGTCGGAGAGCAAGGACCCGCTGGGACAAGACAAACAAAGGGTTCACATCATTTAAAAAAAACAATTTCCTTTGTTTGTCTTTTCTCACTTTGTCTTTTGATCTCAAGCATGGCGAGTGCATGTACCACGTGAGTGCCCAGCGGTAAAATGAGTGTTGTTCTTTGGTATGGCAACTGTCCTCGTTCAAAGTAATTAAACACTGAGAAAAATGTCTTTTTTATTGCCTGTTTGGACATGCTTGTCCCAGAAGTTACATTTTACTTGGTCAGGGCCTCTTCCTCCTCATTTCGCAATTCCTTACATCTGTCTGAACTTGGATATGGTTCTTAGGAGGTCGACTTAGGAAGCTGACAAAGGAAGTGAGTTGGAATAATCGTGATGAATGTTTTTTAGAGGGCGAATCCAGCTCGGATCTTAAGGTCCCTGTTAATATCCGGGGGAAGGGTGAGGAGGAAATCCTTTGTAATATGTCTGCAAAACATTTCCTCCTCCCTTTCCTCCCCCCACCTCCTTTCTGCATAGACCATCTGTAATAAACAAAAACCTTACACCTCACACCTTGACCTCACTCGCATGTTATTCTACCCTACCCTAGCAAAGCTTTGAAAAGATAATAATAACTTTTTTACACGTGCTACACGCACCCTCACAGTACTCAAAGGTCAATTTCTCGTATTTTTTCAAATGGCTTTATGAAAACTTTCAAATAATTTACATGATTGAAAACTCGTGGTAAACAATTTGAAAAGAAATGAAAATCTGCCGATTGACGCATTAGCTAGTAACCTCGCAGTTATTTTAAGACGGAATCCACCAGGAAATTGAGTAATATTAATTTTCAGTGGACAAAAACCTTGTACCAGATTAATTTTAAGCATATTGCATCCTTTTTTACATTTTTCAAGGACTAAAGATGTAATTTGTCATCTGTAATAACACCAAAGAAAATTTCTCATGGGAGCCCGAGAAAATTTCCTAATGGATTCCGCCTTAATGTAAACAGGAAATTGCATGTTATTTACAACTTACTTTAACTCTTTGACGTCCGCTTTGGTCGTTTTTTGGACCCATGCATATTATTCTCCCTGGACCAATGGTAATTAGCTACTGTGTCTACAAAGGTAGAACTTTCCACTGCTACCTCATTTAGCAACAGATTTTGACTAATCCTAACAGTTTTACAGACAAACAACAAGCAACAAACACTGCTAATTTTACAGATTAAATTTGTCCCTTTGTAGGAAATTGAAGCCAGCCAAGATTTCATGCTGGCGATAAAAAGAAAGGCAAAGGGAAAACGGGAAGAGAGCGAGAAAAAAAGTCGAAATAAATTCGCAACATTCTCGTCCCCAGAGCCACTCGGCTTAATTTGTAAGTGACTAAGAAACGGAGAGCTCTGGGGGCTAACGCTTTTTTCTCTATTTTTCCCTCCCAATGGCTGACGGCAAAGACGGCAAAGGGCTAAAGAAGCTTTTCTATTGGTTTTGTTTCTCGGATGGAACCCCGGGATGGAACATTTGTACAACTGTCCCAGCCAGGCTTTCAGATTGTGGGGTATGCTTGATTACCACGCGCTGTTTGGGAAATGAGCCGACGCAAAGAAATGTGAGTAGTAAAAACAGCCAAGCGTCCCCCCTCTTCTCCTTTCCCTTCATGCCTCTTATCTTTTTATTTTATTTTATTTTATTTCATATTTTACGTATTTTTTCCTGGTCTCTGATGTCGCACCGTACTCCACTATCTGAACGCCTGGAACATGCTACACCCTTTCCATAATTAACAGGGACGTGGACTGTCAGGGACCTGCGCTATAAGAATCTATATATCAGTACACTATAGGAATCATATATGAAGTATTTAAGCCAACAGTAAGGGGAACCGCCTGATCGCGGGTAAAAAATGAGGGCGGGCTCAGTTGTCTCCAGCAGTTTGTTACAGACAATTTAGGCACCTTACATAACATGGTAAATGAATCGAACTGGGAAGCCATCTTTGCAAATCGTTGTAATATGAAAGTCATTGCAAACAAATGCGTTTCTGAAATACACATCCCAGAAGGGATAAGAAAGGGGAATGGGATTGAGTACAACCCGGTCTTAGATTGGTATTTAACTATGAGCCTCGAAGATGGAATGTCTGTTTGGAATCCTGTCAGTGGAAAAGTGGTGGCTGAAAGTGACCTCGGTTTTGACGGTTTTCTCGACATGTTATTGCTGCCAGGTAATCGAATCGGAGTAAGCTATTCAGAATTTCATCACTGTGGATCAGTGTCCATTTATTCCCTTGAGAAAGACACATTTGTTAAACCTGAACTCGACGTAGAAATTCCTTCCCTGTCTTACACTGGGGTGGTTTATTTGTCGCCGTAGAAATCACTTCTTGTAGCTGGTGCTCCCGAGGTAGATTGTGGTCTCTTTGAAGTCTGCATAGACTGGGACAACTTAAAAGTTCTCAAAATTAGAGAACTTCATATTCCTTCTGGATATGACTTTGTTTCGTTGTTCTGTTCTTCTGATTTCGTTTTTGTGAGTTTAGTTGCTGAAGAAAATGACTTTTGTGGCCTGAATTTGAGACTTTTTAACTGTAAGCTGAATTCTGAGCGAGCAATCCCGGAAGCAATCCAAGGGAGCGAAGAGCCAGACGAAGACAAAAACGTTTTAGAGAAAATTGAATCCCAAGAAGAAGTGACTATAAGTTATTATATTCTTGATGGAGAAGAAGTTAAGATAGATAGTTGTTACGGATTTGTCCATGATGGAGAAAATTTGATCATTGCAAATGGAGGGAAAATCGTTTTACTAGAGTCTTTAAAAGAGGGCAGTAATGCACATCTTGTCGCATCAGAATGTTTTTGGTGCGGGTTCATTGAAGGAATGAATCTGAACCATAAAGGACAATTGATAGTGCAGGGATCACACACTATTAAGCTGTTTGAGTATAAGTGTAGTCCAAGGTTGCTTCAAGATCTCTGTAGATGCTGTATCTTGGAAACAATTCCTACTTGTTGTAGTGAGAAAGTAAACCAGTTACCGATACCTTCTAATTGAAAGATTATTTACTGTACAAGTAAATTTAAGTTTGCAAGAAACTCTCAAGCTGCAGTTTTATATAAGTGTGCTTTGAAATATTCTTGAATGAAGTTTTAAGTGTCTTAAAAACATGCTGTTGACATAATTAGCTAACATAGATAATGATGAACTTTGGAAATGCAGTTTCATCTCATAGTGGTTTGACTGCATTTGAATTTTTAGTGTACTGGAAAAAGGAGGGGAATTGCTTTGGCTGGGAGTGGTTGCAAGAAAGAAGAATTTCACATTGGTCAGCATTCAGCTGCTTTTGTTACTATTTCTTGAGAGTAATCTCAATTTAGTCCAAGGCTACAAATATTATGTTAGTTTAGAAACTGCTTGATATAAAAAACTTGACAATCTCAAGCTAAACCATCAAGTCTTATAGCCTGCAAGTTTCAGGGACTTAAAAAAACGGAGGGTGCCGGTGTAGATGGGGTTACACGTGTCTGAAGATTGTCCTAAAATTTTTACTAGCACCTGAAAAATGGCTGAAAATGTAATTGATAACTGAAAAATTTATAGTAACTGTTGGCTAGGATTGATAAATTTCTCCTCTATGTCCTGTAGATATTACTAACCAGGATCCTATTATAACGGCCTCCTGCACTAACCAAATCCAGTTGTGGAGGTGGGGGGGGGGGGGGGGGAGGGTACTCTGGAGTCAAAGTGACAAAGATAATCAAAAGAGGTCAAAATCAAAATCCAAGAGAAAAGTCGTGTTTGTGTATTAAATACCTCAGGATTCCAAGGAAAGCCAAAAAATCCCTGCACCAAACTTTAATGCTCTAAAAACCCCTCATCATACTCTATACCCAAAATGCTTTTAATACTCAACTAACCACAAAAAAAGTTTGATTGTACTTTATCAGGCAGTATACTCAGATTGTTTTAATACTCAACAAAATCTCTGCTAAAATCAAGGCACCCCCAAAAAAATATTTTCCAAGTATTCCTACCCAATAGAATCCCAGATTGGAAAATATTAAACCCCCCAAACTTCTTCGATCATCCCTGCCACTAATATATTTATATATTTTATATATATTTGTTGATTTGAATTATGCAAATATCAGTCCACCCCTTACCTTAGTATACACCATATTTGGCAGAAAAGATATCCCCTTTGTATACCTTCCATTAATAAATAGTACCCTTTTCACATACTTAGTTAAGAGCCTTGAATCCCTTTTAACCGCTGTAAATGCACTATGAAATATGAAAAAAAAATCACAAAACCAGGACATGTCGACTTTTTCACAGCCATAAATACTTTTATTAGCCCTTTTAGATTTTTTTACAGATGGAAACACAGGCTTTCCTGCCCTTTCATATTCTTCAAGTAGTGAAATCCCTATACCCTTTCATCTACCTGAAGCCTGAAAAAGATACAGCAGAAAGAAGCAAGGCTGATTATACAGTCAGGAATTTATCATATGTTCAATATACCACTATTTCGAAAGGAACAGCCTTCTCTTCTTCAGGGGGTCTTACATATATTTTAATTTATGGCTGACTAGATCCTCTATTAGGATCTGGTCTTTCTATTTGTAACGTTGGTCCTTGCTTCCAAAACCGAATCTGAAAAAGGTTACCATTTTGGGCGGACCCTCCCCATATAGGCTGTTACAGGGTGTCCCCCCTCTTCCTCCAGGATTGAAATAAGCAGTTGACAACAGAACCTCCGAATGATAAAATTTGTTTCTTATTTTACGTCTTATCTATTGTATGTATTTCTTTTTCTATTCAATGAGGGCAACTACTTTGGGATGACTGGTGCAATGGCAGCCACCTTGACTGTCAAAATCCACGTGATGTTGATCAGCAATTCAGTGAATTACAAAAATTAAACACTCGTTTTCATTCATTTAATACCTTTATAAATGGTAAATAGTTTTTGAAGTCCTGGTTGAACAAGCCATTCGCTTACAAATGCTGAGTCTGTGCCTTTAAATCCCCTCATCTCACTATGGGAAAGATCGATTTCATCTATGGAACCACCAGTCACAGCCTAGCCAAGCCTAGCCTGCGTGGCAGGCCATCCAAAGGAAAGGGGATCAGAAGGTACGCCATACCGCGCGCGAGGTAGTGTGCGTAGCAGGCGTCGAAAGGGGTAGGAGGTAGGGAGAAAGGTTAAAAGAGGTAACAGAGTCACATGATAAGAATTCAGAGTAACAAGGTAAGAAGGTAACGGAGTAACAAGGGAACAGAGTAACAAGGTAACAGAGTAAAAATTCGGGAACAGAGTAACAAGGTAACAGAGTAACAAGGTAACAGAGTAAAAAGGGAACAGAGTAACAAGGTAACAGAGTGACAAGGGAAATGGAAGTGGTTTCGCCCCCTTGCAAATTCGCCCCCTACAAGTTCGCCCCGTTCCAATCGAGTACGCCTCCTTATTTAATCGAGTTCGCCCCCAATATATCTAATATTATTTGATCGTGTGGTCATTGCTTTTATTCATTTGGTGGCTCCTAAAGGAGCCGTTTGGTCCTGTACGAGTGCAACGTCTAACACCACGGTTAGACCTACAGGAATTATATGTCGCGTGGACCATACAGGCGTGCGCAGGCCCGTAAGAGCTGCTTGCTCGTCCTCTCGCCTGACTTGTATTCCTCCCACAGGGTAAAGATTCTTGATTGTAGTTGGCGGTAGACGCTGCGCTGCATTCTCTTCAATTTCCTCTCTGAAACTAAGCGGATCTGCAGCGAGACGAGTTTCGCTTCTTCGTGCAACAGCTGGATTAGCACGTAGAAGGGCAGCTGCGTCTTTCCGTGGCAACGTCTGTTCAGGCCGTGGTGCCACCCTTCCACGTCGTTATTGGTTCTTACCGAGCGAAGGTAAACGCTCCAACATGACGGCGGCCATGACGCGTTGCGGTGCACCCAGGTGCGGCTGACGTATTCCATGAAATCCGACAGGCGTTCAGTTGTCGCTTGGCGTTGAAGGCGCTCGAAGATTGGCACGATTTCTGCTTCGGGTAAAAATGGCAAAGCCATTACCTTCCTCAGGAGTGAGTAAGTTCCTTGGTCTTCCGTGTAGCCATTGGTGGGTCATAAATGGTGGAATTCATCTCCTCCTCCAGTCCGGCGGCTTCTGCTTCGGTAAAGTCTGTCGATTAAACAAGTCAAGATGAGATCGATCGTTTTGGGGGGCGAACCAGGTTCCTTGAGGGGCGAACTATAACGGGGCGAACTCGTTACGGGGCGAAACCACTGGATTCCCCTTTGAATGGGAAAGGTAACGAGGTAGTAACAATTATACAAAGCGAAAAAAGTGAAAATGTAACTTAAACAGGTAAAGTCGAGACAATATATGTACCCATACACGAAATATCCACCACAAGTGAGCCAATCGGGTAGGTACTTCATATATAATTCCTATAGTGAACAAGTCTCTAATGAATTAACTACCACCAATCGGCAGTTGCCAGCTGACCACAAAGCCAGGAGACTCTAGGTTTTACTTGTGAGAATCAGCGTGATTTCGGACAAATGAACGTCCTCGCCAGCAACTGTGTTTCCAAAATTAGTGTGCCAAAAGGTGCGCACTCTGGAAACGGAGTTGCCTACAACCCAGTATTGGGTTTGTTTGTGACTATGGACTTATGCAATGGAATATCTGTTTGGGATCCTATGAAAGGAAAAGTAATGGCCAAACACAATCTGGGGCAAGACGGACAGTTGGACATGTTAATATTGCCTGGCAATCGTATTGCAGTAAGCTACTCCGAAGGAAATCACGGAGGATTTCTTGATATATATTCTCTTGAAAAAGGCAAAACGACTTTTAAAGCACCTGAACTTAGTTTGAAATCCTCAGATTTCAGAGATTTATCTCCATCCGGTTGGACATTGGATTCCGGTGCGCTCTCCTTCTCTCCACAAGGGAATCTTCTTGTGGCGGGTTCGACGGTGGGAAATGGTGATTTAATGGAACTGTGCATGGACTGGGAAAACTTAAAAGCCCTTGGAACGCGTGACTTTTTTCTTTCTGACCATGAAGATCGTTATTATAAAATTGAAATGCTATGCTGTTCTGTTGATTCTGTGATTCTGACAAGGGAGTTCGATTCTGGAAAAGGAGAATTAAATGGCATTAAATGTAGAAAACTGTGTTTTGAAGACTTAAACGAAGGAAACAAAGAGGAAGATAAGAAAGAAGAAGGAATTGAAGCTCAAGAACAAGCATTTATCAGCTATTATATGCTTGATGGAGAAGAAAACCAGATCGATAATTTGAGAGGATTCATTCATGATGGGCAAAACCTGATTATTGCAAATGGAGATAAAATTGTGTTGTTGGAGTCATTAACAGAAGGCAGCAATGCACATCTCATTGTATCAGGTTTAAAACCTGCTGAAGAAGATTCACCAGATGACATTGGGCTAAATTTGAATCATAAAGGACAGTTAATGGTGTGTGATGATAAAGCATTTATAAAGGTTTTCGAATATAAGTGCTGTCCAAGGTCTCTACAAGATATCTGCAGATGTATCATTGTGGATACAATTCATACTGGTTACAGTGATAAAGTTAAAAAATTGACAATTCCATCCACTCTGAAAGATTACCTGCTGTACAAGTAATTATACAATAGGCTGAGTCTGCGTACATGAGTTTCACAGTACATGTAATGTTGGAAACACAGATGACAGTTTTCTCATATTCATATGATGACAAAGAATCTATAAGGGTGTTTGAATAATTTGATAAGTAGTGTAGTTGAATGCAAAGTTGAAGATGCTATAAATATTATGGGATATATGTTGTAGTTAATTTTTTATCTCAGGTGATTTTATGTTGCCTTTGTTTCAACTTCATTAGTATACATTACCATACCCAAAAACAAAAGAAAAACAAAAATTACGTGAGATAAAAAAATTAACTAGAACACGTACATAAAAGTACAATTTTATGGAAAATGGAAAAGCCAACCGCAGGGCTATACTGCTACCTGTTTAAGCTGGTATAATTACTGGAAAGTCGCAGAATTTTTGGATTTATAGATTGTTGCCTTATTAGCCACCCAGTGGATCTGTTAATAAATCATTATTAGTATTATTATTATTGGACGTAATTTCAGCCATCTCTTTGAGTCGCCATGGTTCGTACAATCTTGAAAAGGTCTTGAATATTTTATTTCAGATTCTTTGTTTCAAACATTATTTTAGATACCTCAGATGCAGTATAAAATAATGTGAGAAACAATGGCCGAAGAAGTAAAAATCGTAAATGACTCCATGACATATTTCAGCCAATAGGGTGATCAAAGGGGTTTAAAGAATGCCAATTTTTAAATAAATCTTAGTCCTCGAAAACTGTAATTTGTCACTGAAACATCCTTGGAAAGTCCTTGAAATTTGTTTGTCTGAAGTTGTTCGAACCATGGTCGCAAACTCCTGAGCACTTGACATTAATGCCGGCTGTCTATGGCTAAAAATATCACAGCATATATTAGTTAATTGTGTAATATTAAGTGCAGGGCAGCACTTGGCACATGCCTCCCTGACATGATGCACACCTGGTTGTCTTATCTAGATTCACCTAAGTAATAATCACCTCTAACTTTGTTTCTTGGACTTTGAAAGCCTTTAACCATATTGGTTGGCCTGAACACATCATGCTGATTAGAAACTGTTGGAGTTGGGCATAAGACGATGTCTTATACCATGGATATTATATCAGGAAGCCTTACAACCTGCTAAAATCGCTAGACTTGAGGACAGGTGCAATGAACTCTGTATGAGAACTTTTGATAAAATTACAAAAGGCGGGCCCTTGTCAAAAAATCTAACCCCGATAACTATCGCCCACAACTATTCTCTTTGAAATTCTAACTCTTGAATGTCTGAGAGTTTTAAGGGAAGCTTTTTCCCTACTACTAGCTTAAGGCAAACTTAACATCTTTAAAAAATTAGATGTGGCTCTTAGTTTACGATTTGTTTTAAGGTTAGTGTAATTTTTTTTATTACAAACTAGAAAAAATTGAACCTTATGCTTGTAATTTTACTAAGTTTGACTGTTTTTAATAATTGTAAACTCCAGTGCCAATAAGGTTAGGTGTAGAAGTGATGAACAGTAAACAACAACTCTCTGGTATCAAGAAGCTAGTAAGTTTAAAAATTGAAATCAAAATAATTATTGATTTTAGAAATGTCCCATATTGGAGCAAAAAGCTGTCCAGTAAAGTAAGAATGGCAAGGGTCTGGGACTGGCACCAGCCGTTCACACACATATCGACATCGCACCCGAACTAATGGGTGAGGTGCACCTTGTGCACTTACCCGGCCCAATCCTCACTCCTAGATATTTACTTTTGTCTCAGTTGGTTCAGGCCCTCGTTCTTATTTTGTTAACTTTTGTTGCAGTCTGAATATCTGCCAGCTAAAATCGTGCTAACACTTATAGAGAAATACTGACACCAGGTCACAATATTTATATTTAACTGATCACTTTTTCCCTTTTCATTTAATTTTTTGAAGTAAGTTTTGTTTCCCATACAAACTTCTTTTCTCCTATGCAAACTCTCATCTTATGCTTGGGCTACCTGTGGCTCTAGTAGCCTGCAATTAGGAAGCTACAGACCTTTCCCGCATTCCGCTCCAGTGAGCAAGCATAGAGAAATGAGGGCAAGGCTCGGTTGGACAATTTCATACAAATCACTGTATTTCGTCCACCAGAGCTTCGACTTGATGCCTTTGTTTACAGGAATACGGGAAAGGTATATTAATAGTCGCACCGACACCCGAACTCCCTAGCTTCACCGTTCCTATGGCTCCTTCCACCGCTTTTTAAAATGTAATAAGCATTAGGGAGCGAACATTAACTATTGGGGGGAGGGCCGGTATTATTTCACAAGCGAAGGCCCAAAAATTTTAGCCCCTAAAAATGTGTGCCCACAAAATTGTAACCCTCCCCTGTAATAACATTGTGAGTATTGGAATGTTGCATCGCGAGAATGCATATGAGCGAAACTTTGAGACAATTATTTCATTGGAATAGAAAATGTTGTTAGTCTTTACAATTATACTTACAAAAACCCAATGCTTTACCACGTAAAGAAAACCATTGACAACCTCACTGTCACTTATTGAATTCCCGTCCTCTACTCAACTTGAAGAGTGAATAAACTGCACAAGCAAAATTAAATAACTTATCAGCGAATAGAAAGACGAAAATTGTCTCTATTCAAGGAAAGTCCGCAGCTCTTGCTCTACCCCTTCAGGTCCTGCAAGTTCGGCCACGATGGAGACGGTGAAAAAAATAAGAGAGCAAGTAGAGCAACTGAAAACCGTAAAAGGATCCTTCCAAGGCTGGATTTCGTCTTAGAGACGACCACACTTAAGCCACACGATTCCACAACGATAGAGCAAAACATTTTAGACATAAGGAAGGTCGAAACATCAATTGAAACTTTAAAAAACAAACTAAAGAAAAACTTTAAAAAAACAATTCCCTCATCTGGGAGAGTTTTAACTGGGCATAAAACTGCGCAAAAGCAAAAGCTGTCCCGAATTGCAGGCCTGTAGGAGTGAATTACACTCTTTAATCATTAGTCAGCTCCAAAAAACCTGAAAAGCAGCATTTAAGCATTCCTTTTCTGCAATGAAAAGAAAATCAAGAAAAAGGAAGCAGAATACCCTAAAGAGTGCGAAGCGGAAAAAGGCGCGAGAGGCATGTGGCCAGAACAATTGACATCCTCAAGAAGGTTGCACCAGACTTTGCCTGAGGGAAAGACTTGTGAGAAGGAGGATTTGAGTAGAGACATCGTCAAGAAACTTGGAAACAGAAATGGGCGGTAGCTTTGACATCTGAACAGTGTAAATTTTTAAATGACAGCGCGAAATCAGAACTAAGCCCAGTGTTGGGTTTTTCTGGAAATGAGAGCAGCAGTGATATAAGTGATTATCATGAAAGTAGCTGACGAAGACGATAGAAGCAGCACCAATGACAACAAAGACAGTGAAAGAAATAGTGATGGCGGGGTATGGGGGGAAAGGGGGAAGAGAGAAGCGAAAAAGGGAGATCGCGAAAAGAGAGAACCCTAACCTAACCCAAACCCTAACCCTTCCCTTTTTTTCGCTTCTCTCCCTCCCCCCTTCGCCATCTAAAATCTCCTCTCCCCTAACTCCTTAGGAAGGCCTGATACTCAGGCTAAGGCAAACCACGCCCATCGAACAGATAAAAGATGGCGGCCGACTGAGACCACTTCCATCTGCAGTGATGCTTTCCATATTTAATGGTCATCGTTGTGATTATGTCTTCCATTGGCTGCATTGGTATGTTTGCTCGTCGTTTACAAAGTTTGTGCTTCTACAGTCTGCGTTTACCCGTAAGAATCAAGCGTAATTTCGGAAAAAGAAAAGTCCTTGCCAATAACTCTGTTTCCAAAATCAAGGAGCCAGAAGGGGTGAATTGCAGAGACGGAATTGACTAAAACCCTGTCTTAAATTTATTCGTGACAATGGAGTGCGGCAGTGGGAAAGTGATCTTCGACAACCGCTCTCTGGGGATCGACGATTCTCTTTATACATGCTGTTGCTGCTTGGCAATCTTATTGCATTGAGCAGTACATGAACATTTACTAGCGGAACAGTAGAGATTTGTTTTCTTGAAAAAGGCACATTTGATTCACCTGAACTCGAATTAGAATCTAAAACTTCTTATTTGCCTATGGATTCTCCTGGGGCGCTTGCTTTGTCTCCACAAAAAAATTTCCTTGTAGTAGGTTCCTGGTTTCATGAGGTATGAGGTATGCATGGACTAGGAAAACCTTAACGTGCTAAAAACACGGGTTATTTCTATTCTTGAATTTAAAAGTGAAAGTACAGAATACCGGGTGTTACTAAACAGAGTAACGTAGTAACGAGTAGCGAGTAACGGAGTAAGGAGAAAAACAAGTAACGGGATAAAAATTCAAGAGGTTAAAAAAATTATACAAAAAATATTAATTATAAAAAATAAAATAAAAAATATCATTAAAATAATTATTGTGGGCGACAAAAGGAGTCCGCAGCCTATTTTTGGTTAGCGGCACTTTATTACCTATATAGCGAGCTTTTTCCCGAATCTGTCCACATCCTTCGGATGCTAGCCTGCGTGCAGACGATAACTAAACCCTGATTAGTAGTTAACCAGAGTTTAATTTCGTCTGCGCGCAGGCTATCGGATGCCAGTGTTGTACCGACTAATATGCCAACTAATATGCACGGTATGTGGCCGCAAAGGCACTGGTGTTGAGTTTAAGGTCCGTCTGATGTCACGGTAATCACGTGAATGCACATGCAAGGAGGAGGAGGAGGAAAAACAATAGAAACGAGGGGGAGGGGAGAGCAATAAAAATGTGGAGAAGCAAAAACAAGGGAGGAGACAAAATAGCTAGTTTGCCTGCACCCTCATTAAGTATGCACGATTTGCGCGCCACGAATCAGTGAACCGGAACTAGGACAATGATAGCGGCAGAAAACAAAACGTGCGAAATTACGCTACGGCTCAGTGATTTCAAGTCACAGACGAGCTAGCGCTAATTCCTTCCACACCATCGATTAAAAATAATTAAAACCGGTTAAATAAATCTAGAGCAAACAGCTTAAAACTGGTCAAGGCTACCTGAGCCAATTGTTTCTATTGTATTAAAGGGAACCTCCACTCTTACTACAGAATAAGTTTAAATCGAATAAAATTATGTTGATAAACAAATTTGTTCGAAATTTGTCTTAAAAAAAGTGTTTATATCAGGAAAAGTGAAATTTAAAATCGCTTATTTTCACTTTCAAATTTCGCGGGCGCCGCCATCTTGAATAATTGTGACGTGTTACGGTTGCTCTATTGTTCTGACACAAAGAGCTTTTGTTTAATAACAATAGGGCAACCATTACACGTCACAATTATTCAAGATGGCGACGCCCGCAAAATTTGAAAACAAAAATAGGCGAATCTAAAAGTTATTTCTTTCGGATACAAACGCTTTCTTTAAAAATATTTTAGATTGACTTGACTGTAACAGTTATTTCCTGTGACTTAAAGTTATCTTTTTGTTGAAGTGGAGGTTCCCTTTAAGAAGACAAAAATAAAGATCATGAGATTCCTTCGCATTTTGTTCATGAGATAAAGACAAAAAGTTATGACGTCATCGGCGTTAATTCATACAACACAAAAAGTTAATTAAATCCACAAAAAAAGTTAATTCGGTGCGCCCTATGCTACTAAAATGTAATAGTAACGCAAAATGTAATAACTTTTGACGCAAAATGTAACACCAGAAAGTAACCCAAAATGAAATAGTATTTTCAGAGGCCTTTACAGTATGTTGAGCGGGGAGGAACACAACGCCTTCGATGTTGCTACTATTTGATTCAGTGTCAAGCTGTAGATTTTTTATTTCTGCTGAGACAAATTACATAAAGTCGACCTCAAAGCTCTCTTTACACCACGTATCAAGGGTGTAAACCCTTGTCCACCGCTGAACAGGGAAACGGGAACTCCGGGAAGGAGATTGGGTCTCGTGATTAAGCAAGTGCGCGTGCCTGAGCGAGGAGAACTGTTACTACATATACCACAATACAACATGTACATACTGTTTCACAGTTTTTATTAGTCCTAATCGAGCCAATTCTGCCCTGTTTATCCATTATATTTTATACCCTGGAAGGTAATCTTGCTAAAAATTGCTTGCCATATACTCAATGTTTTGGTGAAATAAATTAATGACCTCCTTTGGAGTAGCCACTTACGATATAATACGCACCCATTTCTAACAACTGCGATCGTAATCAGCGTCATAGTCTCTACTATGCTATATTAAACTTTTTTCTCTGAATCTGTGATAATCTCTGTCACCTTTTTAAGACGGCGTGCTTTCAAGTCATATCTCGACTGCAATATCGTGTCTTTCCATTTTTTATACCCTGGCAGGTAATCTCGTTAAAAATTGCTTGGAGATCTGACGATCTGAACATAAATAAAGACCATTTGAGATAAAAGGTACCCCTTTAAACGTACACCGTAATTTTTAGGGAGTTATTATAACTCCAAAAATGGAGTAAAAATTTTAGGTACAGGATAACCCCTTTTTTGGGGTTATTTTAACTCCTAATTTAACTCCGAATTTGGGGTCATTTTTACACCTGCAAAAGAGTTCTTTTTACTCCCAGTCTGGAGTTAAAATTACTCCGAAATGGGGTTACTTGTACTCCTTACAGGGGTTGTTTTTACCCTTTTTGGACTTAATTTAACTCTGAAAGTGGAGTAAAAATTTTAGGTACAGGATAACTCCTTTTTTGGGGTTATTTTAACTCCAATATCTGGGGTCACTTTTACTCCTGAAAAAGAGTTCTTTAAACTCCTTTTTGGAGTTAAAATAACTCCACGAAAAATAACTCCACTGTAAGGAGTGAAATTAGCGCCACTAGAGGAGTTATTATAACTCCCTGAAAATTACAGTGTATTAACTTTATCTCCACAGTATCTCTAATTCAGATTATACATGACGTATGCAATGTTGTGGTTTAATTCTCTTGAGTTTGATTTTCATTTTCTTTGTTTCACGTTTATCGTGAGAAATTGTGCTCACCAAGTCGATACAACGAAAAAAAAAAAAACAAAGAAAGAAAGATGAAAACCAAGCCCAACATAAGTCTAAACTGCAGCACAGGAAATAAATGTTTTATCCGGAAACTATTCACTTTGTAACTACTGGTAAAATGACCAATCGACAAGAAAAGTTTTAGATGTCTCCTTTAAAATACAGATAGTTTCAAACATCCGAAAAAAGCTGACAGGAGGTTTCAAATAGATTGTCGTTCCATAAACTGATTTTTGATTTTGAAGACAGACTCAAAAGTTAAAACTAGAACTACATTTAAAAGTCTTCAAAGTCTACCCTGGTAGCGCCGACAGGGTTCAGTATTGCACTGAATCTGCTGAACGCGGATTGCTCCAAAGAGAGAGATTCCAGGTAAGGAAAATTGGAACGCGCGCAGGAGCGGCAAAAGAATCCTTCACCCTAGAAAACAAGGTAGAATATCAGTGACTAAGATGAAGGTCCGCAGCATGAAACTGCAGACTCAACGAAATAAACTAGCTATAACTGGAAGTAATTTCCTGATAAAAAAAAGCACGAGTAAACGAACGAAGTCCAAAAAAGGATGGGGTGGCCATATTCGCTAAACATTCTCCTACTTCTAGCACTTAAAAAGTACACTCTTAAATTGGTAATCAGAAAAACTAACTCTTGTCTCATTAGTGCCTCTTGTAATAACACGTAAACTAATGATCAGCAATTCACGTGTCTGTGTAAGGCCTGGTTCAGACGTCAAACTTTTCATGAGCCAAGCCTAATACATTGAATTAAGTACATGAAAAGTTCGGCGTCTGAATCCATTAAGAAAGCCTGTTTCAATTTGGAACGGTTCAGCCGTTCTTTCGCCTAGCCCGCTCGGGAATTTCGCCTATGGAACCACTTTGATTCAGACGCCGAACTCTTCATGTACCGAACCTAATGCTTAAGTTAAAATAGCATATTTTTTAAACAGTTTGACTGAAATAAGCATTTTTCGCCTTTTGAACTTGGTTCAGCGGCAGTTAAGATCGGCGTCTGAATCAATTCAGTCGGTCTAAATAATTTGGGTCGGCCCTAATTCGAATTCGGTTCGGCTCATGAAAAGATCGGCGTCTCAACCGGGCCTAAGTGGCTTGCATTGTAGGTCTTGCATTGGACCCCGTCCAATGGCAATACATAGCATCCGTTTGTCATTCAGTGACTGATCTGCGCAGCTGTGCATGAGACCCTTATCTCTGTATCACTTTTTGTTCGCCTTCGCCTTCGACCTGTGTACACGTCGTAGGAGGTATGTGCAATCCAGCCTTTGGTTCTCACAGGTGTATGAACTTGGTTGACACTGATTTATATCGTTACCGATTGAAAAGGTAAAACGGTGCATGAAACTGTGTGCGTTTTCTTTGTGGTGTCCCTTAAGTTCTCCCAACAACTGCTACGTTGATTTCTTTGTTTTCTTTGCTTTACGTTAGCCGTGAGTTCTAAAGATTCTTAGACCGAGCCGGATTAGCCAATATAGCACGTCCGGCGATCACTAGACAGTCTGACTCAAAGAGAAAATGGAGCGCGAATTTTTTTGCATCAAGAATAGTAATTTTTCGCCGCAACAGGTCACACTTCACCTTCATGATATGTAGTACCACGACTATGATCACAATTATCCCTTTTTGCAAAGTTTCTTTTGACTAGAAACAATGAAAATAGATATAATTGCTAGCAACGACTTGAGGATTATAGACTCTCCTTATTTACACTGAATCGTAAAGTAATTTCTATCTGGCCTTCAGAATCAGAATTATCAATTTTATTACTCAATCCAGGGGAGATTACCGACAAGATATGACTGCATAGTGTTTCAGTTTCTATAGCAACTGTAAAACAAAAATAAATAAAAACAAAATGTTCAAAGCACTTACCGAAACGATGAGTTCTTCTAGAACTTGGCTCTTACACTTGACACAGGGCTGTAAATAAAGGAAGCTGGAATTACGAAAAGAATTTGCTCCTGCAATACAGGACTGGTAAAGAGAGTATAACACATTTGTGGGTGTGTGTTATTTGTAGTTACTTCACTTCGACTGTGCCAAACAAAGACCTCCACAGGCATTCATTTTTACTTGAAAAAGGATAGTTTTTCTCCAGATTGCCCTTCTGTTCACGCGTATTCGAACAAAACGGTCCCTTAAAACACTCTCCAGAGTCAGGAAGTAACTGAAAACGCCCTTCTCTCGAACGCGTACATGTGGATGGACAAAAACGGAAATTTGCAACGACAAAGAATAAGTTTCTTATCTCGAGCGGGATAACAACATTTCACAGCCACTTGGCCATAGTTTCAGGTATAATAGCTCTTTGATGTTTAAGGCTAGAATTGAACGATTCGAAGACGCTACGCAAAGGTAAGAAATTCTGAACACGGACTTGAATTGACTTTCTTTTATAGAAAATACGTGGTGCATTTGGAGAGGAAACAAACAACCAAAAAGCAACAACTTAGCATAGTAATTAAACTCAGTACCTTTTGTAAGTGTATGAGGTTCACAATTTTCTGGCTGAGTCTAAGGGACTTCTTGGCCCGGCTAACCGCTACATACAAAAGGTTCTTTTCATCATCCTCCAGTTCGCCTAAAAACGTTAATCAAATAACTAGCATTACAGATTTAAGGATAAACTTTAAGTCCGACCGCGGCTAGACTAGCTCGGTCGGTAGAGCGCTTGACTTATTGAGGAAGAGGCCGCGGGTTCGATTCCTTCGCTCAGATGGACATCCCTAGAAGACCTAGAATAGGGATAACTTACAGATGTTGGACTGAAAAAAAAAAACAATTACAACGATGACAACAGGAAATAAAAACAACTCCCGTTAAGGTCACTTTTAAGGTCCCAACAGCTCCATTTTATCATTGTTCTACCGAGCGACATCTTTCAGCATTCAGACATGACTAAAAATATTTCATCTGTTTTTTTTCATATGCATCGTTTTGCTGGGATTAACGGATTCTTCCGTTGCGCATCAATCAAAACTGTTGTAAATGTAAATGCATGATAGCCGACTAATGCAAATTCTTTTTGCACCTCGCTATTGCGGACCATTGCTATCCAGGCTACCTAGCTCGCCGTCAAGATGGGTGTCCGCCATATGGGGGTTGACTGAACATGGTGGTTCAACGAATTGGTTTGTGGATGAAATAGTTGGATTGACCACCCCAATTAAGATCACTAAAATGTTCTTCGATGCACTTTATAGACCTTTTTAGCTTGTATGTTTTGTTTTCCTATTTCAGACCAAGTGATGTTCCTCCAAAGAACTCCTTCTTCCAAATGTCGTCTTATCCTACTGTATATATGTTTCCTACCCCTAATTATTCATGAATAAGGGCTAGGAGACAACGTAAATTACGAATCAACTTAGGTTGAAAAATTCTAATCTGAATTTAATTTTGACCGGTGACATACGCATGCACACTTTATTGAAAAACATTACGTAGTCTGAAGCGGGGGAAAAAACATACAAGCCGAAAAGGTCTATTATCCTTTACGAGGTGGTTGTTGTACAAGCGGATGGAAAACACACACAAGCTGAACCGGTCGTCAACTCACCGAGGTAAAGCCCCGAGTCCAATCCAGAAAGGAAGTCTTCTGCCACACGCACATGATCAAATTCCAGGCCTTTTGCTTTGTGAGCCGTGGAAAAAATTACATCTGGGAAAAAAAAAAACAAAATACATCTCTGTCTTTTCGATTGACGGTCAACGGAAATAAACTTGCGTATAATATGGATTGTTTTCACATGACGTCATGGCCGCCACATCTATCAAGGGAGGCCTAAGGATTTGCGGTGATGCGCTATTGGGGAAATTTTTAAGGAAATCCCTGGTGCCGTGGTTTTCCAAGACCAAGCGGTGTGCGGTTTTTAGAATTTTGGTAAATTCCAGATCCCTAATCAAAAGATAAATGGAGAATGCTTTTATTTGGATACTTTAACTTGGAAGTAAAGTGAAACATGTTGAAAGAGAATGTATCAAAACCCTAAATTATCTCGCTAGGGTTGGAGAGCTTAATGCCTTACTTTGACCAAATCTTAGTCAGCTTGTTCCCTGGAAAAAATTCAGTCCGGTTATCAATATTCCATAGCGGCCACTTCTGCACGGGCATGTGAATAACGCGTGGACATACACCAATTTACAAAAATTGTTCCAAGGATCGCGCAGAAACTTCTTATTTCCTCAGCTATATCGTGTTCCTACACGTTTCCAGTTTACCAGTTTTACTTAAAAGTTTAAGTACATATATTAACCTGCACTGTCATTTTTCCTGACAGCTTTGGATTTCAACAATTGAACGATTTCGTCCAAGTTTTCCTCATGCATCTCTACAATCTACAAAAAGCACCAAAACGGAAAGCAAAAGCAATCATTAACAAAGATTCGTTCGCTGCAGTTTTACACTTCTACCTGCAGTAAAAAGCAGCCACCGTTTTCAAATCGAACAACATACTATTACGCGTGTGACAACCTTTTGAATTCGAACACCTCTCCTTAGCAGCCACTAAGGAGTGGCTGTCTGTTTAAAGTACAAGCTTCGACATGTGACACAACACAATGTCTTATTTTAGCCACACTTACTGCAAAAGTCCATGTGGACTCGATAAAAAAACTTGTCTTCCTGAAGAAAGTCGGAATTTGTTCTTTTTAAACCCCTGACATGTAAGGAGTGTCTAGAGTAACTCAGTCAAAAGCCGATAGTTTGCTGAAATGTTCGTTTAATTTTCGTGATCCATTAGCCTGTGAAAGCAGACTCCCTTTTCAGCTCTTATTTCACCCGGCGGCTGAAACATGAGCCGAAAAAAGCGTCTGCTTCCGTCCGCAGGCTTGTGTTCCATCAACAAGTTTTTTTTAAGAAGTTCGCTAATTGTCGATTGGCTTTAACAATCGAACGTTTACCGAAATTACTAATCTCGTACCCAGATCTCTTTTTGACGAAGCAGGCTTTGTTAATAAGAGATCTGGGTACGAGATTACGACATCACAAGATAAAACGTTCGGAATTTTATCAGACCTAACCTGTTCTTGGACAGTCCGAGGTCATGCCCCAAGCTAGATCGTGCCATAATACAACATTCAACTGTTACCAAACTACTGTTCAGCGACTGTTTGACATCTCTTACAGTGCAACTATCCGAACCGGGGCACTTGAAAGAAGATTATCCAATCACAACGTTTTTTGAAAACAAAAGATTCTCAGGTTTTTTTTTTGCAAACGGACCAATAAAATTTAAGGTCAACTATGCAACCGTTGAAACAACTAACCTGACCTCTCAGGCAACAGCCCTCAAATTTATAGATTGAGGATAATAACGGTTCATTTGCAAAAAAACTTGAGGATCTTTTCTGTTTAAAAAACGTTGTGACAGGATAATCTTCTTCCAAAGAAGTGCCCGGTTCGAGTAGTCGCTTTGTAAATCGTTAGGACGGTTGTTTTTTTACATTGATTCATTTAATACAGGTTCATCATTATGTTTACTCCTGGGGGGTAAAATTCTGGCGTCAAGAGGTGGAATTCGTACAAAATCGAATTCAAACGAAATTAAACGACAGATCACGCTCGATTGAATTCGACTGGTTTTTAGTTCAATTCTGTTCGATTAGACACCCCGGTATAGGTGGAGCAAAGTAATAGGCTCCTGAGAAGGCTAAGTAAAAAATTACCTTTATCTTTGAAAGAAGCTCAGGATCAGGAGCATCTCTGGCGTATTTTTCAAGTGCCGGAAAAGTGCCAAAATGCTTTATTAATTTATCCTTGATATCCAAAGCTGTGAAATGTAAACGAAAGTACAGTCATAAAACAACTTACAGCTCGTATATATACAGCATGCTCGTCGAATTGAACATGGCCACAGTTCACTTCTATTTTGTTCACCTCACATCAGGCTCTGTTTTCGTTTCAAAACATCTAGTGGACATTTGATGAAACATTTGTTTGTTTGCTCTTCTTTTAATCTATAGATTACAGTCATCTAAGGGTGCGTCTCTTTACTAAAATCCAAGATCAGATCAAAAATTCGGATCATTAGGATTTTTCGTTAAGAAAAGAAACGATGTATCCCAAAATGTAATATTTGTTATTCATTTCCATAGAAAAGACCCACAATATCGACGAGAGAGGCAAAGTTGTGTTGAAGGTTTGTCCTTTTGAACTAGAACAATATGGGTCTTGTTTCTATTTTACCACTCCCATAAAACAGATAAACTCGATCGTTTCATCCACGTCTCGGCTTGGCTGTACAGATGAACAGTGCAGTCAAACAGCTAGCTTGCAGTGCAGGCGTATTTTGGGTGGGCGAAACCTTGCTCGTGTTCGTAATATTGTTGTAGCCGCCATCTTTGATTTTATGACAGTGGAAGATTCGGGAGAGTAGAAATAGTAACCCTTACTTGCCCCATCTCCTCCTCTCTTCGGGAAGTTTCAACATGGCGCTTTCGCGAGCAAATTGAGCTTAAAGAAAACGCCTGCACCGCAGGCTATCAAACAGCTGATGTATGTATTAAAATTGTGTCCAGTTTCCGCTGGCAGTATTCACTCTTTTCGGGTCCATAGTGAAGAAACGCTTCGGATCAAGTACCCAAAGAATCGGCTGTTTTGGTTATGATCCAAAGAATCCACCTCCGCTGTGGATTATTTGGATCAATAATCCGTTTTTTTATTTTAGTAAAGAAACAAAATATCCGTTTTCGGATTAAAAGCCCGGATTTGTTGTTAAGTAAAAATGGATGATATGTCGATCATCATTAGTCGGTTGATGTGTCGACCGCTATGTCAACGAAAAGTCATTTTGAGACTAGTCAAGAAAATTGGAAACGTGACTCACTTTGTATGACTTAGCATGGCCATTACTCAAATAAAAATGCATTTTTTCTGGCGGTGAACATTCTTATCCCACACACTTTTATTTTTTTCATTTGATGTTACAAAGAATTCGAAATTTTGGTAAAGTCTACACTTAAAGCGCTTCCAAAGGTAAAACGAAAGGTGGCAATAGCTATGCCACTATAAATGGAAATTTACGGCTTGAAACTAAGTTCACTTACTTTTAACTTTAGCCGTATCACTTCCAGCGCGACGCAACTTCCATATGTCGTGGATTCTGTCTAAATCAAGACTTTTTATTCCCTAAAAAAATATTTTAGACAATGAATAACAACAGGCACCGAGGCAAAAATTGGCAAACCTTTGCTTTGAATTTCTCGACGAAACACTTTATGTCTGAGAGGCTATCAAAGAGCAAAAAAAAGGGTTTCCTCTGTTTTCCAGCCACCTAGAAGTCGGTTAATTAGACCTCGGCTGTGCCTCGTATTATCAGCCCACTTTTCGGTGTTGGATATCCTGATGAAACATTCTTTTCTATGTTTGACAATTTGCTGTTAAACAATTGCGTTTTTCGCTACTGTCAATCATTATTACGATCACAAGCGAACAAAACGGATCGAAATCCACCAATCACAAACTATGAACTTTTGAATCCCCTCGCAGTAAACTTCTGTTTTCTAAAGGCTGGTTTTCACTAGCGACGGAGTCGGAGTCGGTCGTAAGAGCGCTTATGACCTAGTGAAAATCAAAAATCGGAGTCGTAAGCGGAGTCATAAGCGCGACGGAATCGGAGTCAGAAGAATCAGAACGTTTCCATTTTCTTCCGACTCCGCTTACGACTCCGTCGCTTACGTTCCGCTTATGATCTAGTGAAAACCAGATTGTCGGAGTCGGAAGCAGAAGCGGAAGGATAAGCCAATCAGAATGCACGTTCCCACGCTTTGTGATTGGTTTGGTTCTTCTGCTTCTGCTTCCGACTCCGACAATCTGGTTTTCACTAGATCATAAGTGGAACGTAAGCGACGGAGTCGTAAACGAAATCGGAACGCTGTTTTCACTAGGTCATAAGCTCTACGCTTCTGATTACGACTCCGACTCCGTCGCTAGTGTAAACCAGCCTTAAGAAGTCCGCTAGGATGACTGATCGGCAGCAAAGAATGCAAACGTCAGAGTTCGCACGTTTCTGAAAAGCACAGTAAAGCAGTTGTTGTTACCCTTACCCCAATGAAGCCAACTTTGACGTCCTCTTTTGCATGGCAAACACTGGCAGCTTCATTAAACAATGTGTAATTTGTTCGTGTAATTACGTTCAACTGCTTACTACACTTCTCATCAAGAACAGAACCTAAAAATAAACAACAAGACAGATCTTGAACAGAAAATCTACACAGTTGAACCCCTGGGTGGAACAAACGTTTATTATAAAGAAAATGTAAAAATTCAAACCCAGTGGCTTACGTGGGTTACATTATTTGAGAGAGACCTGTATGGGGTAATGGTAAAATGTGTGTGCTGTCTACGAGTGGGTTTTGAGTTAGCAGGATACAAGAAATTGAATGAAAAGCTTTTTTAAAAAAGACATCATTTTTAGATGTATAAAAGGTAAAAAGTTAAACATTACTTGACGTCAAATACATAGGGAGTGGTTACCTAGTCTCCAGAGCCGGAGGCTCACGTTTAAAGTTATCAAACCTCACAGTAATTTTCAAGGAGTTATAATAACTCCTCTAATGGGGTTAATTTAACTCCTTACAGTGGAGTTATTTGGGAGAGTTATTTTAACTCCAAAAAAGAGTTTATAGAACCCTTTTTCAGGAGTAAAAATCACCCCAGTTATCCTGTACCTAAAATTTTTACTCCACTTTCAGAGTTTAAGTAACTCCAAAAAGAGTAAAAACAAGAAGCCGCTAACAGCGGCATTCAGCCTAGGTTGCTTGAAGATTAGCTCGAGAAATGAGGAGGCGATTAATTCTACACGAAACGAAACGGATTTACTCGCTAAATGGTTTTTACTTCCTACTTTATCGACGTCAATACTTTTTACTTGTTTCTGAATTGACTTAGTACGCGTGTTAACGACGACCGGTCGCAGGCTATACGCGTTTATAAATACACGAAAATTCAGGGGCCTCGATTCCAGAGAAAGAAAACTGTCTAGGTGTGTGTAAAACGGGGAATAGGATTTTAAAAAGAAGCCAACACCAAATTATGGAATTGCACCCATTTTAGGCAGCCTACTGATGTACAATTTTGACATGTTTTCAGCTAGAATAATTTGGCGTCGGTCCCCTTCAATTAGAAAAAGGGAGCATTCTATTTCTTTACTAAGAGTAAACACAACCAATTGGCTGATCTTGAATTTGAGCATGAATACAACAACAATGTCATCCTTCCAAATTTCTTTTTCATTAAAGACAAGCGAAGAGTGAAGAAAATTAAAAGAAACAAAATGGCATTCACCTTCACCAGCTACCCCCTCAAGAGTCTTCTCCTGAATATCCTTTAGTGCTTTCAACACACTGGAGGCCACATGGGCTATTTCAGGACCGAATCTGAAAGACTTAAAACCAACAACCACAACATAAATTTTACTAATACAATTGCATAAAACAATGCGAGTACAAAAGCTATCCTTTTAACAGAAAAAAGGGAAAGTTCTTACATAACTGCAGGAGCTTAAAGCTGTAGTTTTAGTTGCATAAAGAGACTGAAAGTCAATAGATAATTTCTCCTTTCTAAATGGGATGGTAATCCATCTAGTAATAAGTAACTTGTACCAAATTTATTAATATATGGCTGAACCGCGGGTGGGCAAAATGAAGTGAATCCTGCGTTCTGATAGGCTACCTGAGCGGCAAAGATGGGCAGATTTTGCCCTCTCAGGATTTTCTGCGCTGGTCCCGCAGTGGCCTCCTTGTTTTATTTTAAATTGACGTCAACTTTCATGAATTGGTCAATACAAACGCAGACATCCAGACATCTTCACGCTTGCTGAACTAGAGGTAATCATTGATTAAGGATCCGCATTCGTCACTCGAGTCGAAAGGAGTCATGTTTCCCGGCCGAGATTCCCCTAATAAAATCAGTAGCGGCGGCTAATCGGCAGTACAAAATTTGTGGCTTTGTACCACAGGAACACCAAGAATAGGTCACGTTCTGACGAACGCGAATAACGCGTATATATACACCTGGGTATAGAGAGACAATAGGGCCATTAACAAAGGGAAAAATAAGACGCAAACTGTCCTTAACACAGCCCTTAACACCTGTTCTTAGATATGAAGCTTCTTATTTCAGACAAAATGTGCCGTTTTTTTAACATCTGTGTACAGGCTTATGATGTATAAGTGGCCTTAATGAGAGGACGTTTCTTATCTGAGAAAGCACCACCACGGAAGAGAACAGTTAATGTCTGCTATTATAAGACACAAATTCCAACTCATTTGAATTTATGCGAGCTGCTGCAGGGGAAAAAATCGGAAAAACGTCTAGGACAAAAAGACAAAAGACGTGATCTGTCACCTTGTGCATAAGGAGCAGTTTTATTGCAGACACCTGTTGCAGCGACATTCTAGCCTAGTGTGTCCTGTCTTTTAAACTCGGACACTATTTAAACTATCAAAGGAATAAACCACTGACCTGAGTAAGATAGAAAGTGTTTGAACTCTCCACCTCCTGGAGAGCATTTCTTGCGCCGCGAAACGAATAAATCTGTTGGTGGGGATCACCAACCAAAATCTTTTTACACTTCTGGCTTAGAAGAAAGGCTGAGGCAGCTACAGATGAAAAAGCTCAGTTAATTAAATAAAAGAAGTTGAAAAAAAAAATGGTATATCAAGGTTCTCAGAAACGTTCCTGCCAACAGGAGTTTTCCATGTCCGTTAAATGCAGCAACCGGGTGGCACATGGCCAACATTTACGAAAAGCATGCGCACTTTCTTTTTGCACAATATTGAAAAATAAATTGTGAAATTACAGGGTGAGCGAAGGTTAATTGACCTAGATAGTAAGTTTAAGTGCCACACTAACTGAGACTATAGTTTTTAATCCAAGGCGTTCTTGTATTGACGATTTTTCTTTACTGTACCCAGCTTACAAACACCATAAATTATTGTTAATAAGCATTCGCCTTATACTTTATAAGGGCTTTTAGACGAATTAATTGAAATAATAAAAAAATGTTTCGAAAACATCTACAGCACTGTTGATAGAAAGACGTTTTTCATATCCCTCGTTTTCATTTATTAATTGAATTCAATCCAATATTCGGAACAAAATCGAAACTAACGACATGAAAGGAACTATCTTCAGAATATGCTCTTTATAGTGGCAAATACTCTACTGAAAAAAGAGCCCCTTGCCAAGAAGTATCCTGCGTCATTATTATGAAAGTTGCCTGTGAGGCGCCTTCAAGCTGTAACAAGGCATCAAGGGCTTCAACCTAGCCTCAAAACAAAAGAGTTGTGATATATTATGGTGGTCTAATAAAATCGGAGGTTTTAAAGGGGTGCTAGCCAGGCATAAAGTGGTAGTAACAGGCTTTCCACAAAAAGTTTTCTTAATGTTCTGAATATCAATCAAACACGGAAAACTTGTCCGGGGCTTATAATTGGATGTATTTTTCTGTTGACAGGTGGATCAGGGCTGAAAACCAAGGGGAACTTATAAGTAGTACTTTAAGGTATGTACATATTTGCACAAAATGTTTCTCGCTTGAAAATTAAAACAGACGAAGAATATGTAAAATTGGTCTTCAATTCTTACCAGGAGTACAGTCCTGAGCCTCGTCAATCAATAAATAATCAAATCCCGTCAAAATGGGACTTTGCAGTTGATAAATTTTGAAGTACCCTGCAATTAAGAATTGAAATCACATCTATTTCAGGGAGCTACGCGAATGAGGGGATACATATAAAGAGACACCACTTCAGTAATAAACCAGGCCTAATTTAATTTCTGAAGAAAAAATAAACGTCGCGCTATTACCGTGTCCAATTCAAATGAATTTGATCTGCAAGTTGCGCGGCAATAGCACGGAAATGGTTTCAAACGTCGAATTTAAGTCACTCGCGAAAATTCAAAATAAAGAAAACGTCACTGTCAGGCGCAGAAGAGTCAAAGCACTTCCGCTTAAACATATACATTTTCATAATTTATGAATTGAGTTTGGCACGCTAATATCATGACGTTTGGACCGAGCTTTGCCATGTCGAATTTAATTGCCGTGTCGAACTAGATTCAAGTTGCTGAACTGAATGATTTCAAACGTCGCGCCCCTGCCGCGCCAAATTCATTGAGTTTGGCGCGGCAGTAGCACAACGTTTGAAACAGGCCTAAGAGTATTTCGTGGTAAATTCAGCATAATCTGCATGTCCTGCATGCCATTACATTGTAGTTGGAAGTGTTGATAAGGCACCTATGTCCCCAAAGAGGATCCTGAATATTGACTTATCTTATTTGCCCAAGTGTACAGAAGCCTTGACACGAACATTTAGCAAAGTGAAAACCAATTTGCGTTTATTTTAAGTATTGGAAACGGAAACGCACCATAGGTCTTGGACTTCTGTTTTCCAAAGCCGGTCGTTTCAACAGCACTTAAAGTCATAAAATTTATGAAAATTCAAACGGTGGCAACTGGAAGTCAGTATTACTCCATGTAATGAAATTGTTCTTTTAGTAGACCATCTGTGCAGGAATCCATCGTTCAAGATGACTGCTGCCCATGGGCTTAAAGCTGTCAACATTTGCCAGTGGCCTATCATTGATGCTGATGTTTGGCTCCACTGGTGTAGTGTTTGGAGCAGGCCACCGCGCATTGTAAACATTCAAAGCCACAACCCTATCCCTGATAAGTGCTTGGTTTTAAAAAGTACCCTGAGAATTATCTTAATCCTGAAAAACCCTAAAAATCGCCTTTTGCCGATTTTTCAACATGATTTTACGTTAAATTGCCAAATTGGGTTGTTTGATGCTGAAAAGTGGATTTTTTTCTCTAAAAGCTTGGTACTTCGCTTCAACAAACGATTATGACAATGCATCCCATGTCATTTTAATACGTTGTTTAACAGGCATACTCTCGTGTAGCCATATAAAATAATCTCATTTGGCATGCTTTTAAAATTAGCGAGTTGTCTGATTAATATCATTATGTGCAATGACTCTGTCTACCGTTCAGATGAGATCATATTGTATTGGCAATAATAAAACTTACCATCATGAGTCATCGGAAATTTTTTATCATTACTGCTCATTAATTCCCACATTTTGTCAGCATCTGACACAACGTCCTGCAGTGATAATTTATCCATATTTAGAACATTAATGATAAATCAAAAAATTAATTTAACTCATCATAAGACAGAGTTGTCAAGAAAATCTACAGTAGGAAAAATTAAAGGGAAGCAACAGATTAGAGCAAAACGAAAACGGATGAAGTGCTCTTCAAGTGGTACAGCCCCATGTGGGGCAACCATAATAACTAAAATACATAAAATACATAGAGTATATAAAGAACCAGCTGTATATTTAACACTTTAATGTTATCAACTTACCGACTTGTATTCATGACTGTAGGAGTGAGAGCGTTCTTTTCCATACTTCCTTTCAGGTACATGCTCTACTTTAACGACATCATCTGCAGATGATATAAAGTTTTCCAGAGTCTCCTGAACTGTTCGTGCATGTGGATACCCGACGTCTGGGAGGGTTTTCATGATCGTTCTGATCTTCAGTTGTTTCAACTTGTGTTTGTATCTGTGAGAGAAAAAATTGAAATAAAAACAAATACAGATACAGTTGAACCTCTCCACAATAGCCACCTTGGAGACAGAAGAAGGTGGCCATTGTGGGGAGGTAGGGATGTTATATTATGGTGCCTGTTTTACTGCATCTTTTTTTTTTTGCGGGGAATACAACACATTTATTGTGCCAAGTTCTTGCTCCCTGTAGCGTATAATGGTAATCCAATCATAAATTAATTAATTAATACAAAACTATACACAATAAAACATATTACACGTAATCATGTTTTGACTGAATCAAAATGCCAGCAAGACAAAATGGCAAGGTTTGCAACATTTGCTATAACTACAGAGTAAAAGGAAAGTCCATTTTCTACTGTTTCTGAATTGTTCCTATTAAAAATGTGCTTGTCCCATTCACAAGTCATGTCAAAGGTTTGAATGTCTGAACTAAATTTCTACTTGTCCCAGACAATCAGACAGGTTAATTGGCACACCCTGAACTATTGTAGGTATCCTTGCTGCAGCATTATAATGGCACACAATCAAAATAAGCATATCATTAAAATGGATATAGAAGTGCAATGTTCAGTGGACAAAATAAATGTTGATAACTGCAGCATCCGTTTAACAATGTTTGTGGAAAGAATTGCTTCCACTTCCTCACACGCATTTCTATGCACCAGATTAAAAGCACCCAAATTAGCGACTAGCAGTACCCAGTTTTAGTCTAACTTACATTCTCAGGCTGAGGTGTATCCTAAGTACGATGTTTTAATGAAAGGGTCATGTTAGTACTGTATACATATTGTGTATATACTTTTAATCTTAAATGAATTGAAAGACTTGCTGCAATAAGTCAATGACACGCCATACAGATCAAATTTTGTGACCACTTGTGACTTTTAGTCAGTCGCTGTAACAACTGGCTATTGTCATGAGGTTATTTTCGCATTTGGGAATGCTCCTTGGTGGCCCGGTTTCTGTTGTGGAGAGGTTTAAACCAGAGTTGACATGTGAACTGTCCACCGAAAGGGGGGAGGGGGGGGGGTGTTGGTTGTCATAAAGAAGTGGCCATTAGTGAAGGTTCAACTGTATCAATATACAGTCACAAATTTTGGCAGACGGTATAAATGCACTATACCAATGGTGCTCTTTTCACGTTTTATTTATAAAATGCAACTGAAGTTGCATAAAAACCACACTTCAAGAGAATTTGAGGCCGAATTCACAGACAAAATGATGCAACACTTGAAAGATGAGGGGCCCCACGATCTACAAGCCAGCGGACCATGCAATTTGTAAACCATGCTGGAATAAAAACTAGACTTGCCGAAAGAGCCACTATACTGGGCTGCCATGGTGATCGAGGTAGATTTGAACCAAAATATTGTATTGTATGAAAACGAGAAGTTTACTAAAACAAACAGCCAACTGCCAAATGATCCCGATCCATGGGCCTCGTTGATTGCACTGAGGCTTCAAATAGATGATCCCAATTTGTGGTCTACAGCCTACATACATTTTTTTCTCTTGTTATTTTCCTTCAACGTAAAGAATTATTACTTTGCATTTTGCTACTTAAAAAAGTTTCAAGTTTTCTTGTTTGCATGTTGATTTCATCGGCACGCGCACCTTAAACCATGTAAATAGATGAAATGACCGATAACACATTTTTTACTGTAATACTATGTATGAGTTGAAAATTCACTCAAGTTCGCTGTTTGTCTCACCCATGACTACATCAGGGCTGTTATTAACAGCCTTTCCCGCTTAGTTCCTGATGGGCATGTGAGGTTTTTCTGCTGGAATATTTGCATCATTCAGTGTTCTCCAGTGTTCTCTTCTGTTTTCTTCTTAGCTCAGCAGGTAAGGGACCATTCATGGCCGGTAAGGGCAAAAATATGCCCCAGTGGTGCACTTTCCTGGCGGGGGGAGGGGGGGTTGGGTTTGGTTAGTGGAGTGAGAGACATGGCCTCACCCTAGGAGGAGCTAAGTTCTTTGAAACGTCATTCCCTCATTTCGGAGCCGTCTTTTATGCAAATCGGCCGTTGATATCTTTGATCCCAATAATTTTACTCAGTATTCACTGTCCTCTTTCAAAAATGCATGGCCCATAAAAAGAAAAGTTGTGTATACTTTAACACTTTTCCATACATTCATTCATTTCCTTTATTGGATCGGATCACAACTTGCGTATTTTTTAAAACAACTTATTTAATTTTAGTAAACCTGTCCTTCAAGTGGTTGCAGGCGGTAAGAAGTGTTGCTTCAGGTGGTAAATTTTACCGGTTACCGCCTTATAACTCTGATAACTGTGCAGTCTTCGTTGACTTTCAATAATAAGGGTTAATCACTCATTTTTCTGACCAGCGGTCAAGCACTCTCAGCAGGGCGGATGGTGGCCACAGATGCTGCAAAACGTGCCTTGTGGAACACTTCAAAAGGTTTGCATTTCTTATTAACGCGAAATGACTACTGTTCATATCATTACGTAGTGCCCTGACTCTGAGGGATTAGGGTTAAGCGTTATGTCGTAAATTTAACAGACGACTGAGCTCCATGGCAAGCTATCTAAACCATCTATTTCTTTCACCACTGGGTTATATTGGGAAGATGTTCATTTCAATATCTCAACATTATAAAATCGACACTGTTATAAGATCTGAAACCGACTTTTTGGCAATATTACAACCTTCCTCAGGATACAAAACCAAAGACGGTTACAATATACTAGTTCGTTTAATAATGTGCCCTATTACATACTTTACTGAGAAGATAGGATGTTGGGCATGGAGTTTTTCACAATCAAACCTGTCATGAATCTCGAAATATTCGGTGTGTCAGCCACTAAAACCAACTACGGTCAATCGTATGATATTACTGACTGAACAATTAGACGTTTCATAAGTACTCTGTTTTGTCCTAGTCTATTCTTTAAACAAAAAAGAATCTACGTTATCCAATAGAGGTTTGTTAAATGGAGGTTCCACTGAAGCTGTATTTATAATAATAATAATAATTATTATTATTATTATCATCATCATTAGTTTTGTTATCCTTTTTTTAACTTCTTTCATAGAACTGGGCATTAATACTTGCTGGTCATCTCCATGGTCAGGGTTATAAACATACAGTCGATTCGAACCTTCGAGGGAAATCGAAAAAAGTTTGAGTTATCGGGAGTTCGAATTATCGGGGCACGAGCTCGAAGAAAATAGCCGGAAGTAAGGTAAAAAACGTTTTTTACTTTACAATGAACATTTTACTCACATTTTATTGTAGAAATGTTAAGTGAAAATTGAAAGACACTTCTAGATTATAAATTAGAAAAAACGTAACCCAACAAAACCTAGCCTAAATAGAACATGTGTTTTACTGTTTTGAGAAGTAAAGCTGTTTCACGTTAGATTTGTGACAAACAACATCAGCTCCACTTGTAAACTACAACACGTCAAGGCCATCCCCATAAAATGTTTCGTTTCCCAGCGCCCTCCCTCTCGTGAAGGTGGGCCGGTCGGTCCGGCAAAAAAGAAAAAGAAAAAAGAATCAACACATGATTGCATATTAAATCTCACGTTTAGTCTGCAAGATATAATCAGATGGTACAAAAGGCTACAAAAACGAAGTATCGATGATAATTTAAGACAATTGGTGTTAATAAGACAAGATCGTATGCTTGTAAATTAAAGTACTTGCTTCTTTACAAGTGATTCTGGAATTTTTTTTTGCAAAAAAATGGGTCGGTCGGACGATGGGAAACGAAACATTTTATGGGGATGGCCCAATGGGACTTCAAAATACAATGTTTCGGACGCCAGTACACTGTTTTTTTCCAGACTAATTAAGGGCTCAAAACATGGTTCGAGTTGTTGAGGGTAAAATTATATAGAAATGATCTGAGGGGAAACAAAAATTACTTTGAGTTAGTGGGAGGTTCGAGTTATCGAGGGTTCGAGTTACCATGGGTAAAATTACAGTAAATGTATGATGGAAATCCAGGGAAAATCGATTTTGGTTCGAGTTAGCGCCAGGTTCAAGTTAACGAGGGTTCGAGTTATCGGCAGTCAACTGTAATTATAGATTTCCAAGAAAGTGTCAAGTAATGAAATGAAAAAATACAAGGACAGTCAATTCCCTTTGCAGAGAGTCCGTAATAGCGGGAGTATATATCAGTCAAACTTCTGCAAATTTTTTTGCCTAGAATTTAACTGCTGTCCGTATTATCATGGTGTTGGCAAGGTGAGAGTTGGCCGTACATACATGTACCTGTAATGAAGCCAAATAAAATGCCAAATAGGAAAGTCACTCTGTAAATTAATTCAAAAAATCAAGTCACATTTTATATGCTACTTCATTCAGAGATCAAAATTGAGGCTGTTTAGAAATGGAAAAAAAACATTTGAGTATTTAGGGTGAAATAATCTTTTAGGCCTTTTATGATCGATCCCAGCTGAATATAATGAAACAAAAAAAACCCAGTGCTAACAAGCCATGAAAAGAGTGTTGGTAGTAAAGTTGAAAAATAAGTGTGACACTTAGTTCACCTAAACGTGACCTGTTAGTTCTAAGTTGATAAATAGCCATTGTTACAGTCCGGAATTAAATATGACTTAAAATGCTGAGTAAGCAAGCATGAAAGTATGTTTTTCATGCATTGCTTCATAATAGGACGTGTCTTTGTTGTGGTTCAAATTTAATCTTTGTTTTGAATTGTTTTAAAACCAGTTTAAATTTTTCAAACTGGTTTGAATTTTTCAAACTAGTTAGAAATTTTTAACACCGACTTAACTCGTGCTCATTTATTTGTACCTCTCCTTGTAAAATACGGTGTCTTGAAAATAAACTCGCGTTTCAGTAAGCATTCATTTTAGTGATTAGGGTTAAGCATTTATTTCAAATGGTTATCTTTCTTCAGTCTAATAGAAAGGGAATAAGTTCGTTTACAATTTTCGACCGCGGAAAGTTTAAAGATTACTGACAGGTTTTTTCCATCAAGTACTTAAACAACATATAAATAGATCAAACGGTCAATAGCACACTAGCCACGTTGAGAGCAACTGTAACCTCAAAAATGCTCAGTCACTAAACCCTATTGTACTAAACAGAAAACAATCAATCTTTCCACAGACTCAGCCAAGGTGGACCAACATGCTTTATGGATCAGGCAACACCGTCTGGGTTACGGGTTAATAAGATAACCCTCTAGGTTAGTGGATTAATTATTGTGTTCATTTTTTGACGGAGAATTCAGAATCGACCCATTTTGTAAACTGGGCGTACCTCCTTGAGGAGGCAGCCCAGTTAATTAATGTTAGGTAGAGTCTACAACTGAGACCTCCTTGAGTCCGATCCAGTCATGAGTTTAAGGGCAACAACTAGAGCTTGTTTCTACACAAGTTGAGCCCCGTTTCTAACTCCGAAGTGCCATTCGCCTAAGAATCGGCAGAGCAAAAGCAAACAATCAACACTTCGCTGAAGCACTCAATCATGTTACCATCCCTGATTTACAACAGTTTGGTTTGTAGCTTCACAGTTAACATTATGGCCGCCCTAAACAAATAATTTTCCTAGTACTGTGTCTCAGAGACTAAGATATTTTATATAAAATGGAGTCAGGGTACACTGACAGACATAACTCACAAAAGCAAACACATAAGGCAAGCAGAGAAAGACAAGAAAAGTTAAACCCTTATGTACTAACCGTGAGCCTACTTTTTCATAGGCTAGGGAATGGAGAGTCTTACACTCAACATTGTCTGGAAAAAGTCTTTCTGCATTTTCTTGTGCAGCCCTGAAAAACAGGAAATAAAATACAGTCAACTCCCTCGTAAGTGACCACCCTTGACCAGTGCATGACAAAGCGATTGCTTACAGGAGGTGGTCCTCTAAGGGAAAAAATATCAAGAACATAAGCTCAAACTGAACTGATTGATGTAACCAATGACATTATTTCCTTACAAGCTAACATTCAGGCAAAAAGACAACTGGCGATAATGTTTCACATCGTGCCTAGAACTGCTGAAACTTTGTAAGTAACATTTTGCATCAATATTTCAATTAATTCACCTTTTTACCTACAGATTGTATGGTTTTTGATTAATATGTCAAATTTCTGCATAAAAATGTGGTCGCATTTGTTTACGAAATTTATGTAGTGGTCCCATGAATGTTGCCAGCTAGATTCCTTTGCTTAACCGGTCTCTACATTTAGGGAAAGTACAACAGCAACGTGCAAAGAAAGTCATGTCCGATAGCCCGGGGCTATATATAGAGAGAGTGTAGTAGTGTAGTAGTAGTAGTGTGAGTATGTAGAAAAGAGCGCTAAAGCCAGACAGAAATTGATTATCTCTTCTATAGTATTGTTCTCCCTAATATAACCTCCGGACTATCTGTTTATGGTGCCTCTGTTGCAGAAATTATGCTTCAGCAATTTTTAGACTGATCATGCTATAAGTTACGCTTTATATCTACACAGTTAAATATTAGATCATTACTACAAAAAACAAGATAAAGCAATTTTTCAAAAAGCTAAACAGCATGATAACCACCCTCTGAAGGTGTGCTTACCACAAGAAAAGAACAATCTAACCTACAATCTTAGACGCAAAAGCTTCCAAAGGCCCAAGATAAACACCGAATGTTATAAGAACACATTTGTAAATAGATTCATTTTTAAATACAATCTTTTATGATATTTAATGTCAGACAAGTGTAACTAGTTTGTAATTTAGCTGAACTTTTAATCTTTTTATCCTGTAACATTGGATATGTATTTTTATCTAATGCACAATAAAGACATTTATTTATTTATTTATTTATTTATAATTTATTATATAGTGCATTTTGCTATCGGGTTAGTGATTTTGGTTCTTAACTTGCCCGACGGGCAAGCGTTGTTTTTTGGGAAATTCAAATTACAGAAGGATTGTAATCAATCCTTCTAATCAAACAGCGTTTTGGGGCTAGTTGAAATGACTTGTGGGCTAGTACGTACATACTAGGTACAGCTTGGGTAGTGTCAGGCTGTAAAACGGACTTTCTTTGCACCCTGAACAGACACTGTTTCCTTTTTAGGTAATACTCTTGCCACGTAAATACAGTCAACTCCATAGCGATCCCTTCTCTGGTGACCAGCTGTCATTAAGAGATCAATTTGAAAATAACCGTTTTGTTTCCAAGTCAAGTACTGTTTCAAAAAGTTTCCAAATGGGTGACCACTACTTAAAGTTCTAAAACTATAAACTTTCCAGTTTTATTGATGCTGGCAGATCCCATCGCGATAAAATAATAATAATATTTTTTTCCTAGATGCAGGGGTTGTCAGCTATAGTAAGTGTATCAAGAATTTAGGGCCTAAATGATAGAAATTATGGTTGGGGAAATTAACAATCCAAAATGGCAAATGACATCTAAATGACCCCTACCAATAAATACCGGTAGTTTTGTTTATTCACATTCCCAGGAGAAAGACGGAAGCGTTTTTTATTTCACTCAAAGGAACACACCCCTAGTAATAAGTACCGGTATCCTGTGATAGTATACCTGCACACACAAAATAATGATCAAAACAAAGATAATCACATTCGTCACCATTTTCTTCTCAAATTCACTATATAAGGTGCAACTTGCAAGCACCAAAGGCATGAAGTTTCTGGAAAAATTTTGAAATCTTGGCCTCTGGAGCACAAATTATTAGAGTGTTTGAACAAAACAAAGACATCATTAATTTTTTTTTTTTTTAATTCAGTGAAGCACATGAAAACACGACTTAAACTGAGGTAATTTCCGAGAAAAGTAGGCAGCGAGTTCACGTTAAATATAGCAGGCAAATTTTGCCAGCTAACTGAGTTCTTATTGAAAACCCTGCATCTTGGCAGTGTGCTATGCACATTCACCACAACAAAGAATGCAAATTGATATTGCTGAGTGACAATGTGACTGAGCAAAGTGTGAGCAATCTTGTTTTGCATCATGTTTATTTTCATCTATACCAGGAATATAAAAATACAACATATATATGTATCACACGTACAGACTGTAGGCAAATCACCAGCACCATCTCTTCTTAGTTTTCACACTTGGTGCCTTGTTTGGCCACTTCAGATGAAATTTTGTCCAAAGCTAGTGTATCAAAGATGGCATATTATGCCTTGCTGCTCCATAATTTTGTGTCAGCAGGATCTTTTTGTGCTGCAACAGCACTGCAAATTATAGTCAAATACCACTTCTCAACAGCCTATTGTGTGAAAAGTGCAAAATCTAATTTATTAGTACTTACTTGTTGTAAGCCACATAAAGGAAATGCTTGTCTGGCTTTGCCTTTGTATATAAAACTAGTGTTGTTGTTTTGCCAGTTCCTGTAAAAATCACCCAAAAATAATAATAATAAAAAATTATGAAATTGAACTCTTTCTGGCAAAGACACTTTATGAGGCACAATTTATACTATGCTTATTTCTTAGAATTCCTCATAAAAGAGAAATAACTTGGTAAAAGCAAAAGCTAAAATTAGCAGATTCTTCAAATTAAATACACTTAATTAGAACAGCTTCTTTTTCTAGTTGAGAGCAGAGCTGTAAATACTCATTCTTTGTTGAAAGGACATAAATTACGTCCAGCCGAGTCAACATTTTTTGTTGGAGGAGAATGAGATTGGACTTAATCAAGGCCACATTGTGCTTTTTGAAAGTGCCCATAACCTAAAATTTTATATTTTCTTATCTGAAACTACACCTTAATAAAATAACTTCTGCCAAAAAATTTTGCGATTTGAACCAAAAACGATTTTTTTAGAATTTTTAAAAGCATTCAAATTTTCCGCCATTTTGGCACACCATTCGTCTTAGTCTTCTCTCGGAGTATGTCGTTATATGACGTACTTTAAGGAACACGTGACTTTATCGACAGGAAAACATTAAGATTTCTGGTAGGTTTTTCTGTTTCAGAAAAACTTTCTTCTTACGAAGACATTATGATTCAATCCTTACTTGTAATAATATTGATCTTTCTTGTGTACAGCTGATGAAGGCGAGTTCCTTAATTTACATCACATGACGTCATATGTGAGCCTGGTAGTTTGCGTGACCAGCGTCGCGGGTGTACCGCAAAAATGTAGACTTCAAAAATTGGAAAAAAATCGCGTTTTGTTCAAACCGCAAAATTTTTTCGCAGAAGTTATTTTAATAAGGTATAGTTTCCGATCAGAAAATAAAAAATTTTCGGTGATGGGTACTTTAACAAAAATCATACATGGTACGCAGATGCCAGATTTGTAGATAACTACCATACTGTATGTTCACTCTACACCAATGTTGTTTTCTTTTATTCAACTGCAGAATGATTGTCTGATAACGGTTAAGATTCGTCGGACAGGAGCAAATTTAAATCAGACAATTTCTGATGGTCAACGTCCCTACACTTATAGTGGGGGTATCATTTTA